>OZ024911.1:18156689-18571132 GCA_964017125.1 Flabesymbios commensalis
AAGTAAGTGATCTATAGCAAATACGACCCATTGTTGGTTCAATGTTGGCCCACCGTCTGCGACGCTGGCCCAACATTGATGCAACAATGGTTAGATGTGTACTGTTTGCTGGGATAAGCCTTTCTTCTGCTCATTATAAGAAATCAGCTGACACAGCTTCTCACATCATGGCAAATTATATTATCTTAAAAGCAACCAACTTCTTCGCGACACAGTTTTTTTCTAGTTGTAACATCCATGTTTTCCAAATGCCGCATTGTAATATAATATACATGATTATATGTTATTAACTACTATAAATATACCTCTATGTTCAGCAGTTTTACAGCGACAATGATGAAGAAATCATTATTTTTGACGTAGAAGCTGATGTGCTGAAAGCAAAATGCAAGGTATCTATATCCATTGTTATTTTATATAGTTTGAAGCGATTAGTACGATTTTTTAAAATCATTTTTATAGTCATTTGGCAACTACCCTGACAATTTACCGTCAGTATTACAAAAGCTAGACCATTTGACATGTTCACGATTCTGAGAATCAACTGGAATGAAATTATTGGGTTTGTAGAGGGGCGTCATAATTAAATATTTACTACATGTCTAACGGTCTAACTTTTGAATTATACAAAAAGTTCAAGACACTGATGCCAAATGACTAGAAAAGAGTGTTTACAAAATTTCATGAAAATCGCTTGAGAATTGACGCAGTAATCAACGAAAAGCTAACTTTCATTTGGACAATCATCTACTTTTGGACAGACCAGTTATCTGAAAACATCATCGTTCACACATTGCGCCTGGTGAGAAATTGTCTGTCAACGCTGGATGAATATCATTGTATGGGTTGTTGTTTAGCTTATATATATCAATACGGATATAGCCATAGAGCAATGTTTGTCATTCTAAACATAATTGAACACTCGCCCCCGCTCTGGCATTCAATTTTCAGAGAAACAAAGGTGTTTTTTCCCCGCTCACTCGTAAAGATTTAGTGGTGACCTAAAACCCCATTCATTTCATTTCATTTTTCGATGAGTTCAATGCGTCGAAATGGCTGCAGGACCGGAATGGCACACGAATGAACATGTCCAGTGACCAATGAAGTCGGATAATAGGGATTCAGACTTGATATCAGACTATAAACCTACACCTTTTGCGTTTTATTAATATGTATGATATTTATGATTGCTACACAGTGGACACGATTAATTATTACCAATAAATAACCATAATGTATAACTTTTCCGCTGTTGAAATGTTTGTTTATATTTTTTCATGACTTCAAATAACTAAAAATATATCTATTCATGAAAAATAACCATTTTTAAAATTGAAATTATTCACACACTTTTTTTAATTTAGTTGAATTTAATTTAACTTTCGGTATGGTGTATTGAAGTGGAATGATATTGACATTCATACCATGGTATAATATATTATGAGGTACAATAACAGCAAAATAATTACATTTTTAGTTTTTTAAAATAGCATTTCAATAAAAACCAACGGTTATAAAAAAATCTAGGAGTCTATCGCATGTCGTTATTTTTTCTTGCCAAAAGCTGTGAATTAAATTGAGACAAGTGGCTGTGAGCTCTGAGCTCTGACTGGTGGGTGGGAGACTAAGCCATCATTACGCTGTCTGAATGACCTCTTTCAGACAGACAAGGTGGCCCCCGGAGATAAAAGACCACACGAGGATTTGAAGCAACCCATTTGGCCTAAAGCGGCACACGGATTGCAGAGGAAGATAGCGGCGATCAAGAAGAAGGCAGAACAGGCCCCCAAGCTCACACCCTGTGGGGCTTGCTGTGTCATTATGTAAATTGTCAGTATTTCAGCGCTTAATCTGCTTATATGTATTAACCCTGGTGCTGCTGAATTGTTTGTGGGTATTTTTCATTCATACGAAGCTGGAATTGCTGACGCAATTTCCAGCTTCAAACGAATGAGAAATAATATTATTTATGAAAAATAGATGTCTCCAAATTTGAATTATTTGACTAACTGAGCATCCACCACAAGATATGTTACACATTTTAGTGATATTTTATTCAATCTGGAATTCGCATGGAACCGTATATATAAGGTCTTAGCAGCACAAGGGTTAGGCTGTGCGTTTCTCTTCAAACTTCTCACACTAGGCAGTATTTAATGCTCTATATTGTTTCTTATTTATGTTGACATGTTTGTTTGTACGCACAAAAGCTATAAGTGGATATTAGGCATGATGTTGAAATGAAGTGAAATGATGTCGACATTTAAAACATGGTATAATATCATCCCCTCTGATATGAATAATATATCTCGTCCTATAAAACGGTGTATCTGTCACTTTATAAAATAGGAGATACAACCGTTCATGGGACGATATATTATGAGATACAATAACATCAAAACATCAATACATCAAAACGAAAAATAAAACCCATGTATAATGCCATATTATTGGATGCAGCCATAAAATAATAAAAATTATATGTTTTACTAAAATAATTAAATGATATGTTCGCGAACATATGTGATGTTGGTACTTTTATATTGATGGTTTTGGAAATATTGTAATACGTCGCCCGTTTTTGTATCGTTCAGTTAAACCTTTCATCGCTGATCACGACTATATCCGTTTTTAATCCGTTTTATTAGCCGATCAAATCACTGTTATTTGGAACGAAATGAGCGTTTAAACCTCAAGATTTGTAAATGTTTGGTCTCAAATTAAACAAATATGAGCAATATCCACCCACCTGAAGTTGTGGGTCGCGGTAGCGAGACACAACTTCAAGTGGTTGGAAATTTAAATTATTTTTAATTTAATAATTTATTATTTAACTTATCGCTTTAACGGTTAATATGATAGGCCACGTAATTACTGGTAATATTTCATTGCAACGCTTTTTGTATTATTTCATAGCAAACCGTGTTTTGTGTACTTTTTAATAGCTACTAATGGGCATTCACACGAGGCGTCCGCACCCACACCCGCATACGTTGTCCGTCAAAATCGAATCCATTCAGATTATATTGTGCACTCACAAGGTTCCACATCCGCTTCCGCGTCCGCATAATTCGATCCAGGAACGATTTTCACGAACAACGGACAGCAGTGAGACAAAATGAAATGAATCGGGCTTTAGGCCACCTTTGTAGCAGTGAGACGTGATTTCTATGTGAAATTACTTCATCAAAATGGGCTGGTGGTTTCTTTGTAAATCTGGGTGATATAGACAGTCAAAGACGGACGCCGTGTGAATGAACAGAACGAACGACGAATGCGGGTGCGGACGCCCCTTTAGATTAGCTCGCATGGGATAAATACTCAATTGAATCATGGGAATAACAGCACCACGTGTTGACTCATCTCCAGTTACATGTGCCTTAGCAGAATATGTGAATGTAGATCACGAAGATAGTATTATGAATTATTGTTATTATAATTGTACGTTAAAGCAAAAAAAACCCATACCTTGTCTGCAATTAAAAAAGTCTTGTCACTTCAAGTGATACAAAAAATATCACAGCCTATGTATATTGGGATGAAGCTATTACAAATGTCTATACTAATCAATTTTTTTTATAGATATTCTGTCAATTTGTGACAACCCATTTCGTGAATCCATAATATAACTAGCTTTGATATCTTGAATGTTACATGATTAAGTAGTAGTGTGGTTATGATGAAATAGTTCCAATAATATTAGCATGCCCATTAGACACACAACGTTGTTGCGACGTTGAATCAACGTCGATGGCGTTGATTCAACGCTGCTATAACGTCGTGTTCTATGTGGGTGATCGCTCAAATCTACTTCATCTGATGAGATTTTATGATTAAAAATAACAATACCATTTAGAAACACATAAAGGAACGCTCTCTACCGAACAAGCACGATACGTTGGCCCAATGTTGGTTGAATATTGCTCCAACGTTTTGCGACGATGGCCCAGCATTGGGTCAATGTCTGGTGTGTGTTGGGTAGTACTTGATCAGTACAAACTAGGGGTCCATCCAACTAAGAATCTTCTCATGTCCATTAGAAAAGTTAGGTTATATCTTAACTTTTTAAGATATGTCGTGCATATTTGCTCTCGCGTGTGCGTTTGTGTGTTTTGCGCTTCAATGTTGGCTCATCGTATACGATGCAGGCCCAACAATAAACTAACATTGGGTCAATTGCTCGTGTTTGTTGGGTTGCTTCGTTGCGCTATACTGATTTTACAACAGGCTGTATTCATTTATGGATCAAATAGAGAACTGAAATTTGGTCCAGTGTTCAGTGAATGTGGTGTCCACGCTTCCAATATATTTATTCAGTAATATTACGATAATGGTTAGAATTCGTTAAATAAAATTCACCTCCGTTTTTAAAACGTCTTGACATTATGTATATGTATTACTTTGCATGACACTTCAGGTAACACACGACACAGTTCAATGATGGAATGAGCATTAAATCAAACAAAAATATAAGCCATTGCGCAATGTTACATTTTCTTAGAATAGATTACAGTACAACGTAGTAACACCATCAGAGAAAACTTTGAATGTTGCATAATCTGGGGCCACGTACACTAAATCGACGTTGAATTTTTGAGCTCCTTGTCTGTGGTTCACATGAACATGCAGCAAATATTTGTTACCAACCTTGTATACCATTGTCAGACCAGCCTGCAGCAAATTTATGCTACCAACTTTATGTCATTTACCGACCAACATATTTTGCTACCAACCTTGTAGTGGACTTCTGAATATGCAGTGTAGGCCTACCGTTACCGTTACTAAATCAGATATTAAAAAAACACTGTGTCCCATACCCGTAATGATGGAAATGTAATGATAAGTTTCTGTATTGTGTGGCTAAAGAGAGTGCCTGAATTGTATTTTCTCAGTTACTACTGTACCGTAAATATTCCGACTAACCTCGTTAGACTTTTGTCAAATTTGGATATCAGTAGAAAGTTTTAGGCAACAGTGTACAACCCATAATCACATTACAATGCAGTACATAGCGATTTAGTCTTTGTAATATGTATTGCGCCAAATTTAAATGTCTATTTTGATATATTTAAATGTCAACCCAGAGTGGTATCACATTTAATAATCATTTTATTGTTTTGTGTTTTGCCAATCTTTTTATCACCACATGTGGATTTTGTTTGTTAAAGATAACTCGACCAAGAAATGATTTGTTTTGTGGTGATGCCGTTTTATTAGCAGTCCATTAGTGTTTTACACAGACTGCCTTTTGTTTATTACTTTTCAACAAAAATATAAGTCCTATAACTAAATATACCTTGCAAGTACAGATTTTTACCTGAGAATGTCTTATTGTAATAATAAAATATGGGTTTTCACTACAACTGCTATTGTTTGATTGTTGTGATATACGCGCAAAACCAAAATGTAGTAACTGCTTACTTTTCAAGTTGGCAGTTACTGCGTTAATTTTCAAGGAGATGTATTGCTGTGAAACTAAGCAATTTTGTTATTAAACTGTTGAGCTTGCATAGTGTGTGTGTTTGTTATATCTGCCGCCAAAGAAGTCAGACGTTGCTATTGTACCACCCTCAGCTGCCAACAGCGCTATATCATAGATTAATCCTTACAGTGCGGGGATCGACTTTAGTCGTCAGAATCTGACGTCTACAGACGTCAGATTCTGACGACTAAAATCGATCTCCGCACTAAGAGCTAACTAAGACATTTATGATGATTTCAAGGTGAAAAAACCCTTTGGTTGCGACGTTTTTATTTTTTAAATTAATTCAGCTCTTAAGGGTTATTCACATAGATTACCCATATTATATGGTTAACCCTTACATCACTACGCCCGACTATTGTCGCTCTTAATTCGTTTTATTAGCCACTTAAATTACTGTTATTGTGAACGAAATGTGTGTTTAAATATCAAGATTTGCAACTGTTTGGTTTCAAATTTAACAAATATGAGCAATTTTCACTCACTTGAAGTTGTGGGTCGCGTCAGCGAGACACAACTTCGAGTGGGTGAAAATTCAAATTATTTTTTAATTTAGGAGTTTGAGAGTTATTTTATGGTTGTGTTCATTTAGTAAGTCTCACATACCGGGGTTTCTGATTTGTAATATTTTGACCCCAGCAAAAGTAATACGAAATGACAATAGAGCTCCCAGATGTTTGCAGATGCCGATATAATATTTTTTAGAAAAATTGTGGCTATGACAAATGCAGTGTTGTTTGAATATAAAGCATGTTTAACCCTCTCAGCGTGGGAACCTACTTTAGACGTCATAAGGTTACGTCTATATACAAATATATTTCGGCGTTGTAAGTGTTACCTATATGTTGGTGTGGCTTACGTTTTATAGAGAGCCTTCTAACATGGTGATATTTACGGTTCTGATCATTATTATTTCTCTGGTTTATAAAAAAAAACAGTGGTGTTGAATTAAAATGTATTCTTTAATAATAAAATTCTTTGTATAATGTGTTGTGTTATATTTCTGATTTGCTTGTTTTATGCAACACGTTAAATGAAGTACAAACAATTTTTTGGTCATTTTTAACAAAGCGAATTTTTTTTCTGGGAACTACTTATCCAATGTTATTTTAAAAATTAATTATTTGAGTGAATTATTAAATGCTGCAGTGTGACATTTTTATCAACATTTTGTTTTGTATCTATATATTATTGTTTGCTATAAGTTGAGTTGAGGCCAGATACTTCACTGAAATGCATCCCTTGTAATCAAGTATATTAAACCATCTAACTAAGCTCTCATCACAACCTATATTTTACTACAATTATTAACATGTAATTGAAGAAAATTAATGCAAACATGCTTGTTTAAATCAAGTTTAAATCACTACCTTACGCTAGTATCGGTCAATAATGCTCAGTGCACATCCATCTGACCTGACCTCTTTACTTATTTCCGGTTCAGGGAAATTTAAATCACAATCGGCCAATAGCAAAGGAGCTTTTAAACTGAGCCAAAGTGAGACTAGCCAATCACAAGCTACAATTCAGGGGCCCATCCCACTAAGATCCTTAAAAATAAGATTAGCCCAACTTTATCTTATTTACATTGGAAAAGTTAGGATAAATCTTAACTTTTCTAATGGAAATAAGAGGAAGTTAAGATTATCTTAATTTTAAGATTCTTAGTTGGATGGACCCCTGATTCGTAGCTTATTCGTAGCATTAGAAAAGTTAGGATTATTCTTAACTTTTCTAATGGAAACAAGAGAAAGTCAAGATAATCTTAATTTTAAGAATCTTAGTGGGATGGGCCCCTGAGACTAGATTCTGGCCTTACTCAAGCAGTGTTCTGGCTATAAACAATAATGGTGTGTTTTTCCAAGTCACCTCAGGTCACTTGGGGTCATCTCTACCAGCATGCAAAGCAACAATCTAGTGAACCTGGCTCAATGTAAACAAACACGATACATTGACATTAACCCTTAAAGCGCTGAAATCTTTTTGTAGAAACCATGAAGATCAAAGGTTTTTTTTTTACAAATTGAAATCATTATCAATGTCTTAGCTCTTTCTGCTTAATTTGAATACCTATGTTATGGGTCTACGACCATTACAAATATTTTTGACCTTACAGCGCGGGGATCGACTTTAGACGTCAGAATCTGACGTCTGCAGACGTCAGATTCTGACGTCAAAAGTCGATCCCCGCGCTGTGAGGATTAATCAGGTAATTACAGAGTTAAACTACAAGAACAAATACCGAAATGTATAGTGAACTAGGCAGCCAATCAGAGACGGCAAACCACCGCGCGATCCAGATGGTAATCCGGATCATCCCAAAACTTAATGGGTTATTACATGTTAAAAGTTTCAGGCAAAATACAGAGCTGTGTTCTCCACTGCTCTGATGCAAAGTAAGTAATCCTACAGACAGACAGACAGACAGACAGACATACGGACGACTGGCGGAGGTAATAATGAACCAACCACATGCGTATGTATAGTCTATACTGTGGGCGTACTGAAAGAAGAATAAACATAAAAAGATTACAATAATCATTGTGGTATTACATGATTGCAATGCCAGAATGAATCTGCCGCTGTGCATAACAGAACATTCATATGAGATGTGACAGTTGTTGATTTAATAAAGGATAATTTGTGTTCGCCAGCTGCTATGTGTTTCAACCCTGCTGCAGCTAAATTATCCGTTTCTGTTTTTTATTCTTTTTAAAAGACGAAAAATATTCTATCAATGAAAAATAGATATCTCCCAAATTGAATTATGTGATTACCCTTTCGGTGCGGACACCGTCTTTAGACGGTCTAAAGACAGTCCCAGCACTGAAAGAATAAATTATTTATTGTGGCCGTAGACCTATAACACATATGTATTCAAATGAATCAGAAAGAGCTAATTAAGGCATTTATTTTGATTTCAAAATAAAAAAAAACCTTCGGTCCCTATAATTTATACAGAAATATTTCAGCCTAATAGTGTGTGTGCTCAATGACTTGCACCAGTCGTCAGATAAGTGACAAAGACAGGATCAGGCAATGCAATGTGTTTGTTACCGATAAAATAAAAACAACACGATTTGTAATGTTGGATGAAAGTGAAAAAGAGGAAGAAATATTATTTTAAATGACAAAAAATCATGATTCGTGATATTAGTCGTAGGTCTACGTTCTGGTTCAATAATGGGTCCAGATTAAATAAATGTTAGGTCAGTGATGGCCATCTCGATCAATTACTGTCACATTATCTGTCAGTGGAGTCAATAATCTTACGTCCACATCCATTCTTATCTCTGGGTAAGACTAGTGATTTGACCTTTATGGTTCTATTAATTTGAAAAATAGTAACTCGACGGTCAAATTTAAAATGGCCACTGCCACACAAGGGCAACTACAATTAATGCCTTATATAACACTATGTTATATAAACCTATGTTTACCTTAAAATCGCTACTTTAAAACATGTTTTTTTTACCCACTTGAAGTTGTGTATCGCTGCCGCGACCTACAACTTCAAGAGGGTGAAAAAATACTTATATGTGTACAATTGGGATCAGAATAAAAATATCTATTATTAACCCTTATGCTGCCGATTTTTTTCCGACTATTTTTCATTCTTTTGAAGCTGGAATTGCTAACGCAATTTCCAGCTCCAAATGACGAAAAATAAATATTTTTATGAACACATATACATCTTCAAAATGTAACTATTAGATTGACTAAGCATCTATCACAAAACATTTTAGAAATTCGAATTGAATTTATTGGTCTCCGAAATTTGCTTGAAAACGGATATATTCGGTCCCCGCAGCATAAGGGTTAAATCTGGTAGTAAATTATATATATATATAAACGACTGTAGTCTTGCTTAGCGCTTTAAGGGCTGAGACATTTTCAACATTCTGAATATATTGTATTTTGTAATTTTAAATGCTGTACGTGACAAGTAGCATTTACTGCCACGTAGCTTTGCACGACAGAATTCAGTTATGATTTTGACAAAAAATAAAACTAAGCATCAGAACTATACAAGATATAACGGCAGAAGGAAAGCGATTGTCATTAATTTTATGAAACTGTCAAATTCAACAATGACATTGGAAATAATAAACACTTCTCGTTATTTTATGTCTTGGATAAAAATGAACATCAGAACTATAATAGATAATGGCAAAATAGAAGCGATTGTTATATAACAAAACTGTCAAATTCAACACAGACAGACGTTATTTCGTGTCTTGGGAATGCCCATGTTCTACTTTTTATTGTTAATTTGTTCTGGTGTTGATTAAGTTAGCAGACAAAATGTAATCATACCGTAGAACAGGCAGGCTAATTCGGCCCCTACCCTGTCCGGGGAGGGGGCCGGGTACAATTATTCGGTTGGTGGACGTATCATTTTGCATTTTCAGGCATCGCAGCACAGATTTGATGGCAGTAGATGATTTATAATTACATAACTGTGTGTGTGGTTGTGTGAATGGTACATAATCATCTTGTCAAACCGAGTCAGATAGACATTATACGGGAGAGAGAAATCGCCCCCCTGGATATGAAAGGGTGTATCTGCCACTTTCCAAAGTGTCCGATACACCCTTTCATATCCAAGGAGATACATTAATGTTTTTTTATTAACCATTGCCCTGCTGCTGTTCATTTATATTTTCCATTCATTTGAAAATAGTTTGTAGTGGAAGATTAGTCAATAAATTATTTAAATATTGGAGATGTCCATTTCTTTATAAATATTTAAAAATATCGTTAGCAGCTGGGAATTGTGTTACTAATTCAATCTTCGAATAACGATATATATTTATGTTTATAAATAAATATACATCTCCAATATGTAATTATTTCATCAACTAATTTTGTACTACAAGCTATTTTTTTTAAAATTTTATGCACAATTCATTTGGTCTCAAATTTGCTTGAAGCCGTATAAATGTGTACAGTAAATAAAGGTAAATAAAGTGCAGGTTTATTGTCAGATATTAGGTCTGAAGACCTATCAATGTACTTCTTTACAGATTACTCCCTGGTCACTCGACCTGTTCATGCGTGTGTTATTTCAACTCCACAGTCCCGCAGCCACTTTGGCATATTGAACTTATTGTAAACTTTGCCATCTATGTCCTACCAGGTATTCATTTACACCTAAGTGAAGTGAAGTATGTGAGTGTGAGAGGAGACAAACATGATATCCCTTTAAAAACCTGCACCAAGCGGGGTTTGAATCCGCACGACATACAGCGATGACTGCAAAGCGCCACGCTCTAACCATTGCGTCACGTTCCGCTCCAAATTTACGGTTGCAGCAACATAAGCGTTAAACCATTCAGCGCGGGGGCCAACTTTAGACGTCAGAATCTCACGTCTATAGTCTGAAGTTGATCCCCGCGTTGAAAAATTTTCATATTCATAGTGGCCGTAGACCCATAATAGCATAGGTATTCAAATGAAGCGAAAAAAGCCAACTAAGACATTTATGATGATTTCAAATTGAAAAAACCTTTGGTCTCCATGGTTCATACAGAAATATATCCGCGTATAAAAGGGGCACTGAAAGAATTAAAATATTTATAATAGCCGTAGACCCATAACATAGGTATCCAAATGAAGCGGAGAAGGCTAACTAAGACGTTTATAATGATTTCAAATTGTCATCTTAGTTTATGCAATAATATGTCCGCTTTGTTAGAGCATAAAACTAGTTGTATGGTAAGGGTTAACCATAACAACGCTGAAATATTTTGTATAAACCATAAAAATCTTTTTTTTTTCAATTTGAAATCATCATAAATGTCCTATTTAGCTCTTTCCGATCCATTTGAATACCTATGTTATGGATATGTTATAAATATTTTCACTCTTATGCCTACAGTGCCGGGATCGACTTTAGACGTCAGAATCTGACGTCTACAGACGGCAGATTCTGACGACTAAAGTCGATCTCCGCGCTGTCATTTTCAGCAAATAAGTGTTTTTATCCGGATAAAAACACTTATTTGCTGAAAATGACAAGAGACTCCAGATAATTGTTTGCCATCCCGGTAGCGTTGAACTCTCGTCGCCGTCATTCGCCTTTCTGGCTTTTCCTGTTTGCAGACAAATCCAACTTATAATTTTGATCATGATGTAGGACACCCCGTCGAGGGCCGGACAGGGGGGAAGGGGAGTTGTGGGAAGAAACGAGGCGTTTCCCCAGTGCTGGTCCAATGCTGGGCCAGCGTGGTACACGATGGGTTAATAGTGATCCAACACCGGTCTAGTGGTTCTTGCTTGCTGCAGGGCAGGGGAGCAATTTATCAATAAATATGTGCCAAGAGACTCCGTATTATCCACAACTGACGTCCACTCAAACCAACAAACGCGAGACATTCAACCAATTGTGTTTTAATGCTGGGCCAGCGTCGCAGACGTTATTTAACCAATGATGTTTTAATGTTGGGTCAACGTCTGCGACGCTGGCCCAACATCAAAACAACATTGGTACAATGTTTGCTGACAGCTAACGCACTGAGTACAGTAAGCAAGCATTAGATGTTGAGTCAAGGTTGGCTCAATGTTTAGCCAGCGTCGTAGACGGTGGCCCAACAAAAAACAAAATCGGGTCAATAACTCTTGCTTAACGTCGACGCATCGGTGGCGTAAATCTCCGTAGTTGGCCCACAAATAATTCAGCAAATACTTCCCCGGAGTTGATGGTGATCACATAGAATAGGGAGTACCTCACTCAAACCTGGCGGGAGCTGACAGGCAAATTTGTCAGTTGATGGAAAGCGGAAATTCATCGGCGAGAATGGTTTTAAAATGTTCGCCAAACATGTCACTGGTAAGTACTATTTCTCTCTGAACATGAGATGTGATGAATAAATCATTCTGTGATGAACACATTATTTATTCAGTTATCAACACGTGCAGCAGGGTCACTTGACCTATTATTCATCTTCATCACATAATTCTGCCTTGCAGAATAAACCTAAAGGGGAATTTGAACCCTTCAACCACCAAATTAAATAATTTAATTTTTCACTTACTTGAAGTTGTTTCTCGCTGTCGCCTAGCCGAATAAACCGTTAAACTGCTAAATTTAATATATTAACTTGTCACCCACCTGAAGTTGTGTCTCGCTGCCGCGGCCCACAACTTCAACTGGGTGAAAAATACTCATATTTGTTTAATTTTGTGACCAAACATTTGCAAATCTTGATGTTTAAACACACATTTCATTCCCAACAAATGCTAATTAAACGGCTTAAAAACAACTATAGTCGTGCTTAGTGGTTTAACCCTTTCAGCGCGAGGAGCTCCTTCATACGTCAGAATCTGTCGTCTGTAGACGTCAGATACTGACGTATAAAGACAATCCCCGAGCTGAAAGAATTAAAATATTGATAATGGCCGTAGACCCATAACATAGGTGTTCAAATGAAACGGAAAGAGCTGACTAAGACATTTATGATGATTTCAAATTGAAAAAAACCCTTGGTTTCAATGATTTATATAAAACCTATTTCAGCGTTTTAAGGGTTATATTAAACCCTTCAGAGTTATGTGATCCCGTTGCGCATCATACTGGAGATCTGGTAATTTTGCGTATTTAGATTTTCGCGAATTTGAAATTTTAGGATTTCTTACAAAGTCTACAACTCGCGAATTATCGATTTCAATGATAGGTAACGCTCATAATAATAATTTTCAGGAGATTCTTAATTTATTTAGGCTACCCTATCCGGTGGTGCCAGGTTAGCTGATGGGTAGCGTGGTTGACTCAGAGGCACAGAGTTCGAATCTCGCTGTGGCCGATATCTTTCCTCTGTGCATGCGGGGCCCTGGTGCAGTGGTTAAAGCTGCCTGCTTGGAAAGTCGGAGATCGCAGGCTAGATCCCAGCTCTGACATTCAAGTTTCACCGCAATGATTCAATATTTTGGGGAGCCTCCGTGACCGAGAGGTAGCGTGCTCGGCCTCAGAGCGCCAGAGCTCGAATTTCGAATCCTGCGTCTAAAGGGCAGTGTCATCTCATTCATCGCACCATCCTCAGGAGGTTCTCTGGGCCTAGTTTAGCCTATAATTATGTGCACAAAAGTGACCTAAAACCCCATTCATTTCATTTCATTTCATTTTATTTCTCCGGTGCACACATATATACAGTGATTCAAACTGTTCAAATGAAAGGGAGAATGACGACTGAGAAATACAACCGATTTGAGCCACATTAAAAAAACATTATTATTATCTTGCATATCTGGAAAAAACCTCAACCTCCTCGCCCCTTGACTATCTACTTACTTGTTTACTATTTCGTTTGTGTTTTTAACGATACGCGTACGTTGAGCCAATCTGGATTAATATAATGTTTGGCCATCGTTGCAGGCGTCAACATCAATACAAGATTTGTATAACGTTTCGTGTTTGATGGGATGCCAATAACAACTACATATATAATGTATATATATAATATACCCTCTGTAAAGGAGACAGTTTTCAGAGAATGTATGTTTTTCCTCCTTCCCAACTGCTTCCCCTGATCGTAGCCAAATTGAAGAGCTTCAAGGGGTGTTGATAGTGATCACCCCACCCTGGATGAGATCGTCATTGTTATCACATCTTGCCAAATCAGGTCAGACAGTCAGACCACGGGTTCTGAGAGTGCGTGCCTGTGACAGTGTCACGGGGGCAGTCTAGCGGTTGGCAGTTTGAGATTAGTTCAGGTCAGTGTAGTATCTTTGTTTGATTCTAGACTGGGTAAGGCAGACTATGTTATAATATTGGAAGGCGTGAATTAAAGCTGACATTGTAATGGATTTGTGTATCAAAAATGTGAAATATGTGCTAATATCTGTATTCTACACGAAGAACAATAAGGAATGGAATTGATTAGGAACCTCTCACTTGGAACATCATTTACTAAACCTCTGAAAGAATATAGGTACAAAGATCCCAGATCCCCATATGAGTAACTGCATCAATCGCATTTACAGTTATCAGAGACTCTCAGTCATCGATTGCCCCTCCACCCGGATCTGAGTACGGGGGACCCGCTGTCTTCTTTGAGGAAGCTCAGGTTGACATCATGGTCTATAGCTACAGCACAGGGTCAGAAGAGAGGAGCAAAGACCCTGTCCTAATGTATCTGCAATTCACAGAGGAGCTCTATAAAGAGCTACAGCACAGACAGAGTCAGAAGAGAGGGGCAGAGACCCTGTCTTAATGCATCTGCAATTGATGGAGGGGCTCTACAAAGGACAAGGAGCGATATGCCGAGATATCATAGGCTGAATGGTCTAACGGACACTATCTACGTTACACTGACTATTTTTATTGTTTGATAATCAAATATTACACATTCTCACTATTCTTACTCATTCTAGAGTATATACGGTATATGGCTTACTGGGAAGTAAATACCTGAGCTTGAAAGAGTTCAAACCGATTTTATAAAATTTACACTTGGTGTCGGGCAGCAGACCATAACCCTGGTCATTTACGATGATACATGTAAGTTCCCTTTGCTGGGGAATACTTTTGTCGCTCTCTGAAGATCACGCAGTAAAATGGTTAGGCCTACATAATTTAGGCTGTAAAATTGGTGCTCGCATATTAATTCTTCACTGGAAGAAACGTATTTGTTAGACGTGGAATGTCAAGCTAATATCTGAATTGGGAGCTGCAAATTTGCGACAACATTAAGCCTATAGCCTATTTAAGACTGAATTGTTTGTAGAGCCATACATAAATTGCAGCGGTAATCACCTTGTTACTGCTAGAGGTAGATTAAGGATGAGCTCCCACGACCTGTGCATAGAGAGAGGGTGTTATGACAGGCCGATTGCATCATCACATAAACGTATTTGTCGTTGGTGTAATACAGGTGAAGTTGACGGTCACTCTTATCTGTTTGTAAAGAGAACATTCGTGGTTTTAATGCAATAAACAAACCATTTTTAGACATCATGTCATCCAGAGAAACACTAGTTAGGGCTATTAAAGCTATCCTGTTTTTCGTATTTTCATATTTTTCAAAGAGAAAACACCTTCGAATTCATGCATACTATTTAAAATTATATTTTAACCATTTAATAAACTATATATTCTTAAAATTAAAAATGTCCATGTGCACTATCAAATATGTGCACTATTTTACATTGCATGTTTCCAATGCCTCTTCGTCGCCCTTAACGTTTCCTCATTGCCCTTTACTGCCTCCCCATCGCCATTTAACGCAACCCCATCGCATTCTAACGCATCTCCGTTGCACTTTAACGCATTTCGGTCGCCCTTGAACGTATCCCCATCATTCTTTAATGTTTCCATCGCTCTTCAACCCTGTCAACGCTTCCCCGTCGTCCAATAACTCCTCATCATCGCTCTTTAACGCCTCCCCGTCTCTTTCGGCGCCTCCACATCGCCATTTAACGCTTTTCAGTCACTCTTAAACTCCTCCAGTCGCCCAATAACGCCTCCCCGCCGCCCTCTAACGCTTCGCCATAATTGCTCTTTACTGCCTCCCTATACTCATAGTCATTTAATGCCTCTCTGTTGCCTTAACACTTTCCCATTAGGCCTACTCTTTAATGCATATCCAACACACTTTAACCCCTCCCATCCCTTTTTATCACACACCTTTGCACTTTACACCTTTCTATTACACTTTAGCACCTCTCTATCGCCCTTTACCGCCTCTTTGTCGCCAGTTAACAACTCTGTCTTGCCATATAACTCCTCTCTGTATCGATTCCCATCGCCTTTAACGCCTTTATGTCCCCTGTAACGCTTCTCCGTCTCCATTTAACGCCTAAATTACTATGTTATTCTTGGCAATATATTGTATATATTAGTAATCAGCATTAAATTTCTGATAATTTGAGTATAAATATGACAATATAACGAAGCTGTAGGTCTATGGTTTGTTGATTTATGTGACCTTTGACCCCATTTGCAGTGTATGTTTTTCGTTTGTGACATCTTATTGGCAATATAATGTATATAATTGTAATCAGAATCACAATTCTGACAAGCAACGACATTTTAGTATTTTGTGACCTAGCCTCCGGAAAAAGTTTTTTTATCTCTAGACATTATATAATCTAAATTTAAAGTCAAACCAAATGGATCTTCACAGTCCTTTTTAGTTATAGCCTTGTTCCTGTAGTATAACGACAAAATGCTGTGTGTTTTTAATTGAAATCGCCCAATATACCAAGTGCCTTTTTTGACCCACTTCCACCAAATATATACTTTTTAGATTTTTTGTAAGTGTCCTGGGGAGCTGTCTTGAAAGCTTTACAGCAACACTAATTTGGTTGTATTTTCTGGGTTTTTTTCAAATTGACTGGACTACTCAGTGTTTTGAATGTCAAATCCGAGAGCGCATAACATTCGCCGGATGAGCGTATGTTGGTGTGAGCAAATATAGCAGCACGAAGGAGAGTTAAACCATTTTACAGCAAATTAATTGATAACGCTCCTCTGTAAACTAAGCTCTTTATTGCGGTTTAATATCAGAATAGCCTCACATCTATAATAGGGCCTACTCAATGCAAATTCGTGAAATTTTTAGGGTTGTTGCCAAATGACTAGAAATATGCTTTCAAAATATCATAAAAATCGTTTGAGAATTGACTCAGTAATCAGCGAAAAATCGGTTTCATTTTGGAGAATCAAATGTAGAGTGGGCGGCTCAAACAGTAGCTGGTTTGACCTTTATCAGTGTGGATGCGTGCACGCCTATGTTGTTTAATCACCTGCGTAATTGATATTTTAAGAGACTTCAAGTTTTTGTTTCGCTGATGTATGGCCAACAATGGTGGGCTAAGAATATCGAGTTAAAAATATTTACATCTATAAAACTGTGAGCTAATTTTAAATTATATTAGTCATAATTAGTTAAATCATTTATATTTATTTGTGTTATATTGTGTTTTTAAAATGGTCCAGTACTAATAAATACATTTAGCAAACTTTGCAGAGTTTGGCGCTAGAAAATTGTGTCAGGTTTAGTGCTAGCTAACTGTGTCAAGTTTAGCTCTAGCTAAAAAAACAGCGACCAATCAAGGAGTTTTATACGACTGTTGTGCGACTGATCGGAGTCCGTCGCAGTTCAGTGGCAGACTAGTTGCAGACAAATTAGCGACCATCAATCGCAAAGAGCTTAATTAGACGTCTAATCTATTATACTACAAGAACACATGTACATGTATGTACGTCGTGGTTAAGCAGACCACCTTGCTCCTTGTATAAATGTCATACAAATGTTTTGTGTCTACTGGATTGGGCTAGGGGTTGACCAATAGGCATTTAAATTTTAATTAACTTACTGGAAGCTCTTTCGCTGAACACAAAACCTCGAACTAATGTTGGTTTAATGCTGGACCAGCGTCGCAACCCACCGGGTCCAGCAAGCATGCTACAGGGGGGGGGGGGAGAATGATGATAGTCACGTAGGTCAAACGCCTCTAGAAGTGGAGCATATTGTGAGCGACATGTTATCAAGTTTTCACTAGTGTTTCTGTTGTTATTTGAGCCGTACGTGTCACTAAGATTATCCAATGTCGTTGTAAGATTTGCTCTCGCTGAATGAAGACAACATGTGGCATTTGTTGAAATATGGTAACAATAAAATAAATTGATATAAATTTCTGGACGGTAAAGTGGAGGTGATTACGACTACTGTGATTCTTCTAGTTTATACATTAACGTAGGAAATGTTGCATTCGATTTTACGTGACTTAGCTCTACATGCCACAACGTTTAATGAGATAGAAATGAGGTAGAAAATATGATATAATTTAAAACAGTGATTGCGTCGACTGTTATCGTATTTAATACGACAAGTCGATTACAATGGAGTATTTTAACGCAGGCGTGTAAAATGCTAGAGTGTAGCGAGCAGTGTATAAATAAAACAATGAGGAATGAGAGTGTACTCTAAAACATAAAGGTGGCTGATTTTATTTTGGCAGTGACATATAAACGGAGGCACAATAGACCAACTAGTTTTCTCTTCACACTGACAAGCCTGTTTTCCAGCAAACAAAAGACGTTGACCCAATGTTGATTCAATGTTGGACCAACGTCGCAGACGGTGGGCCAACGTTGAATCAACATTGGGTCAACGTCTTGTGTTTGCTGGGAAATTTATACAAAGCTTTATCGATACACGTAACTAAAAACTTGGGACAATAACGTTAGCAATTATATAACCAGTATATGAGATGAAGAAAAATCAGTATAGACTTCGTAATTAAATGCACAACAATTTAATGGCCACATCTGATGTTACATGGGGTCTAGTACGGGGAAATGGTGTGGTTTGATGTACGTGGTATTCTATGGCCTAATATATATATGTAATTTGTTATATCATCCTTCACATAATTAACCATCAGCACAAAAATATCTCATTCAACTGTACTCAATTATTAGATGGAAAACTAACATTAACTCTGAATATAGAACCATGTTAATCAAGTTTTTAAAATAATTCTGAATTTTTATTTCAAATATTCAATCAGACCAGGTAAATCATATAGTACTTCTAATATAAAATTAAAATTACACATTGTAACGGGCACAAATAAAGTGGCTGTTTAACGAATTATATTCTCTAATAATTACACAATCATCATCAGCTAAATTCGAAAATGTGTAATTGCTCATTGAATAATTGAGATCTTTGTAATAAATTCATTTACAAGAGATCAGTGCTCTATGCACGTTTCATTTACAAATAAAATATGTTGCATGTAGTTTTACTTTACTCAGTGGTATATCACAGCGATATATAAAATAGAGTCGATAAACTGATAACTTTACTGATAACAAGTCATACAAATGACATGCCAGTACTGCTTCTGGTGTGGCCAGTACGCTATTGTATAGGCCTACAGCACTGCTTGTGTGGAATATCGTCTAAAATATATAGTTATTCTCCAATGTATCTTCGAAAAGTTGTACTTTGGTGGAGCGACGGAATTCTCATTCAAAAAGTTCTAATCAGGAAAGTTTCTTATTTTTGCGTCAGTACAGTTTATAGGGATATTTTCAGAGAGAGCTGGACTTTAACGCTCTTTTCAATCAATTGGTCTGTGTTAAGAATGTCTGTCATGTGAAATCAGGTAAGATGGCGATTTAGATGAATATAATGTCTTACAGGGGAGAACGCACACTTCTAATCTGTCTCAGATTCTTCACATACGAACATGAGATCACTTTATCAGGTTTGTGGGGGAGAGGAGGAGGAGGGTGGAGGCAATGAAGTATTGGACTGTCTCTCGCAGACAAGCGTATGTGCTCTCTTCAGCGACCTCCTAGGAAATCCAAGTCTCTTTTTTGTGGCTGCAGCGCAGTATAGCTATCGGGAATCACTTGAAGAGAAGGGCTGGAACGCTTGCCTCCTAGAAATTCTGAGAACCTTTTCTTGCCACCGAGGAACTCTGAAAAACGCTTCCTCTTGCCTCCGAGGAACTCCGAAAAGCGCTTTCTCTTTCCGCCGAGGAACTCGGAGAAGCGCTTCTGCTTTCCGCCGAGGAGATCTGAGAAGCGGTTCTGGCTGAGGAAGTGGGTGTACTCTGAGGTGACGTAGTCTGCTAAATGGGACGCCAGGGACTCTGGTGATTCTGCAAAGACACGGAGAGAACGATGTATTAGACAGGGTGGAGGTGTTATAATCACAGTAAAGGCAACCCACAAATAGGGAATGTTTTATCAAGACCATTCCCCAATGGGGAATGTTTTATCAAGACAGCTCATAAATGGGGAATATTTTATCAAAACAACCCACAAATGGTTTAACTTTTATATTCACTTGAGTCGTCGTAACACAGGCGTCATTGAAACCATTTTTGTGTTCACTATTTATATGCTAAGGGGGTCAAACAATTATAGCATGTGCAATTATAGTATTAGTGTGGCGTCCTAAAAGTTTTCCGGGAACCTGAAACCTTTTGGTTCTTGCTGTGACGTCGTAATGACGTCACGACAAGAGTCAATAGATATTAGAGAGGCTCAATCTAACAAAACATTACCATTGCATTTCAGTATGGTCCCCAGAACATCATATCAAAATTAAAAAAAAAATTATTTGGTGGGAGTGAGTGAGAAAAGGCATTTTGTATATCGGTTAATTTCCGTGTGGCCAAATGTTATCTTAGATTGACTGGACTAAAGCTGTTTGTAATACACATAAATAAATTGGGACCACAATACTCGCTTGGTGTATATACGAGTACGAGTATGTATGAGCAGAATCAATTGAAAATATCAAACAAATTTGCATACATTGTTCTATGTATATCGTTAATATTTGTGTAAAAAAATCACACAAAAAATCATTTACCAGTATGTAGCCTATATGTAAATTGTATCACATGAATGAGTATACATGCATATCCCATAAAACAAATGTGCATGCATTATTTAAAATATATCGTCAGTAATTATTCATTTTTACTGATATAGGCTTAATAATTTCAAGAAAAAGTCTTTACTACAAATAATCGATTTAAAGACGAGTATATATTTGCAATGCTTTATAATTCTAGTTGAAACCTTTTTACACAGTCACATAGTGCAAACTTTTACGAGCCACTTACCTGCAGCAGGAGCGTGCCCTAGAAATACAGAGAATGTAACCCTACTTCTGCTCATGATTCATCGATTATTCTATTAATATAATTTAGATGCATTTGATAGTTCAAATGTTCGCACTGTCATTTACTGGTGAATAAAGGTAGTTCTATGACGGGTTATTTATTGCCAAATTGGGAAGTACCTAATGGTGTAAATAATAGCGAAAACGTGATTGGTCATTTCATCACAAGATGATTGTTTGTTTGGAAAGCTTTTAGTTTATTTTCTTAATGTCAGGACTATCATGTCAATAGCTACATTGATTCAAAAGCAATTGAACAGACGTATTATTTAGAGTCACAAAATTGTAGATAATTTACAAAAACTTGATGCATTTTAATAATATTTAAAATATGCATTGCAGAAGATAGATGTGTATAT
This sequence comes from Flabesymbios commensalis, assembly GCA_964017125.1. NCBI lineage: Eukaryota > Metazoa > Annelida > Polychaeta > Terebellida > Flabelligeridae > Flabesymbios > Flabesymbios commensalis. The sequence continues at coordinate 18,178,184 of OZ024911.1, forward strand.
GCCACGTGGGAGAATGTTTTCTTAATTAGTAACCACATATCTACGTGATTTTACATTTTTCTATTATGGGGTCGTGTCGTAAATACAACTGATTAGAGTGAAACAGATTATGGCTCTTGAGCTTAAGAATAACATTCAGTGCCTTGGTGTCATTGCTGAAATCAACATATAAAAGGGTGATTTATATACATGTGAGTTAACAAGTTCAAAACGAGAGCAGTCAATATGCTAAACACATTTTGACAATGTATACAGTGAACAAACAATAGCCCAGAAATGGTTGAGATAATATCTGAGTTTTGAAGACCTTTTCCGTACATAGGATAATGAGCATTCCATTCATGGCTATATTTCAAATGTTTTTTGTAAATATTTCTTCAGATGATGAAAAAATATAAGCCATTGTTTATGTTTATTCTGTGAAAAGAAAGTATTAGATGACTTAAGTACATATAATTTAGATAAGATGACATAAGCATATACCACTGTACGAAAAAAGTCAGCTGAGAAATTAAAAAATACAAACAACATTCTTTGCAAGGAATAAAAACGGTGATTTCAAACAAAATGTGAGCTCTTGCATGGCCGAACTGGTAAAGTAAGTGTATAGATCAATAAAACCTGCACATTTTGTCATCCATCATAGGAATGCCAGGTCAGTATTCTCAGACTGTTGTACCTTATCTCAGATGTCTGAATGATCAATATATCTGACTTGACTAAGCAGATGCCTCAGATCTTGATAAGAATGTTAGAGAATAAAACCCTGGTTTTGAAGAAGAGATGTGATTATAATATTCTAGACAGTGTATAGTGCTATTCCATCGACGTGGGCTTTCTAGGTCCTACATGGGTCTAAACTACGAGTTGTGCGAAACGCCAGATGTATATCTGGTACTTGCCTTCTATTTCGGGGTGGTTTACTGTGAAATTAGACATGTAGGCATCAGTCACTTTCACTGTGAATGCTCGCAGAACTGTCGGGAACTGTCTCCTTCACTACATTGCTATCTAGCCGGGATATCAGTTCATGAGATTCAGGCATTTCTGATGAGCGCTTGCCAACAAATTTGTGTGCCCGTTTTCCAATAAACATGTTGGCTCTCTTTACTTCGTCGATTACTGAGTTCTCTGAATCTAAAGGATCACGTTTGCCAACAAAATAGCGTGTCCGTTTGTTTGGATCTTCGTCAGCACCATCAGTTCTTTTGCCAACAAAGTATCGGGCTCTCTTCGCCCATTCATCTCCATTAATATCACCAAGGAACATACCGGCAGGGTTACCCTGTTCAAGAGCATCGTTATCACGTTTACCAATAAACATGTGAGCTTTTTTATCGTCTTTTTTTCCAACAAAGAAATGCGCTCTTTTGAAATCTTCGTCATCTTCCCGTTTTCCAACGAAATAGCGAGCTCTTTTATCGGTGTCCTCATCGTCTCGCTTGCCCACGAAATATCGGGCCCTCTTCTCTTCATCATCGCCATCTCGCTTCCCCACGAAATATCGTGCTCGTTTTGCGTCATCGTCCTCTCGCTTGCCAACAAAATAACGTGCTCTCTTTTCGTCATCATCTTCAACACCATCTCGTTTGCCTACAAAGTACCGGGCTCTCTTTTCGTCGTCGTAATCACGTTTTCCCACAAAATAACGTGCCCGTTTCTCTGCTTCGTCTGCTTCCCGCTTACCAACAAAGTAGCGAGCTCTCTTTTCTGAATCGTCTTCACGCTTACCCACAAAGTAGCGTGCCCTCTTCTCGTCATCGTCTCTTTTCCCAACAAAATATCGGGCTCTTTTGTCTTGTTCGTCTTCGCGTTTTCCCACAAAATAGCGTGCCCTCTTGTCGTCCTCAAGAGAGTCTCGCTTGCCCACAAACAGTCTCCTCTTGCCGATGAACTTGTTGGCGCGCTTCTCCTCGTCTTCCATCTCAGAGTCCTCACGCTTTCCAACAAAATAGCGAGCTCTCTTCTCCTGAAGCTCCCGCAACAGTTCTTTTAATGTCGTTTCTCTTTTACCCACAAATTTGTTGACCCTTTTCCCAACAAACTTATTCGCCCGTTTATCATCCACAAAGTCATTGGAGTCTTTTTTGCCCACAAAGAAGCGAGCACGCTTATCATCATCGTCCACGCTGTCCACAAAGGCTGGCGCTGATCTTTTACCTACAAACATTGGCGCAATACGTTTGTGCACAGTGGAATCTGTTTCAGGTGATACCGCAGGTGAAGGTGCTGTGCTTCTTTTAATAATTAGGTGAAATGGACTCGATCTGCTAGGGTGTTTCTGCAATGAAAAGTAGTCTTCTCCAATTGGTTGGGATGCTTGGCGCTTGCCAATGAACATAGGACTGCGCCTGCGCCCCACAATAGTGGGACCTTTGCTCTTGATATAGTTTGCATATCGTTCTGCAATCTGCTCTGGGAAGTAAATTTTGGGTGCTCGTTTGTTAATAGAGGTTATCAGCCATCGTTGCTCAGTGGGCTCTGGTAAAACACGTCTCTCTGGCACTACAGTAAATAGGAGAAACATTAGTACTGATAACACAATAACACACCTGGAAAAGTCCTGTGGAGGAGCAGAGAAGCCTTTGTAGAGAGAAGAAGAACACAGCGAAGATTGGTATGGGTTCCATGCAAACAAGACACGTTCCAATGTTGAATTAAGAAGTTGGGCCATCGTCGTAGACGGTGGACCAACTCTAAACTTTAAAGCCTTACAGTAAATTTTCACCCACCCATTTCAATATTCACCCACTTGAAGTTGTGTCTCGCTACCGCGACCCACAACATCAAGTGGGTCAAAATTACTGATATTTGTTAAATTTGAGACCACACATTTGCAAATGTTAAAGTTCAAACACACATTTCTTTCCCAATAACTGCGATTCAAGGCTAATAAAGGGAATTAACCCTTTCAAGCCTGCAGTTACCATTGTCATCTTCACCCACCACAAGCCGCGAATTGCTGTCGCAATTCTCGACTTGTAGTGGATGAAGATGATTTGAGATGGGTGAAAAATGTAAGAGAATTAACATGTATTAGTAAACCAGTTTCATGGAAATTTTCATTTTAAAACCCCTAGTTGTAGGAAAATAAAGTGTGTTTTCACGGATGTAAAATGATGCTTTAATGCATCGTAAGGGTTTAAAGGGTTAAAAACGACTGGAGTCGTGTTTAGCGATCCAAGAGTTAAATCAACACTGGTTATCGCTTCTTGTTCGATGGGATGTACCATGTAGCTCTATAGCAGACAGGTATGTTTATATCAGTAGATTGATATAGAGAGAATTATTGATAGTGTAAGAATAACATGCGCTGTGGAAATCTGGAAGTACCTCTATAGCACCCATTTCAATCGATCTTTGGTGAAATAGTTCAATTTCAGAAATGAAAATACCATTTATTCAACTAGTAAATACAAAGTGGTATTTGGTAGACTATAACGTTACCATGGAAGAGCCAGATAGAATATAGAGATGTTGTGCTATAAATTAGATAAATTAGATTATAATTAGATTAGACATTATAGCAATGTACGTGTCTAAGTGTGCTGCATACACGTAGTTATGCCGTTAAGTTTTTTTTAAATAAAACTGCCCGTCGCATTACTATAATTCGGAGTATTCTTCCACCTCTTTTCAGCCGACCATGACGTTTCGTGGCATGAGGCTGGGGCTGAGTGGGCACCATAGAGTGATCTAGACCTCACACACAAACCAATCGATGCCCAAATGTATTAAAGCCTATCCTTTTGATCCCGGTCAAAATTGCACCATATCCGCCAGCTGATCGCCGCGAGATTGAAACCTGACAGACAGTGGGGAGGCATGGTACGCCCGGGAGCCAAAGGCGGTGGCTACGATTAACAACCAGACGGTCGGCCAACGCTTATTTGATGCTGTACGAATGTGCGAGACGGTGGAGCAACACTGAGCCATTGTGGATATTGGTTTTGCTGATTGTTTGGGAGGCTCTGGCCTGCCCCACCAGGTGGCTGTCATGGCAGGCCATAATCAAGTAATAGACACAGTGTGCTGCCCACGTGATAAATGTCCCAGCGACGGAAATCCACCACCGATATTTGCATTTGGACATTAGGCCGGACACCCCGAACATAGGGTCAGAATTCTGCCAAATGCGCCACCTTCATTGTTTTGCCTCAGGAAAAGTTTAACCCTCTATTTCTCGTCATATGAAGTTCGAATGGCTAACGCAATTTTCAGCTTCAAATGACGATTTTTTTTATTATTGAAAATACTAAAGACAACTTTCAAATTGAAAGCGTCCATTGTTCTGTTTCAGTGAACGTTGTTTAACATTATGTGGCTGAAATGTTAATTTTTATTTTTCATTCCAAGGAATGAACACGATTTTTATGTTCCAGAATAACCACTAAAACTGAAAAACTGTGTCGATTGCTACACGAGCAGCTCGCATACATCACCACCTTGGCTGGAAAGGGTGTATCTCAGACTTTGTGATGTAAGATACACTCTGTCATTCCCATAGTGTTGATACACAAGCATCAATCTGCACCTAGAGGCTCGTTATAATTCTGTCCCTCACTTGTATTTTCTCTCCTTCTAGCGTTCGTTCCCCTCACGAACATTGTCTTTTATGGAGATATGTAGTAATCATACTTCTCAGCGTGACACTGGCAAAAACCGTCTACATAAAGTCCCAGCAATCACAAAGACCTTTCCACAATGATGGTTCATTGCAGATGCTGGGCCAACATTGAACCAGCATTGGGTGAACGTCTCGTGTTTTTGAGTTATAAACAGTCTTTATTTTCTGTGTTTTTCACAATAAATAACAATTTCATTTCCAAATTGCATTTTCTTGTGTTTGCCCGGACCAGCTGCGCCTAAATTGAAATTTCTTCGGTGTCGTGAATACATTAGTTGTGCTGCTTTTTGTTTGTTTCTGTTTTGTTTTTTCATTTTTTCGAAACTGGTCTTGCTGACGCAATGTCTAGCTTCAAATGACGAAAAATATTATTGTTTTCGAAAAATAGACACCTCACTGATCTATTTTATTTTGTGCACAAACTATTTCAACAAGTTTAGTGTCATTCAAACATTCCAATCCTGAATTTACCATAGTAATCTTCATCCACTACAACCGCGAATTGCTGTCGCAATTTTAGACTTGAAGTGTATGAAGTTTACTTGAAGTGGCCGGAAAGATACTGTTTTTTAAACGATTCTCACGAAGCTACTAAGTCATTTTTCAGAGATGTAAAATGATTATCAATGCATCGTGATGGTGGTTCAAAGGGTAATTTGTTTTGGAAGAACAGTCTGAAACCGCATTTATATACGGGCCTAGCAGTAGGCCTACCAGGGATGAGTAAAATAATGGAGTAAGGGGTGAGTATGATACGTTTATTTATGCATTCATCTCTTCCTACACGTCATGCTGTCATATATCTGATGACCATACACGGCCGTCACACGCAGCTGTTCTATAGAAACGACAAACAAAAGATATGATCCTTCCTGCTTTTTTATGTTCCTACTAATCAGACTGTGTTACCTGCCTCTGGGACGGTGATGTCACACGGGTGGATACAGAATTTGGAAAAAGGGGGTTCTGATTGAAACAATCAATGTTTTTTAGACTTCTCAAGTAATATATGGGAGCTTGACGCTTTAATTTGACCGGCACTGCTACTGCTGGGATTTACAATATTGTGTAATAATGTCACTTTTTGGCTGTCTCGCTCAGCATATATACATGTTTTTACTACTTACATTTTGGAGTGACTTATAAGCCCAAATGGGCTGGGTACTGTATTGTAAACATATTTACATTGTCATAGTGATTTGTCTGTACATGTCACTATAATACAAATATACAATACAATACAATACAATACAAAACAATACAATGTTTTGTTTTGAAAAGGGGGAGCTCGCCGACCCCATCCTCAGGATTCGCCATTGCGTCATCGTGGCATAAATACGAACTATTATACTACAAGAACGGAACAAGTATGTATGTCATGTTTATGAAGACCACATTTTCCATTGATGGATTAACTTCATATTTTGCACAAGCATAAACTTTGGTCCAGAGGGTGGTGAACTCAACAGCCACAGCGAACTAGTGGGGGGATGGGGGGGGACATGGTTCGCGCGCCTCTGGGTGAACGAGCATATTGTGAGCGACATGTAATGTAGTTTCCAATCTTCTAAGACGCTGCCCCCAGATAGAACCCAACCCTTGTCCTGCTGGACTGTTTGCTTCAAATTCTCGTTCATCTGAAGCTGGAATTGCAATTTCCAGAAACTTCATGGAAATTTCATAGAAACAAATAATCTAGTAGCACAAAGGTTGACTTACTCCATCGTAATCAGAAAGATGGGCGTTTGTGTGGTGAAGAAAGTTACACTGTTTACTGATAGCTGCTCATTCCATCACATTGACGGAAATTTTATATTTTTGCTCGTTGAGAATTAATCACGGAAACGTGTCTATTTGTAATAATCAGGACACTTTAATTGAATAACGCTCATTAAAATTTTACTCCCTTCAACGAATTCAGTTTGATGTTTCCAAAAAAGGGCTCATTTCACAGTTCGCGCATGCAGTGATTTTTCTCAATTAAAAACGTTGCATTTTCAATTTCAAGCTGGCAGCCAGCCAGCGATCCAGTCAAGCAATCAGCCACCAATCTGGACGTGACAAGCAGGATCCTGATGTCAGTAGAATTTTAAAAAGGCGATTTAATGGGAACGTAAAATGAATTCATGCACCATTCAAACCGCATTAGAATTACAACCCCCTTGTGTTCCAATTCGCTCAGTGCAAAACATTATTATGCCATTCCAACGTGCAAATAACTTGCAAATATGTGCGATCATGTTACCAAAACAAATTAAAAAATATGAAAACTGGAGAGGATGTGAGCCACTGAAAATAGAACACAAACACGTTTAGGACAAAACGAATCTCTGACGGATGTAAAGAACATCACCAAACATGAAGCGATTTACCGGACAACGACAGAACATAAAACGAGCACCAATGGATGCCGCTCGTGCCTTGTCCGTCGGGCTTATCCGGTCAAATGCGACATGGCCATAACCATTACGCCACGTGGAGGCCAGGACAGCTTCACCACCTATGGCGTGGTGATTCACTCACTACTCGTCCTTCATTGAATTAGGGTAGCCATGTGTGGCTGGAGCCAACACGATACACTCTACGATACACTCTACAAATGTTGGGTTAATGTTGTGCCAGCGTCTGCGACGCTGGCCCAACATTAACCCAACAGTGGTTGAATCTATTGCATCTGGTGGGAATGGATGCGATGACACACACCTGTTCTCACTCTTGTCCTCAAACAATGCCTTCTCCTGTTCCCAGCGCACACCATTTAGTTTGCAGGTCTCACTTGTGAATTTGAGCCACCTCACCGATTTATAGATGGACGCTCCATCTAATACATCGGGTCGCTAAAATAGTACCAGTAAACAAAGTGGTTTGAGATCTTGTTTTTTTATTTTACATGGATCGTTGCTAGCGAACAAAGAGTCGTTTCCTATCCATCAAATAGAATCCTAGTCGATTGAAATTAATGAGATTAAAAATGGATCAGGTGATGAGGCGTGGAAATAGCCTGGAGATGTGGTCATCCTTGAGACCTTCTCTGAATCACACAAATATCCTCAAATGAATGAGTGAATGAATGAATAAATGAATGAATGTTTCAATGAACGAAAAAATGAATAAATGAATGAATCAATAAATGAATAAACGAATAAGCGAATAAATGAATGAATGAAATTAGGGATGGGTGAATGTAAGAATGAATGAAGGATTGAATGAATGACTGAATGAATGACTGAATGAATGAATGAATGAATGAATGAATGATAAAAATGATAAATGATAAAATAAATCAAATTGGCCAGAATAACCTACTGAGGATGGTGAGATGAAACTGAAGACACTGCCCTCCAGACGCAGGACTCGAAATTTGAGCCATGGCGGTCAGAGACCGAGCACAGCATCATTCTGAATGCTAACACGTAATATTAGACACATTACATGAAGTATGAACGTGCTAGCTTCTATACGAAAAGCGACACTGGTCTTCAACACCATAAAACACGTTATCGGGTTATGTACAAGTAAACAGAGTGTGTATGTCGGACACGTCCAGCAGCTATATTGATATTATTACATATACAAATCAGGTGGGGATACAGAACTGTTAAAACACACCACTACCTTATTTTCTTTGTCCGACCACGACATTCTACGCCAGGAATGGAATGTTATTGTTGATCAAGTACAGTCCAATTATCATGGTAGGCCTATAGTGCTATAATCAGTCAGTGTTACCGAGCTGTTGATTATGAGGGATCCTCATCATGGTGGGATGTGTTTCAAGTCAGTTAAAAAAAGCGTCGGCCTTCGGCCTCGACCTTTTCCACAGCTATACAGAACTCCTCGGGTTTTATCCTATATAGTAATACGACAGCATTTTGTATTAAATATTGCCCTGATGTGTTGTTTGCTACTAAATCACTAAATCAATGATTGGATATAAGTTGGCATATTCCTAAATAGCCTATCCGATTGGTTCGATCTGGACTACTAGCCAATCAGATGTCTCAGAGTCACCGTTTGCTTGTGAACACTATCTGGTTTTGTAAACTCATTATATTACTATTCAGCTTTGTGAGTTAGGGCGGGGCCCGGGTGCAGTGGCTGCTTGAAAAGTCGGAAATCGCGAGTCTGTTCCCTGTTGAGATTTCAAATTCAGATTTCAAGCAGGTTTGACTCATAAGATTCAGTATTGTTGGGAGATGTATTGTAGCTGAGATGTAACGTGCTCGGCTCAGACCGCAGGGGCTCGAATTTCGAATCCTGTGTCCGTAGGGCAGTGTCATCTCATTCATATCACCATCCTCAGACGGTTCTCTTGGTCCAACTTAGCCTATATGTGCACAAAAGTGGCATAAACCCCATTCATTTCATTTTATTACATTTCTGTTGGTCATCAGCTCGTCTGTGTGAGTTATTGGAAAACGACCAGATTTGTTGGTCCTGAATAGCGGTGGTGAAAATAAACCCCTTCCCTGTCAATCACGGCGCCTCACACGACACGCTGGAACCTGGCATCAGTCAGCAAATATATTATATTCAAACAATGAGGTTTTAATGCTGGGCCACTGTGTAATTAATGTTTTATAATATTCTGTTGGTCCTAAGTTTTTATGTTGCAAAACATTTTCATATGACATGTTAGAAAAGGTTTTGTGTTTGCTAGGATGGTGTTTAATGTTGGTCCAGCGTCTTGTGTTTGCACGGATTCACATGGGTTGTACGTGGCCGGGATAATGTCAGTATTCGTTTAATGTCGGGCCAGTGGTGGAGATGTTAGCCCGTCGTTGGCCCGTGGTTAGGCCAGCATGCCTTATTTGTGGCAACATGAGAAGGCGCCATGACAGTTGTAGACAGAGCACGATATAAAGCTGTCATCGGTTATCTTACTCCCTAAGATACTGATGAATTACCTGTAAAAATGGCACAACATGCCACATAACACTGACATGGCCTTTAAAAAAGTGAGAAATTTGCTGCCACAATATTATATTCGAATTGTAAAATTTGAGTTTAAAAGTTTGCATTATACGTGATTATTGGTGTGATTGCTGTGAAAAATAGAATATTTAAAGTCACTAAAGCTTTTTCTGTGAAAATGAAAGTATATGTGCACAAAAATTAATGTATTTCTTCCCCAAAATTATTGTTATAAAGTGAATTAAGTTCAGGTAGGAATCTACTGTTCAATAAAAAAGACTCCATTGTCCAATTAATCTTGGTCTAACCCTTTCAGAGCGAGGACTGTGTTTAGAAGTCAGAATCTGACGTCTATGGACGTCAGAATCTGACGTCTAAAGACGAGCCCCGCACTGAAAGAATTAAACAAATTATAATGACCGTAGACTCATAACGTAGGTATTCAAATGAAGCGGAAAATAAGACATTTATGATGATTTTAAACTGATAAAAACCCTTTGGTCTCCATGGTTTTTACAAAAATATTTCAGCATTGTGAGGGTTAATGTTGGACCACCATATGCGACGCTGGTCAACATAAAACAAACATCCCAGCAAACACAAAACATTTGTATACCATTTGTACAACGTCGGCCCAACGTCTTCGACGTTGGTCCGCCATTGTACAATTGTTATACAAATGTTTGCTGGGATTGACTCAACGTCTAGTGTTTGTTGGCTGTGCTCTGCGCATCTAATACTGATTGGAAAACAAACTTGTCCGCACCAATTGGCGGGGTTGACATGACACGGTAAGTTTGCGTGCCATGCCATCAGACGTCCGCGGTCCGTCCTCTCCCAACATGTTTATTAGATTGCTAACAGATTGAATTACCTCTTCCCAGAAGAGCGCCAAATAATAACCACACGACAATTGATGAAGATCGCGTGCTCCTCCTAAATGCGTCTGCCTTTTCAAAAAAGCTGGAAACGATTTTTTGTCAATATATATCTAATTGAGTTGACTTCAGTAAGATTATTTGACATATCAAACTTGACTCCGATATCCTAGGATGGGGGGGGGGGTGAGGTGAGAGGGGGGGGTAGGGGGGAACTACTGTGTTAAATCACTGTTCTCAATTGCATACAATTATTGTAGTCAAATCTACTTATTTAGTACCAGATAAATATTGACTAAGACATAGTTTGCGATGTTCCTGGGAAGAAAATGTTTCCGATCATGAACATTGAAGAAAAAATAATCCTGCCGAATTGTTTGTTTCTATTTCTCATTAATTTAACACTTTCGGTGTGGGAACCGATTTTAGACGTCAGAATCTAAGACATTTATTATGACATCAAAATGAAAAACCCTCTGGTCTCCATGGTTTATACAAAACTATTTCAGCGTTGTAAGGGCTAATGTTGGAAGTGCTGACACAATTTTCAGCTTCAAATGACGAAAAATAGTTATACTTATAAAAACTATACAACTTCGAAATTGAATTATTTGATTGACTGAGCATTCATGACCAGCTATTTTATTGATTTACTTGACGTTGTATTTATGATGTGTATATGTGTATATATGAGCCCGGCAATAGCATGGTTAATTTTATTTTACTGACACGACCTCTTTAAGTGACATATAATATTGTAAAATGATGCCGGTCGGATGTTCAAATATTCCTGGCAGAAGCATTTGAGACGAGTTTGCCTTTCGCCTGCAGCTGTATGTAAGCTAAAACCGTGTATCGAAATAGACACAAACAGTACTAACAAACATAATTGTGGTAATCTGGGTCTTACAATAGATCAGTGATTGCTGTAGGCATTCGGAACCCCCATAGTGCCCGTCTTCTAAACAACACACGCATGTCGCGGACCCTCCGCCATATTGGATACACCAGTTCTCTTCACTGACACCAATTTCAGCCAAGTCTTTTTTTTTAAATCAGCACGGTTTCACTGACTAATTATATGTATTTGCAAACAAACAAGGAAACAATTATCGAAAGGCCCAGGCTAACTATCTCAAACAGACAAACAAACATCGAGTCGTTCACAACGCAATGTCATGCGGCATTATCTAGCAGAGCTGATTTTGAGATAGGCCTTAAGTCCAAATGACATAAGGTGGTTTTGTTTTTACATTAATTTTATAGCTTTAAGGTAAATATCAAGTAAGTAAGTAATTTCCACAATCAATAAAATGAATATATTTTTTGTGAGATGAGACCGTAAAAAGATCAATTGCCGTTGTAGCGGCTGACTTAGATATCACCTAGTGACTGTTGCATGTTTAGGGCCATCAGAGAACGGCCCTTGACATGTATAGGGCCGTTACGGTAGAAGGTCCGTGACACACGTAGGCTCAGAGCAGTCACATAAACCCAGGTACGACAGCAGTACCTTATAGGAAGAACAGTGAAGACACGTGTTCTATAACTAACAAACACTTTACAACTGTTGACTGTTGGCTGTCGTGTAGTAAATAAAACCAACTTCAGAGATATGTGAATTATGGAAGCACTTTTGGTTGAAAGTTGATAAATCCATGCTTTTCAAACATACTTCGGGTACGTTGAATTGACCAGCCTAACCTTGTTCATGATGGGATGGTTAGATCATCTAATTACCGATCAGCAAACGGCTGATAAATAAAAAGAAACGGACGTTTGGACAGATACTATGCTTGAATTCTTGAATTGCATTGCATAAGCCATGGAGTTTTTCAATATGAAATCATTGCAAATGTCTTAGTTAGCACTTTTTGGCTCATTTGAACACCTATGTTATGGGTCTACAGCCATTATGATTTTTCTAATTATTTCAGTGCGGGGACAATCTATAGACGTCAGAATCTGACGTCTATAGACGGCAGATTCTTACGTCTATAGACGTCAGATGTTAAGGTTACACCGAAGTTACCATCACTGTCTTTAGACGTCAAAAGCAGGGCGGGGGCCCTAGGGTAGTGGTTAGCACCGCTGCCTTTCACGCCAGAGTTCGGGGTTCGGTTCCCGGTCTCGGCGGTTTGAAAGAAACAAAAATGTTTCTTCCCCATCCACGTGTGAAAGTCAGTATTGTGGGGAGCCTCCGTGACCGACAGGTATCGTGCACGGCCTCAGACCACCACAGGTATCGTGCACGGCCTCAGACCGCCAGGGCTCGAATTTCGAATCTTGTGTCTGGAGGACAGTGTCATCTCAATCATCTCACCATCCTCAGGAGGTTCTCTTGGCCCAGTTTAGCCTATATATGCACAAAGGTGGCCTAAAGCCCGATTCATTTCATTTACGTCAAAATCAAACGTCTATAGACGGTCCCCGCGCTGGAAGGGTTAATTTTACACCGAAGTTACAATATAGACGGTCAATAGTTTTCTGCTTATCAGATAAATTATAAAAAATATCAACGTGACTGTAAGAATTCATAATTTAGAAAAGGCCCCTTCCGGTTTCATAATGTTGTAGGCATACAATGAATGACCAATGGGGCGCTTTTTAAATTAACATACTTATCATAAACTAAACGTGGTGTGGACCCCAGCAGTGGAAACCTACCTGATATATGTTTTATTTAAGCGCTGAGCACGATCATGTTTTAAATCTATTTTTTTATCAGGTTAAATCACAGTTACTGGGAATGAAATGTGTGTTTATACATCAAGGTTTGCAAATGTTTGGTCTAAAATTAAATAAATAGCAGTTCGTTTTTACTCACTTGAAGTTGCTGGTCGCGAAACACTACTTCAAGTTTGTGAAAATGTATCAAATTAGCGGGTAAGAGGTTACAAATGTTTCTCATATTCATCCACGTGGTTTGGACCAGGGTATACTATTCACTCCGGTTATTAAAAACACTTTTCCTAACAACAGGCACAAAAAACACAATTTTGACTCCTTGTGTGATTGTATTATACCATTATGAACTGCTCGTTCACCCGGCAAAGTGAGTGCGTTTTCTAGTGTAATCGTTATTAGCTAATTAGAAAGCGTGTGCTGAACAGGAAGCAATTTCAAGGAAACAGGCATAATATCAAAAACAAAGATTTATTGTAGCTCTCGAGCAACCCTCCAGGATATGTCCGTCTTTGTCAACATATTTGCCTTTTCTCAAGACGAATTCTCCACTAACGCTTTACCGCCGGTGCCGCATATATTCGGGTTTTCATTTTTATTAGCACCTTCAGTACCACATTTTAAACATGTTAAAGATAAAATGTGACATCAATCAGCAATATTTGAAAACAGTTGACCTCCATCTTGTCAAATCTAAATAATTTTTCACTCACTTGAAGTTGTGGATCGCGTCAGCGAGACACAACTTCAAGTGGATGAAAATTCAGATTGAATAATTTGGCGGTTAAAGGGTTAAAACTCGGCTAAGAACTCTCCCAACACTGGTTGTAGACGTTGGCCCAACGTTAAACCAGTGTTGGATTAATGTCTGGCGATTGTTTCGATGTTTCCTTTTACCCCATACCTTGTTTACCCCATACCTTGCTTCGCGTGATGACCGTAATTAGTTTCGTTAAAACCGGGAATGAGGCTGAATGACTCCCCAGGACAAAGATGGCAAACAAAGACGGGCGAGGGCGAAATCGATCCATAAAAATCACTAACAAAGTACCCAACATCTCACAATGCTGCCCAAGTCAATACGCTCCATTTTAGGTTTTCTACTTTAACCAATGTTTAATTTGAAATCACGGTCTGAGTTTGTTTTTTGTCGGCACAGATATCTGGAATGAAAACAAAACAAGATTTAAAAAATAGCGTGTTCTATTATTAGTTAGTATTATAGCAAGCTGTAAATCAATCATCGTAATAATGGCGGACATTACATTAACACACATGGGAGATCAATGTTTTTTTTTAAGATAACTAACTGACTATTGGATTTCTATATAATTTGATATCAGCCTAATCAAATAAAAAACAGCCTTTCATTTTTCAGGCATCTCAGGTTCGGAAAACATTGAATCTCAAAACAAAAAGGCAAAGCTCTCGGTCTTATGTTTAGTTACATCTAGAATTAACTGGACCAAATAAAACTGGCCGGCTAGGATAAAAAGAAACTGTGTGGGTGTGGTGTGGAGGTGGGTGAAAACACGTGTATGTAATAATACTGCATGGATCCAATCAATAACTTGAATCAATGCTGGTTTAATGTTGACCCACCGTCTACGACGCTGGGCCAACACTAAACCAGCATTGGTTCAGGTGTTGAATTAGTTGTGTGTATAATGCCGCATGGTCTGGTAACCAGTTAATATGGCAAATCAAATAAATCAGATTGGCATTTTTAATCCAGGGAATCCTGAGCCACGCCCCCACGCAGGAGGAAAAAACGAAGTCCCGAGCCACGCCCCCGCCCAGGAGGAAAAAACAAAGTGCCATTTGTGGGGCATCTTTTCACTATTTGTTCAGTTACTCGCGGTTCACACCCATTCACGACAAAAAATACTTTCCGAGTGGATTGACATAATTATTTTGCATAACTTAAGTCATTTTGCTTATTGAAGTGATAAATAAGTCAGGCACAATAATTATTTGTACTAACGCTACTGTAGTGTTTTGAAATAAATTGTGGGTGACACTTTAATAATTTTTACTTTTACTTTACTTACTTAATCATGCTAATACTATGTCAATGTATAGCTATGTGGGGATAGATTATGGAGCAATGTTGGGCTAACGTTGGTACAACGTCGTTATTTATTTGTACAGTAAAGTCCCGAATCTGCCAATTTTTGGGGGGATATCCCGTTATCGTCTCCGCCGTCACCAACGCTCCACGTGGAAACCGTCACGACAATTAAGAAGTCAATGAGACCCACTCAGAGATTTTTAAGTATCGAATAAAATCTTTTAATTAACGCTCGTTATATTTATTGACTTTAAACGACACCGAACACAAATCCTTTGATCCTCTTGCCTAACTGAATACAGAATATGGATAATAATATTGATGAGACAACTTCACAAATTAGCGGCGAGCGGGGCGTGTATTGTTCTACCACAGTTGGCGTCACTCGCATGAATTGAAGGCCTAATTGATATATACAATGAAAGTATGAAAACGATATCACACACCGACAAAATTCCCATTCTTCAGACGAATTAAGTGAATTAGGTACAACCGCAAAAGGGAATCTGAGATATTTGTCTGTCAGTTTAGGACCGTAAAACGCCTCTAAGTGTCATACAGTTGGTCCACATTTTTTCAGTAGACACGTGGCTCTGTTTTGTACGGATTGTAGTGGAGCGATCCCAGATAAATGAGACATTGAACCAATGATGGGTCATTATTTGAACATTTGTTGTTCACCGGGATGGGATCGATAGTAAATTACCCGACGAGTGACATCCGAGTGGAGACGCGGCGTCCACCCAATACGTCTACGACGTTGGGCCAACATGAAACCAGCACTGGTTCAATATCTGGTGTTTTGTGACTTCCTCTCATCACCTACAGGAGTGGCGTTAATCAGCTTTGGTGTCTGGTTGTTCCGATTGATTACACCCTGTATCTGGAGCTTGTTTGACCGGACCGGGGAACGCGAGCGGAACAATACATTGTCATAAAAGTACTCATAAAACAAACGTTTACTGTCGGATGAGCGACTCTGAGTGCTTTGTGGGACAAAAACCCCAGTCTCTGCCAAACAAACACCGTATTTTACCCAGTATTGAGCCAGAATTGGGCCAACATTGTGTTTGTTGGGTACCGCGAATATCGTTCAAGTACAAACAAAACGTATGTCGAGGCCGGCTCAACTCCGGCCTTATAGTTATACCAACGTGTATCATGTTGTCGATAGACATATTCCGTCTTTTCAATAATCTAGTTACTTTATTTAATTACACTAATGCATAACGCCTTCATTTTGTATCACTGCTCAATAAGTTTTGCTGTTTCACAGCAACTACCTTTTGCCGATAATCGTTTTACCGTGATTGCATTAGCCATGAATCCTTGTGTTTTTTCTCAATAGAATAAAAAGTAATCATTAGATTTCTATGAATGTTTTTCCGTGATAACAATGGGTTATCTAAATTTAGAAATACCACGCCTAATGATGATCTTGTATCTACTCTGGATGAATCATTACACCATAATAACAGATCTAAAGGCATAAGTTTTTCATTGAAACAATGTGTTTGAAATCTATGTGCCTTCTGCCTATATAAAATGTAACCTGATCCCGGGTTCGAACCCCGCTGATTCTGCATGGGCCTTCCAGAGAAATAACATTGTTTCTCCCTTCTCAGTGTGACTAGGCGATCACGTAAATGACGGCCTCGTCGAGTTAAAGTCAGTGGCTCAGGCTAAAATCACAAAAAAATCAGGGATTTTATTTTGGCGTATTAATATGACCATATGATGTAAACATGTCCATAGACTAGAACTGCAAAAGTTTTTTATTTTTTGTGCTGCGCATTCACCAGTTAGGCTAGATGTAGAGACGAAATTCCCGCATTTCTTATTTTTTACATGGTTGTCCAAAATAAGAAATCAAATGTTTACATCATATGGTCATATCAATAAGCCAAAATAAAATCACCGATTTTTTTATGATTTTAGTCCCTTTAAGGTTGAGACCGACGTTAATTTCGAAGGGCCACGAGCTCCGCGCTCATTCACATATACCTAACCAGCAACGCAGAAGACAAGAGACGTTGATCCAATGCTGGGTTAATGTAGGCCCACCGTCTGCGACGCTGACCCAACATTAAACCGGCATTGGATCAACGTATCGTACTTGCTGGGAGAATAAGCGTCGGCCGCTGGTGGTGCTATTAGAGCTCTCTAACTGAGAGAAACCTGGCAATCAACAGGGGAACCAATCAGAAAGTGAATCTCCAGTAATTAGATTGCTGGCTTTACGAACTAATCCACAACGAACCCTTCAGTTCTCCTCATCGGTTGACAAATGTTGTTTTAATGTTGGGCCATCGTCTAAGACGCTGGCCCAACAATAAAACAACATTGGTCCAGAAACGACGATTTACCCCTTACAGCGCTGACATATTTTTGTATAAACCATGGAGACCAAAGGGATTTTTCAATTTGAAATCATCATTAATGTCTAAGCTCTTTCCGCGAGACACGGGCGGGGGCCCTAGGGTAGTGGTTAGCACCGCTTTCACGCCAGAGTTTGGGGTTCGGTTCCCGGTCTCGGCGGTTTGGAAGAAACAAAAATGTTTCTTCCCCATCCACGTGTGAAAGTCAGTATTGCGGGGAGCCTCCGTGACCGAGAGGTAGCGTGCTCGGCCTCAGATCGCCAGGGCTCGAATTTCGAATCCTGTGTCTGGAGGACAGTGTCATCTCAATCATCTCACCATCCTCAGGATTTTCTCCTTGCCCAGTTTAGCCTATATGTGCACAAATGTGGCCTAAAGCCCGATTCATTTCATCTCCTTTCCGCGAGACACAGCTTCAAGTGGGTGAAAATTAAAATGATTTATTTTAGCGCCTTAATGATAAATGTTGCGCCACCCAATGAAGTGCTAATCTTTAGCCGTTTTTAACCACTTTATTTGTCCCCCCCCCCCAAAAAAAAAATGTCAAATATCAAATATTTTTTACTTTAATTGTACACATGCCAGTAATTTTCGCTCACATGAAGTTGTGGGTTGAGTGGGTAAAATGAATTAAAATTCTATGAAAACTCAGCTAACCATAGTGATTGAATGAATGAATGAATGAATGAATGAATGAATGAATGAATGAATGAATGAATGAATGAATGAATGAATGAATGAATGAATGAATGAATGAATGAATGAATGAATGGGGTTTTAGACGAGCACGCTATCTCCGACTTTTCAAGCCTTAAATCCACATTGGGTCAACCCTCATGTTTCCTGTGTGATGTAAGTGGACAGCTAGTAAACATGATTTCTGTCAAATCACGTCTTGGATTTAAATTGAGCTTACTTTCTATTGTAACGTTATTTAAAGCACTGTGACATATAGCGTAGAGAATTACCAGCCTTAGCGGTATAATTACATCAAGCAATTAGGCCAAAGGGTACTTCCCTGACCAGATAAGTCCACATTAGGTGGAATCCGCACATAGCCTATTCGGTCGACCAAGGATACTAGTATCATTGGGTCGGCCAATATTTTACTGCCACCAAAATACAATTATCCCCGCCTTAATTGCTGTTAAAGGATCATTAATTTCAATGATTGTCGAATAAAACGCTGATTGTCCGCTTGCTGGACCCAGTGAATGACCTCAACATAAATTATTAGAGACTTGAAATCATCAATCTATCCAATACTACATGTAGCCACAGGAGGGGTACTCGTATAAAATGTAATTTAGTATACAATAAAGGTATGAAAACGATATCACACATTTTAATCAGAACTAGTCATCCATAAGCGCCCGAGTTTATTATATTTTTACCGCAATAATATGTTGCCATAAACATATAATAATGTCATTATTTACTGTTTTACTGACATAGGTAGATTCACTTTGCGTGGTTGAGCTATGATCTCAACTAATTCACCTGAAGAATGGATAGTTTGTCTGTCTGGATATCGCTTTCATACCTTTATTGTAAACTCAATTACAGTTCAAGCAAGTGGCAGCACCTGTGATGTAGCTACACATCTTCAACCTTAAAGTGCGGGAATCGATTTTAGGCGACAGAATCTGACGTCAGATTCACAACGACGTCTAAAGTAGATCCCCGCACTGTAGGAGTAAAAATATTTATAATGGCTGTATACCCATAACATAGGTATTCAAATGAATCGGAATGAGCTAACTAAGACATTTACGATGGTTTGAAATTGAAAAAACCCTTTGGTCTCCATGTTTTATACAAAAATATTTTAGCGCTTTAAGGGTTAAACCATCAAGTTGTGTACGGCACGCAATCAAACTTCGCTTTACGAGGGTGTAGACTCGGCTCGACAAGATGGTAGCTACATGATATATAAATAGCAACAATTTAAATATCTCAGACATATGATGCACGTGTTTGAGATCAATTGATAAAGATCAAATATTCACGAATTCAAAATTATTCAAATTATATATGCGTGGGCCCGTGGGGGGGAAGCATATTTTGAACTGGTGGTGAATGGTGAAAATCTGTTGCCATTAGTCTCTATGTGGGACAACGGCTTGTCATATTACATAATGTTCTGCCAGTAAACACAATACGTTGACCCATTGCTGGATTAATGTTGGGCCAACGTCTCAGACAGTGAAACAACATTTAAACAGCATTGGGTCGACTTCTTGTGTTTGCTGCATGTAAGAAGATATAGTGTAAGGGACAGGTGCGACGGTGGGTTCGAACCACTGTCTTCTGCATGCATATTTCACAGCACATCTTCCTATTAGACTGAAAATAAGACAATAGATGAATAAGACAAAAGATAAAATTACTCATGCAAAAAAATAATCAGTTTTCACAGAGACTTGTTTCAGATTAATGAGAGTCCTTATTCTCGTGCAAGTTACGATATATCGTAGGTTTCAGATTGGTCGAGATGGCCATCTCGACCAATCTGAAACCTACGATATATTGTAACTTGTACGAGAATACGGATACAGGGCATGCATTTTACATTGAATTTACATAATTATATACACAGTGTAACCCAATATTGAGCCAACGCATTTTTCCGACAAACACGGGACGTTGACACCGTGTTGGCTTAATGTTGGGCCTGTGTCGAAGACGTTGGGACAGCATCAACCCAACATCGGATCAATGCTGTTGCTGACTCAAGATTATATTTATGTGCTCCTCAATGACATGTACGTACGTAATCACATCATATACGTATTTGTCAGTCACACCTAATGTCGTTCAAAGCAAAGTAGACAGTAACTGCTCACTTTTAAAGTAAACAGTTACTGCTTTTTGATTTTGCAGAGTACGTGTGCATATGTGTTAATTTCCAATGTCCTGATTTTTTCAAAATTAATCCCACTAGTGTTCTGTTTTTTAGTGAGTATTAGTATATTTATTTGATTTTTCAAATAGATAAGAAATGGTGTAACCCAGTTAACACGAAACATCGACCCAGTGTTGGGCTAACGTTGAACCACAAGTCTTCGACGCTGGCCTAACATTACCCCTAGACTGGGTCAATGTTTCGTGTTAGCTGGGAAGATAATCAATTTGATTTTTTTCGAATAAATAGGAAATGGTGTGAGATAGTCAATCATCTCAGAGCATGCCATCTATAGCCACACTGATTATACAAGTAGAACAATTACAGTAGCATGTAATACAATTCAGGGTAGAATCAGATAAGATCCAGTAAACACGATACTAATGCTTATTTAAATAAACATTAGATCAAGGTATAGTGTTACTGGGTATGTAATCAAGTAGAGGTGATTGCTGATTGTTGAGCTAGAAGAAAACAGAAGCGAAGAAGTAAAGATGACATCCATTAGTGTAATGCAAGCAACAAGTAACATAATATGAGTTCTACCTGCTCAGAAATGAAGAAATGATGGATTATTTTACAAAAAAACTGTTGCAAAGTATTGTTAATATTTATAATTCTACTCTGTAAATTATTTTCTTGGAATCTATTTCATCTAAGTTTTATAGCATCCATTATCTTTGTGTAAAACATTTTCAGCACAAGGTTGTGTAGCAGCCCATATCATTAATAAATCAGATCACAGACATTTTTGTCACATGCTTCAAACATACAAAGACCACATTTCATGCATATCTTGGCAGCAAAATTGGATTAATAAAAATATGTAGTTATAAAACACTAGGTCTATATTGTAGCTACAATGTAGTGTTTCATAACTGCTTTCATGAAGCAAAACAATAAAATATCTATGTTTTAAAAAGAATGGCCGCCATCTTGGATTTTGTTTTCCTCTCGTCTGGAAGGGAGCTGAAAAACAACATTATCTATGCTACCACACTCACCATAGGCTTCTTGGTTTAGATTATTTGTCATATCTTTGTAATACATTTCAGCAAATAATCTGCTCATTCCATCCTCATCTGTATTGTCTTGGTACATGTCGGCCATGTTGTCTGTGACGTCACAGTTGACGCGGTCTAGCTGGCAGGCCAGGAAACACAGGAGCACAAGCGCATGCTGCAACGCCATCATTGCCATTTCTGAAAACACAGCAGGTGTGCACCCTGTACAATGTTAATCAAGTTGAGCATTTCTAATATTAATAATATGAAATGGGCAGTACCCAAGAAGCCCATGGCCTAATCAGTGCTAAAGAGTAGGACTTGGCATAAATAATATTAATAATACTGACTCAATGCGTGGGGTCATTTCTATTTCCTGTGTTGAAAACTCGAGGGACCCCTCCCACTAAGAATCTTAAAATTAAGATTATCTTAACTTTCGCTCAATTTCAGTTAAGGTCAGATATATCTTATTTAGTCCAATGGAAATGAGAAAAAGTTTAAATAATCTTAATATTAGGAGTCTTTATTTTAGTGGGATGGGACGCAGGAGCCCATCCCACTAAAAAAATTAACGTCGGGATTAAACTTTATCTTATTTCCATTAGAAAAGTTAAGAGCGTCTTAACTTTTCTAATGGAAACTAGAGAAAGTTAGGAAAACTTTAATTTTAGATTTTTAGCGGGATGGGCTCCTGCTTCATTGACGTTAAACCTGACATTGGATATCTGTCTATGTTTAACTTGGTGACATTGCTACTGAAGAAAATATAAGACTACAAACGTCTATTACAAATAAATGAAGGGAATTATTCCTATTCTGTTGAAGATAAATACGAGCTACATGTATATGCCTTAATTTTATAGGTTTGATACCGCGAAAGTAGAGATTATATGATGCTGTTCAGGTAATTTTGGTAATTAACGACAGGCTTCGAATTTTTTGAACTGAAACTAATATTAGGTGCGTCTGGCATAGAAATATAAATTAAGCCTTATTATTGATCTGTTTTCTTCTCGTGTTCAATACGATTAGTGTGTTATATAATGTGGCGCGTGTGTCGATTAACCCTGACAACGCTGACATATTTTTGTATAAGCCATGGAGACCAAGTTTTTGTCATTTTAAACCATCATAAAGT
The DNA here is from genome assembly GCA_964017125.1 of Flabesymbios commensalis. NCBI lineage: Eukaryota > Metazoa > Annelida > Polychaeta > Terebellida > Flabelligeridae > Flabesymbios > Flabesymbios commensalis. The sequence goes on from OZ024911.1 coordinate 18,200,787, forward strand.
GTCTTAGTTAGTTCTTTCCGCTTCATTTGAATACCTATGTTATGGGTCTACGGCCATTAAAAAATCAATTCTTTCAGTGGTAGGACCGTCTTTAGACGTCAGATTCTGACTTCTAAATACAGTTCCCGCGCTGAAAGGGTTGATCCACATTATACCCCGCTGACATACCACTTTATACCCTGCTGGCATACCACTTGATATCCTGCTGATATAACTTGCAAATCGTTCCTGAATGTAATTTAAAAGCTTAATACGATCTGTGTCAGAAACTCGATCATGGCTGTTGTCAAAGATATGTCTCATCTGCTAAATATATCACATACTATATACGTTACCTTGCCGTTTACTAACTAGGAAATGTTGTCATATTTTAACCCTTAAACCGCTAAGCCTGACTATGATAGTTTTTAATTTGTTTTGCTCGCTGATAAAATCACTTTTATTGGGAACGAAATGTTTGTTTCAACATGAAGATTGCATGTTTTGTCTCCAATTAAACAAATATGAGTAATTTTCACCCACCTGAAGTTGTGGATCGCGGTAGCATGGTTGAAAATTTAAATTATTTAAATTAGCGGTTTATGGGTGAATTCACTGTGAGGTAAAGTGCGATGTATGAAAACTCAAGGGCGAATCCAGGATATAAACAGGAGGGGGGACCAACAGAAATTTGGTTTTGGCGCAAATAAAAAAAATAACTGTAAAACAGTGGCTGATTGTAACAGTTATATTTCTATATATTTTTGTCGTACCGTTTGCCTTTCGTGACAATCACCTAGTAGAATTGTAATACCAGTAACTGCCCAGAATTGCATGCATTGTCGATGACACCTTCGTTCTCAAAGCTGTCCTTTGAAGCTGACAATATATATAATTTACTTATGTACGATTTCCAACGCGGTATTGCTATTTAATTTGTAAGTGGCGTATTTATATATTATAGCATCAGCAACAAGTTTTCAAAACATAACTTTTCGGATATACTCCCGAAAACAGAGTATATTGAATGACCTTGGGTATTTAATTCAAGGATTAGTATTGCAGACCCTTCACAGTATAAATCATCCTAATTATGTGAGTCAAGTTAGGAGTTTGTAGTCCCGGAGTCACAATAAATGTACGGGCTCGCAGTGGGTGTGTCTGTTTCCGTACAATTTACCGCGTTGTGAAACGCGTCTTAACATTTAAAGTGTTATTAATACAATTACCTTAGCTTTAGGAGGGGTGACAGTGCAGGTCCTGTGGAACCAATTCGTTGGAGGCAATTTTCCAATTTCCTCCCCTAAGACCGAGGTAATTGTGGGATTTTATGCGCCCGGTTAATCGGCATTGTTGCCCGAGGAAATACTCCTGAGCACGGCTGTATAGACCCAAGAAAAGATGATGCATTATTAAAAACTACCACCCGTGCCGCATGCTGAGAAGCAGGCGTTTATTGCGCTGTAACTAGCTTTATATTGGACCGCAGGAGAGATTAAATGCACAACAAATATATTAGGAAGGTTTTTAATATAAGAAAACCAGTGCGGCATTACGAAAAGGATATATCGCATCTCCAGCTGATTTTAATTGACTGGCAGGTAGAACCTGACCGGTTTTAACCCTTCAACCGCCAGTCCTGATTATATTCATTTTTTTCAATTGTTATTAACACATTAAATACAAGCTTTTGAAAGTGTTAATGATAAAACGTGACATCAATCAACAAGATTTCAAAATCGTTAACCTCCATTTTGTCAATTATGAATAATTTTCACTCACTTAAAGTTGTGGGTCGCATCAGCGAGACGCAACTTCAAGTGGCCGAAAATTCCAATTATTGTACTCATAGAGCGTCATTTAGTCATGTTATATTCTCAATGAAATGACGGCGGGACGTGTTTTTGGGCCATCAGTTGTTCAACATTTGTAAAACCAAAGACTTGGCCGACTTCTTAGAAAAAAAAACAATACTAAATAATGACAGAAACGCCTATTTAGCATGATAATTATATACACGAACACAACTAATTAGTCGACATTTAACGCATAATTTAAAACTAAATGCCCTGGTGTAGTAATTTAAACGAACGAGCTATTTATTTTTGATTGATGTTCGCAAAACCTTTGGCGAGTTGTTCTATCTAGTTACATGATAATGTGGGCGTTTTTGTGATGAACGTGGGAAATAATCCATTTTTAACAGATAACACGTAACTCTACTTAAGGTATCAAATGTATATATAAGATCTACACCTTCCAGTCACCATTTGACATTTAGAATCGCGTTATTGTTACCCATGACCCTTTCAGTGCGAGGATCAACGTTAGACGTCGGAATCTGACGTCGATAGACGTCAGATTCTGACGTCTAAAGTCGGTCCCTTAACCCTTTCAGTGCGATGATCGACTTTAGACGTCAGATTCGGACGTCTAAAGTCTGTCCCGCGCTGAGAGAGGTAATCAGATATTAAGCACCGGTACTAGTGGAATGTTGCTGGAATTAAACTACTGAAACTGTCTAAACTCATACAAATTATCGTAAAGAATGCCAACGAATATTTTTTTTATAATTTGAGAATATACCTTCCTAGTAAACATATATTGATGTATAGCTTTTGTTTATGTCCTACATATCTTGTATCAAGATTAAGAGAATACACTTTATTTGATTTGAGTTGGTACAGCGCCGGCTCGCTGACAGGGCAGCCTCGCAGACATTGTCCGTTAGCAAGCCGACGTAGGTAAGAAATGTCGTGTCAACAATTTTTTTGATCTATATCCCGCTGGTAATCGCGGACTCTTGAAGCCGGTTGCTTTTGAAAATCTACAGCCGCGTAAGCAGAAGAAGAAAAAGAAGACGAGCCGCAGAAAGATTTAATAAGCGCAATTATTCACCAGGTGGCACCGGCTTCCACGTAGCACGTGATAGGGCAGGCCCCGTGTGGGTCGTGCTCGATGTGGAAATTGAATTAACACTTGTGGTGCTAGGTAAATCTACAGTTCAAGCGTATTTTAACACTTTCAACGCTGCAATAACCATAAAGACCACTTTAAAATCATCATAAATGTCTCAGTTAGCTTTTTTCGATTCATTTGAATACCTATTATATATATTCTTTTAAATTGGGCCTATATTAGACATATATGGGTTTTTATAAGTCCGGTATCATTGTTTTTTCACCCAGTAGACCTAAACATGTTAAATTTATTAGATCTCTTATCGTTTATCATGACAGACAGCTACATATTTCTAGAGGCGTAAAATGACAGTTTCTGAGATTTAGTTAAGACGAGTATCTCAATTGAAAACCTCCGCTGCGTACATGACGCGAGGTGCGAAGTCCAACGCGCTACCTCCTGAGCAGCCGCACCGCTCGCTAAATTAGATCGAGGGGCTTTCAATATGATAATTAATCGAGGGGCTTTCAATATGATAATTGTGAGGCGTCGGCTGAGCATATAACAGTGAGGCCTGTGATGTTTAATAGACTGATAATAGGTGATGGATCTGACACACAATGGATGACAAAGACTAACAGATAATGGCCGCCATCCAAATACTCCCCCGGCAAACACGGCACATTCACACAGTCTTAGTTCAATGTTGGCCCAGCGTCGGGGACGCTGGGCCAACATTGAACCAACACTGTGCCAACGTCGTGTGGCTGACGGATCCCTACCGAGCTACATCAATAATGTGCAGAGACAGATTGGAATTTGTTTTCGCCAGGTTCAAAATTACCGATTATTTTCTTACGCAAATTTCGACAGAAATTAAAGCTAGGGAAATCACACAACTAAACAGCTCAATATAATATTATTTAAAATGTCGCGAAATTTTTAAATTTACAAATCTGTGTAAATTAGGCGAAGCCAATCATTTTATTCCTTCATGGACTGCCTAAACCAATGTTTGCTCGCGAATGGCAGACCCAATATTTATTATTCCGTAACTAATCTGATGATATTGTATTTTCATCCATATTAATCGACCGTGCATTCATTCTGTTGTTATAATATCATCATTTAACGTTATCAGCTCAAATATCCCAACACACACAAGACATTGGCCCATTGTTGTTCTGAGGCTGGCTCAACGTCGTAGACGTTGACCCAACGTCAGGTCAACATTGGGGCAATGTCTTATGGTTACTGGGATAAAATGTGAATTAGAGAAGGAGATTTTTCAGTCAGCTGGATAACTCATCAACTCAATGAGACAAATCGACAAAAAATATTTGATTGAAATTCAAAGCAGCAGGAAAGCTGCCCATAATGATTCCCCCAAAAATCAAGCAACGAGCAAAATCAATCAACAATTTGAGATAAAAGAACAATTGACAAAGCTGTTTTACCTGCTTTGTAGTCTGCGGCCACCCCCGCGCACAGCCATGACTAGCCGTGGCTAATGATTAGAACAAAAGGTTGGAGCGCTTCTTCAGCATCTGAGGGCGAGGTGGTCGAGAATGGCTGCGAGCCAGAAGACACATTCAAGAGGCCTGATCGCAAACTAGAGCAGACACTGGCCAAGCCATGGCTCTATGCTGGGCGTGTATGCAAAACGCTGTCCCAACGTTGACCCATCGTTGCATCACAACATGGACCAGGTAGGGTTGAGGCGCACTTGTGATGAGGGACACTTCAAATAATTGCCCTTTCTGGAATTGTCTACTGTGTACATGTAGGCCCACATTCCTCACCTAAATCAATACACAATCTGATTTCCCTGATGTTACTGTCATCTTGTTTGTCCACTAGAATGCTATTATTATAGTATTTCAAACTCATAAGGACAGTTTACGTTGCTATGTAATTCTATGACATTTACCAGGTGCCAAGTAGATTTAATTACACGGCAACAATATAAGCAAAGTAATGTCAACGGTCAAAATTTGGGAGGGAATTGGCTGTCTGGTTCGAATTTTTTCCAATGAAAGATGTAATATCATTTTCACGGTTACTCCATACAATTGGAAAAAAATATATCAATCGATATTTAATAAACATTTATGGAAACTTCAGCAAAGTAACAAGGTATACATACAAATTTCTTCGTACAAGTTTCTCACTTGAGCTCATATCTGTCTGTCTGACTGTATATTACGTGGCAGTACGCACTATTGTGCTATCGCGCCACGAGAGTAACTTAGCAAGGCCTGTTTTCATTCATGATATAATTCATAGCCTTAGTCTCATGCAGACATCCTTGATTATAGGGAGTATTAACCATTTAAAAATACGCCCAAATCTTTAGCTTATTTGTCGGTAGGCCATTAGCCGCCATTTTTTATATCATTCGATTTTATCCCTACGACCAGAAAATGTTGGCAATAAATCCACTCGCATACCCTAATATAGGCCTAATATATTCTGTGGTCGACTATGGGTGTTACCCAATCCTGTTGTTAATGGGATTATTAAACAACACCACACTTGACAGGAATAATAGCATCATTACAAGATGGAGGGGATGGTGAGCTCTGTAATCGCTAGGCGGTGATCCAGCAATGAAGGTCACGGTCGCTCAATATTTCGTCACAGGTGACACCGGGGATTATTGGATGAAGATTGAGGAGGTTTACGCCGAGTATAATCCCCTCGTTCATCAATCACTCCCTGATTCCATTAATGACTAATGATATAAACAAACACTGACATGACTGACAATAACTGGACCTGTCATGAGAGAGAGAAATACGTTTATTTCACCAAATTACAAAGCTGGGAGACCCTCGCTAAGATTAAAAATAATCGCTGTCGCGAGAGCCACCCATGGCGCAAGTACAAGCATCATAGTGACAATAGCTGGATATGTCATGGCGCAGGTACAAGTGACATAGTGACATGTCATGGCGCAGGTCCAAGTGTCATAGTGACAATATCTGGATATGTCATGGCGCAGGTACAAGTGACATAGTGACATGTCATGGCGCAGGTCCAAGTGTCATAGCGACAATAGCTGACATGTCATGGCGCAGATACAATTGTCATAGTGACAATAGCTGGACATGTCATGGCGCAGGTACAAGTGTCATAGTGACATGTCATGGCGCTGGTACAAGTATCATAGTGACAATATCTGGACATGACATGGCGCAGGTACAAGTGGCATAGTGACATGTCTTGGCGCAGGTACAAGTGTCGTAGTGACAATAGATGGACATGACATGGCGCAGGTACAAGTGTCATTTTGACAATAGCTGGACATGACATTGCGCAGGTACAAGTGTCATAGTGACAATGGCTGGACATGACATTGCGCAGGTACAAGTGTCATAGTGACAATGGCTGGACATGACATGGCGCAGGTACAAGTGTCATTTTGACAATAGCTGGACATGACATTGCGCAGGTACAAGTGTCATAGTGACAATGGCTGGACATGACATGGCGCAGGTACTAGTGTCATAGTGACAATGGCTGGACATGACATGGCGCAGGTACAAGTGTCATTTTGACAATAGCTGGACATGACATTGCGCAGGTACAAGTGTCATAGTGACAATGGCTGGACATGACATGGCGCAGGTACTAGTGTCATAGTGACAATGGCTGGACATGACATGGCGCAGGTACTAGTGCCATTGTGACATGACATGGTGACAATATGTGAACATGACACAGCAGTGGAACTCCGACATTGATAATAGCCCTAAATCCGATAACTTAAGAATGTTTAAGCTAAATTTTAAAATAGAAAATTATCTACTATAATCATTCTACCAACAGCACTTTGGATTCCGCTCTGTAAATTTAGATGTCGAAATCATAGACTCGCTGCTTAAAAATTTAGATAAAATTCAGAGGACATATATTTAGGATGCTGTACTTTATGCCACATAAGCGGAGTGGGAGACGAGTTCCATTACGAATTAAAATGTCCCTTTTTTGCTGAGCAGAAAATGTTATTACTAGGCAAACAGATTATCGTTAAGAATGTAAACGGATAAAAAAAGGTTGTAATTCTACTATATGCCTTCCTGGTAAACAAATGATAATGTAGAACTTTTGCATATATCTCACATGTCTTGTAACAAGATTACGATAATAAACTTGATTTGTTTTGAGATACAAGTGTCACATTGACAATGGCTGGTAACGGCGCAGGCATAAATGGACTTGATGCAAATTGTACACATGTAAGTCATCTTTATCCTCTTGAAGTTGTGGGTCGCGGTAGCGAGACACAACTTCAAGGGGGTAATATATCGATGGTCTAAAACAATAGTGAGTCAAGTCGACTTGACAGCGAAATTGTGTTTATCTTTTTGCTTAGAACTACAGTCTGCTAAATTCACTTATCAGCATGTAGACTTGGACTTATACTGATGAAACACACAGTGATTGGAATTTGACAGTAGATCAAGTAAAAAGGTATCAGAGTATTTTTTTACATTCCGAAACGATTTACAGAATCAAAATTAGGATCAACAACACACCAAGTTGACTTAGATCATTGTTACTCCAGGAACACAGAATATGCATAGATTGTTCCTAGATCAACAATGAACTAAGTCCATGCATTTCCCCTGTGTTGTCTCCACAAGTCTCAGAATAACAATGAGCTAAGTGCATTTGTACCGTTTTTGTCCCAGAAACAGAGCCCATTTAAGCATATAACACCAGAATAACAATGTGAGAAGTCGAATTGCTCCTGTGTTGGACAGATAGTATGCTGATATGTGCTCCTTTTCACGAGAATACCAATGTGCTACGTCGACTTGATCTGTTGTTTTAATCTGAATTTGGAATAAATTCAAACTTTATAGGCCTACATATTATAGGTGACTTAGTTGGTTATTATTCTAAAGGCCAAAAATATCACTTAGCACACTATTGTTTTAACCCATCGATATATTCTATAATTTATGGCTTTAAAGGTAATTTTTAGTATATGTACAATTATCATTTTATTGTGCAGAGATAACATACACGTTTTTATCTTCGGTCATCGTCCAGAATAGAGATATTTCAAACCGCCTTTAGCGGCTTGTATGGTCACATCTCCTTTATTGATTTTGCATTGATGAGCAGACATCACTTAGAATTAGTGATATATGTTAGGATCACTCAGAGCAGATAATAATCCTCTCTATCGTTTGTTTGATTGAGACCAGGCGGATACATCTGAAGATAAACACAGTGATTTTATGACAAACACTGTATTTTGACTCTGGGGCTTTTTGGAGTTCATAGTTACCATACATGGTTATGTCTAAGTATCATGTGTAGCATGTGGATGGAGGAAATGTGGGAATAAAAAAATAGAGTTGATATAATACGTCAGTTTCGTCGTATTGAATTGTTTCATCAAATTGATTGTTCTACGATGGACGAAATAAAATGAATTGTGTTTTTGTTAGTTAATATTTGCATTAACTAGAAATTAGTATCTTCAAATTTTAAAGTGACGAAAACTATTTCCGGTTATAATAAAATATTAAAATTCGGATTGTTTTCATTAACTGTGAATTTGTAATCGTTATTAATAATCGTTTGTGACGCACGCCCAGCATTAATACAACTTTGGCTCACCGTCTCGTTTTTGGCTGTGACAGTTGTCTAACCATTCCACTGTTTCATTAACCCATCAAAAATCACAGTTATTCTAAGCGAAATGAGTGTTTAAATATTAAGATTTGCAAATGTTTTGTCTTAAATCAAACAAATATGATAATTTTTTACCCACTTGAAGTTGTGGGTCGCGGTAGCGAGACACAACTTCAAGTGGGTAATTTTTTTTATACCTTAGAGCATAAAGGGTTAAGGGCACGTTTTTGTTAGGGTAGTTCCCTAACCATTCCACTGTCACGCCTTCTCGTTACTCAGCCCGCTTTTAGGGAGGCGGGCAACAACAAAAATATGGCCTGTTTCCCATGCTTCACCCACGCTGTTTGATAAAACAGGTTCCCCACACATTACACGTCCGGGTGGATTACTGCCCATCGATTCCGTCTGAATCATATTCAGAAAGTGGATCCGGTTTTCGCGGGTTTCTAAATTGCGTGAGCGACCCGACCAAATGTTTTTACATCCTATGACCTATGGCTTAGTACTGTTGCCGTCACCTGGAAAACATGGCGCGATTAAAAACAGCTCGATCAGCGCGCAGGGCGTAAAGGGTACATTGCACTTAGACTTTATAATTGAAACATGAATGATTCAGAGGAGCAGTACACATTAAAGTGGCTGTCAGATGGAGAACAACATATCGTCCTGGAGTTAAAAAGAAGTATCCACCAATTTACAAAGTGGTATATACTACCATTTAAACCATTGTGGGACGAATTAATGTAATGTTCTCATGCATGATGCTTCTTAACTTATTCCTAAAGTACATTACTTTTAAGCTGTTTTTGACTGATTGGGTGATAATGCTGCTTTAAATTCAGATTTCTTTGATACGACAAACGAAAAAGGGATTGTCTCTTTCGAATTGAAACGTTTTATCTGCTACTTTTCAAATCTCAAAGCGACGGAATTGCATTGCTACATTTTTATTTCAGTTTCCTTGTTACGATAAACGTCCTTTTGAATATGAAAGGGTGTGTCTGCCCCTTTACAAAGTGGCAGATACACCCTTCCACATCCAAATTGGCAAATTACTTTACAATATCGTTTTGTCCGAGAGGGGTTTAAATACCAATATCACAATTTGTTTTTTTTAATCTGAAAGTGGGCTTAATTTCCTGGGCAGATCTCGAGAGGTCTTAGATCCGTTCCATGTTGATTAATCGGGTGAAGTGTTTACGGGAGATGGAGCGCTTCACGCAGAAGCCGATTTGAAAACAAGAAGAATGCTTTGTTTCGCAAGGATATCTCTTTTAAATCCAAATTGATGCGAGCAAGTGGATTTGAAGGCGGACTGCCACCGTAGATGATCAGTTTCACATAAATTCAATCACTTTAGTTTTTGTCAAATAAAATGAAATTGTTTTTTTACCAATATTTTTTGTCAAATTAAATGAAATTTTTTGTTTAACCATATATAACCATAACTCAGTTTTCCAACTGTTATTTATAAACTGTAATACTTGATAAACATACATATTCTGATTTAAACTGAATTTAAAATTAGAAAAAAAAGTCAAATTATACACTTTCCAAATCATGTGAATATTCAATCACACCCTTAGCTATTTGTATTTTTTTAGCTATTTGCAAAAACATATTTCTGATACGTCTTAACCATTTATCCGCGAAGTTATCTTATTTATTTTTTCAGCCACTTGAAGTTGTGTCTCGCTATCGCGACTTACAACTTCAAGTGGGTGAAAATTATACATTATTTGTTTAATTTGACACCAAACATTTGCAAATATTAAATCTTTAAGGAAGCATTTCATTCCCAATAACAGTGATTTCATCAGCTAAAAAAAATTAAAACGATTACAGTTGTGCTTAGCGCTGAAACCTTTCAGTGCGGGGATCGACTTTAGACGTCAGAATATGACGTCTATGGACGTCATATTCTGACGTCTAAAGTGTATCCCCGCACTGAAAGAACAAAACAAAAATGTGCTTAGACCCCTAGTTATTCACACGAAGCGGAAAGAGCTGACAAAGACATTTATGATGATTTCAAATTACAAAAAAACATCTTTGGTCTCCATGGTTTATACACAAATATTTCAGCTCTTTAAGATTTAAAGAGTTGTCCACGTGTATTGTGTACGAGTTTTGGAATGCCTGGCAATCGATCACACAAGTGCAGACTTTATCTGTGTGCAGAGGGAGAAATAAAGCCTGTCACAGCACCCAGTGAACACGAAACTCTGGACCAATGCCGGTTTCATGATGGGCCAGCCTCGAAAGCGGTGGCCCAACAATAAATCAGCATATTTGATGGGCAACTAAAATAATGTTTCTGGATTCGGGGGTAAAAAATGTGGGTGTAAGAAGTGGTTGTAAGCCAAGTTAACAACCCGTGGTCATGGAAATCCTCAGCTAGAGAGGAGAAAATTGTTTGTAGAACGGGGCATAATATTTTGCACACATTTTGCATCATCAGTAACATTATGCAATATCAGTTCCAAAACGTGTCAATTGCCAATTAACACGTTATGGTTCTGGCACATCGTTTTGTCAACGAGCATGTTAGCAGAATGGGTCTCTGAGCGTTCGTTAGCTGCTTATGCAATCCTGTTAAAAACGGAGACATAGGAGGAAAATCAACGATATAAATCTTTCTAAACGGCGGGAATTAGGTCACTAGAATGATGTTAATAAACGAGAAAAATGTTAATAGAATTGGACAGATCTGACAGTAAAACAGCGCACGGTGGCCATGACAGTCACATGATCATGCAGTCTGGAGGTAGGCGCGCTGGTGAATCATTTTCACGCCCAGTTATGCATCTGCCCTGCAGAACAGCTTGTTTGAGATTACCATCACGCCACGCATTGTGACTCGATGGAGAAACTGGTGGCAGAAAGTATAAAATAATGTAACAGGCGGGGGCTACCTCCAAGCCAGCCGGGGATCAACAGCTTAAGTTGTCGTAAATCTCTTATCAAGACAGATGCCACATAACCCTGTTCCCTAATATCACTGTGACAGCAGTTGTGAGCGCGTCACTGGTCAAGTAAAGGAGGAATTTTAACCATTCGAGTGCTTAGGGGTTTTGTCAAGTTCAAAATAATCCAAAAATCCGAGAACAACTCGGAAATGGGTAGGTGGTCAACTCGATTTTTTTGGAAATTTTGTGATTTTTAAAATGTTTTTCGTGTTTATTCTTTGTACATGTTTAAAAACAAAAATGTTAGGGAGTGGGTGGGTGTAGTCTGGCCAATCCGAGTATTTCTCGGGTGTTTGGATTTTTTTAACTTGACAAGGCCCCTTACCCAGAAAGCATGAGAGATTGACCAAATATTGGATTAACGTTGTCCCACTGTCTACGACGCTGGGCCTACAATAAACCAACATCATTGTATCGTGTTTACTGGTATCAAGTCTATAGCCGTTTTCAGAATTTTTACTTGTCCCTCAAAATGATGTTGTACGGAAATGAGCATTAAATTGGTTAGATTGCCATACTTTTTTATTCAAACGTCTAATATGTGAGTAATATTTACACATTTTGAGTTGTGGATCGCGGTAGCGAGACACAACTTAAATTGGGTACAAAATAAATTATTATTTAGCGCTTTTAAGGTTGAATAGGTAGATTTTGTAAAGACTGCTCCACTATAATTGAATGTATTGGGTCATGATTTTGACCGCTTTAAGGAGCACTAAAATATTGAATGATGAAGCTTCACGGTAGGATACAATCTGGGCTTGTGTGCAAAAATGTGAGAGTTTTTAAATTTATCGCGTTGCCCATCGCGCTCGTCTTCGCCGTCGCGCTGGTATGTTTTGGAAATGATCAAATCGTGTGTTTGATAAACCAACGAGACTTCGCGCACGACATCGCGTTGGTGTGTTTTTCACTTTACGGTAGGCAGCAATCTGGCTTTGCGTACATACACTGGTTGACCAAACAGTTAAAACACCTTACGACCAATATTCATTACCAGAGCTACCAATAATATTTGCACGCTAGGTCAACATTAATTCCGGCTTTATTACTTTATAGTGGATGAGATGGAAGCTATTAACTGGCGTTTTGGAGAGTCTATTCGTGGATGACATGCGCGATGCTATCATGGAGGCTTAATGGCCAGGGGAACACTGAGTCGACGACAGTCGTTTTTACAGATTTTAATAGAACTTGTTTAACCAGATTTTTAATGTAAAATATATCCCAACCCGCTAATCACGACTAGAGTCGTTTTTAATTCGTCTTTTTAGCCGATTAAATCACTGTTATTGAGAATGAAATGAGTATTTAAACATCAAGATTTGTCAATGTTCCGTTTCAAATTAAACACAGTAATCTTCACCCACTTGAAATTGTGGGTCGTGATAGCGACACACCACTTCAAGTGGGTAAAAAATTAAATAAAAAAACTGTAGTTGTGGATCGCGGTAGCGAGGCACAACTTTAAGTTACTTAAAATTTAAATTGATTAATTCAGTGCTCAAGGAGCAAATGGTGACACAGAAAGTCAACTGGTCTAACCTGTAAAGTACCTTCTCAAACTTCGCGAAATATTTAGAGTAGTCACCGCATGACTAGACAAGGGTGTGTGCAAAATGTCATGAAAATTGGTTCAGAATTGACTGAGGAATCCGCGAAATTCATTCCCACTGTTTAATGAATGTGAATCGAAGTAGGCCAAACTTGTGCGCAATGCTTTTATATCTATAGGATACCGGGTAGTTAATAACGGGGACTAATACGGGGTGAATTATATAGCTTTTAGCATTTTATTAATGAGCAGATGCAGCTAAGTTGAAAACAAAAATATCGACAGTATCAATGTTATTATTCGATTCATATGGTAATAATAGTGAGCAAGAGAGTGTAAAACTGTTATGTAAACGGATATTAAATTTAACAAATAATAAAGGCACCGAATTCCACACGTACCACGCTAAAGCAAAGTATTTTGAAGTAAACAGCTGTGATTAGAATAATAATTATTATTATAAAATTAATATTATTAACCCTTACAGCACTGAGCTATTCGATTTAAATTTTCAGTCACTTGAAGTTGTGTCTCGCTACCGCGAGACACAACTTCAAGTGACTGAAAAATCATGTTATTTATGAAATTTAAGTCCCAATATATATCAGTGTTGAGTTGACTGCATATTTTGGTGTGAACAACTCGGTATCATGGATTATACAGGAGCTGATAAAAACACAGAATGTCTACTGAAGTCGACAACAGTGCTCTAGGTGTTAATACGTGTTTGACGTTAATGTCACATGGCATATGATGACACTACATGAGGTGTCGAGTGTCTGTTTTTCATGCCAGATGACCTAATCATAACATGATCTGACTAATTGGACGTCGTTTTATAAATTGGCATGTTCTTCGCCATTGCTAATAACAAGGCTCGATTTACAAATTGGTTAATGGCGTAAATGGTGATAATCATAAAGCCTGTTAATAATAAGGATCTCCTTTTCGTCCTCGGTCATTATGCCACTCCCTGATAAATGAACAGATAATATGAGTCATCCTAGATAACAAGTCCCAAATTCCATACACCTTACATAAGTATGCTGGGTTGGGCGTTATTTATGAGACTATATGAATTATATTGTCCTTTATTATGAATTATTACATTCTGATGGACCACATCACTAAAATAACAATTATAGGCATTTTGTTGATGTTTGCTTGGCACTATATTAACCCTTACGATGCTGATGGTTTTTTATATTTTCTGTTCATTTGACTATATCATCAATATGACATGTGTCCATTTGTCATGAGATTGAGAGAGTTGTATAATGCAATCAGACGTATAATGTAACCGGTTACATTATACGGAGACTAAAAAGGCTATTTTTTCGCCAACTTCATACACAGTCCAGGTCATTTTTCGGATCTTGGTGTCGAGATCGCTCCTAGTCACCACCATGTTGGAAAAACGCTGACTTCCCCGGGTAAAACAAACATAGCAATCACCGGCCCACACCTTCACGATGTGGGCTTGTCCACGGCTACCATCTTCATCTATCCAGTTGTCTGCTACCGGCAGACTCTGACGGTCTGACCTGACTGGGCAGGGTGACGGCTACAGTGTGGGTGCGCGGCTTCCCCAGCTTTTATCTGGGCGTAACATTGGGTTAGAGTTTCGCGTTGGCTGGATCTGTTGATGACAAAGTTGGTACTCGAGATGGACGCTGGTCATTGTGACTGACCCTCTGATGGCACAGTTTGTCTTACGCGCCTCTCACGTCACCAACAGATGGCACAGAAACAGATTAACAACCAGCAAAAATCACACTCTACTCTGCGCCACCTTGGATATGAAAGGGTGTATCTGCCACTTTGCAAAGTGACAGATACACCCTTTCATATCCAAAGGGGGCGTCTTGTATTTTCACGACCTTTTCGTTGTGGTGACGCTGTTATGCCATTTTAAACCTAATATGTACGTTTTTATCCCTTACAACGCAGAAATATTAAAACAAAACAAGATACACAAGTTTTTTTTATCCATCTTAAATGTCTTAGTTCGCTCTATCCACTTCATTTGAATACATGTGTTATGGGTCTATGGCCATTATGAATATTTTACTCTTTCAGTGCGGGGATCGACTGTAGACGTCAGAATCTAACGTCTACAGCTGGAAATTGCGTTAGCAAATCCAGCTTCAAATAAATGAAACAAATAGGCGCAAACAGTTCAGCAAGATTGGAGTTAACTATTGAAGCCCTGGATTAGAAATTACAATGTTCATGCAATGGTGGTGTTGTCACGCTCATCCTGATCAATTTAATACCCAAAATTTACAAATCTTGTCGAATAAATCTATAATTCCCGAGATATACCAGATTGTTTGTCTTCTCTGTAGAGATTACATCTATGCAATGCATACCTGCACGTTTGCCATATAGAGCCTGGCACTTTTAGCCTGGCTTGGGTGTTGGGAAGCGGTGTCAAATGTAATCCGCACAAAGTAGGATTTGATCAAATCAACCCAAAGGAAGAAAAATCACGACATCCTAATAGCATAATTATTTAGAGGGCGGTATCAAAATGACTGTTCCGTTTTCTCCACACGTGGGAGTTGCTTTCTCTGTGTAATTTAGGCGGACAAATTAGTCTGTCTTTGTACCTGTAAGATACATCGGTTTAATGATGGTTCAGTGTTGGCCCAGCCTGTTAGACGCTGTGTAAACACTGAGACAGCGTCACGCTTCTTGTCTGAGTAAGATGTGTTCTTCTGCTTGAATTATCGCCCACTTCAATAAGACCGGCATATTACCATGACACACGTCTGTGGGGGACAAACGAATGACATGTTGTCTGAGTGCGCCCATGTATATGTGCTGGCATTTTAACGACAACCAAATGACGGACAAAACCGTCTCGCTGTCACCGATTAAAATCTGTAATTTGCAAAATCGGTCTGTAAATGGCTTCCCAGTAAACACAAGACGTTCACCCAATGCTGGTTTATTGTTGGGCCAACGTCTGCGACGTTGGCCCGGAATTAATCCAACATTGGGTGATTATCTAGTGTTTTCTGTTCTGACTGTCACGGGCCTATTAACGGGCCATTATGGGTGACATGAGGCTTTCGCAGGAGCCTGTGACTGTCACCCTCTCTCTCTCTGTGCCCAAGTTCTCCACCGTTAATCTGCGCCCTATCCATACTCTCATCTGTTGTGTTGCTGCTAATGGGAGGAGATGGGCTGCTGATGTTGGGCGTGGGGGTGTGGTCCCTGTGTGTGTAGGGGTCAGTGACTTATCTAACCTGTTCAGTTGGATAACACGGCATGACGAACCAGAGCTGGCCCGATGCTAGCTCGATGCTGGCCAAAACAAGGTATATAAGGCCAAAGCTTTTCTGATGCTGGCCTAAATAACACCGGACTCTGAGTCTAAATTACACCGTCCATCACATCACAGTGTAGCTGGTTGTGTACTTTGTTTGTATTAAGTTCAGGGAGATACACAAACCGGTTCAAGGAGATACACAAAGGCGGATCCGGGGGGAGGGGGCTAGGACTTTCTCATCCCCTTTTTTTTACAGAACTAAGTTGCCTCAACATTGGTCAAAATTGCAAAAATATCAGTATTTGACACTTAAGGCACTATCCCACTTACAGTGTCAATCCCCCATATATCCACAAAAAACAATTGAAAGAATTAGTGATTCACTCTTTAAATTCATGTTTTTTTTTCATCGGACCCCTCTTTTTAATTATGGATCTGCCCCTGCCAATGATGCAGACATGCCCATAAGGTATATGGTACTGTGCACTACTAGTATTCATAACATTTTATGTCGTTCGATTAGAGTAGGGCATACATGTAATTCAGACTACGGACTTCCTTCTATCGCGATGATGTGCAGAAAGCAACATAAGGAATTATTCTCTTACTCAATACCAGCAGTCCTGCGCGATATTAATGTCGATACACTGATATCAGCCTTACATGTACCTCGACAAGGCCGCCATTAATGTGATCGCCTAGTAACGAGGCAGTCAGGTGTTCTACCAATGCGCCACACCCCCTCTCTGGCTTTCAGTTGCGTGTTGCACGCTCGTTAAGTCCACAAAACATCCACCCCACACACGCCTTGCTCTGATGATCTGTCTGACCGACACTTTCTATGCATTGTATACCGTCATAATTACTTATTTAAAGGCGTGCGCCTTTAAATAATTGAGTAATTATGACACTTTGCTGGAGCGCTGAAAATCCATCCTCCAAAAGTGTGAAATGGCATCAGTTTAACCTTATATAACTCTCACAGCGCTGGGATCGACTTTAGACGTCAGAATCTGACGTCTGTAGCCTTAATCGTCAGAATGTGACGTCAGTAAACGTCAGAGTCTGATGTTTAAAGTCCGATCCGCTCAGTGAAAGAGTAAACAGATTTATAATGGCCGTAGACCCATAACTACGGATTGAAAGAGCTAACTCAGACATTTATGATTATTTCAAATTAAAAAACCCTTCGGTCTCCATGGTTTATACGAAAGTATTCAGCGCTTTAAGGGATAAAAGCACATCCATATCAGTTTTCATCCAGTTTATTTCTTCTTCAACGATGATAATTTACAAACTTGCAAGATTAACATATGTTTTGATTCAAATTGGGTAAATTTGACTATTTTTCACCCAGTTGAAGTTATGAGTCGCGCTAGCGAGACATAACTTCAACCGGGTGAACAAAATAATTACACAATTTAGCCCTTAAAAGGTTAATGAGGGTATTTGCTGTGATGTGCGGTTGAATTAGATCCAATACTTAGGGTATTATTACCGGCAAATTAAGAATCCATAACAATCCAGATTAAATCAGAATTCTCGGCAAAATTATAGGATATTATGTCTAAATCTACACGTTTTTACTCTGAATTAGATGACGGCGCTCATTATTTGTCGTAAAATATGAGAATTAGCCTGATTAGAGGCTTCAGAGCACTGGGAAGAAGGTTGCTTCATTATAACCAACGTGGATCAGTAATGATTTATGGAGCTATTCTCCCTGTGTTTGCGGGCTGGGATATTATGTAAAGTGTCCCTCGTTTGCCATTTGATCCTGTGGCGCGTCATTACCGGATCTGGTAATTACCTCCTCTTACGTACGAAATCAAAAGGCTGTAACTGCCGATTTGAAAAGTAGGGGATCAGCGACCTCTATACTTCCGTGCAAAAGGCAGTAACAGCTTACTTTTCAAGTAAGCTGTTACTGCCTTTTGCACGGCAGCGACCTATATACTGTCTGTGCAAAAGGCAGTAACAGCTTACTTTACAAGTAAGCTGTTACTGCCTTTTGCACGACAGCGACCTATATACTGACGTGCTAAAGGCAGTAACAGCTCACTTTTCAAGTGAGCTGTTACTGCCTTTTGCACGGCAGCAACCCATACACTGTCGTGCAAAAGGCAGCAACCGCTTACTTCACAAGTAAGCTGTTACTGCCTTTTGCATGGCTGTATAGAGGTCGCTGACCCCTTTGTTAACACGTGACACTAGGGAATACAACAATTAGCATCTGGTGAAAGGTGATCGGATGAGCTGCGAAATGAAGTATCAAGTATTATCCCCTAGTGTGGCCGGGGAGGAGTCACACTGCATTCATTAATACGTATATGACGAAGAAACAGTGACATCAACTCTTAAAGCGCTGAATATTTTTCATATAAACCATGGAGACTAAAGGGTTCTATTTGATTTGAAATCACCATGAATGTCCTAGTTAGCTCTTTATGATACATTTGAAAACATATGTTATGGGTCTACGGCCATTATAAATATTTTAATTCTCACAGTGCGGAGATCGACGTTAGACGTCAAACATGTATGCCCAAAATAAGAAATACGGGAATTTCGTCTTTATATCTCGCTCAACTGGTGAATGCGCAACACAAACATTTAAAATCTTTTCCACTTCTAGTTCATGGATATGTTTACATCATAATGGTCATATAAAAACAACAAAATAAAAATACTGATTTTTTTTATGATTTTAGCCTGATTGTGCCGTTTTAAGCAAACCAGCCTTCGGGAGCACCCTCATGGAGCACCCTCATGCTGCCATTATCAGATTATATCGGCTGCTTTATATTATCAGATCACACCAGGTTGTGGCACATGACTTTTGTCGGCAGACTGATATACTGCGTGTCTCCAGCGTTATTTACAAATGACGCCGCGTTGTTCCGCTCGTTGAGTGATTCCATGCACCACACCTGTTTACCAAGCGACACCAGGAATAAGAGCTAGAGATAATAATGGTGACATTAACACTTACAACGAGGAAATATTCTCAAATGTGGAGATAAAATGCTTTGTTCAATTTGTAATCATCATAAATGTCTTAGTTAGCGCTTTCTGCTTCATTTGAATACCTATGTCATGGGTCTACGGCCATTATAAATATTTTTCAGTGTAGGGACCACTTTATGCATCAGATTCTGCTGTATAAAGTCTATCCCCGTACTGTAAGGGTTAACCCTAGAATACTGATGTCGACCAAAACATATTTCTGTGGTTGTATTCACACTTTTATAGCCAGTTTCTAGAGGATAAAATGTCTTAACCCTATGCTGCTTCCGACAGAGAAGAGCGTAAAACGTATATAAATGACTAATTCTGAAAAAGATCTTCGCCTATTCAACTCGATGCTGTGCTAAAGTTGAGCTCATTCGTGAAAATGATAAGCTGAAAGTTTTACAGTTTTCTTAGCATGATTAATAACGTACTTCATTGTCTCTAAATCTAAATCAGTAAAATTGTACATATTAGTATAATATGTACTGTAATGTATTGTATAGCGCCAGCGCTTTCCTGGCTCTCCTGTCATGTTCCTCTCACAGGAACCAACAGCAATAAAGACTTATTGCTTGTTAAGTGTTACATGTTGACATCAATTTGACTCAAAACACTGGAATAGAAATGAAGTACCGACTACCGCGGTCATGTAAGTCTTAACAGGGATGTGTATATTCTAGTAGTGAAAATATCACCTAAGTTCTAAAACATCAGGCCTATATTATCAAAAAAATTGGGTATAATGAAAAATGCTCGGTATCGTTAATCTTGTAAAAAATGAAATGAATCGGGCTTTAGGCCACTTTTGTGCACATATAGGCTAAACTGGGCCAGGAGAACCTCCTGAGGATGGTGAGATGATTGAGATGACACTGTCCTCCAGACACAGGATTCGAAATTCGAGCCCTGGCGGTCTGAGGCCGAGCACGCTACCTCTCGGTCACGGAGGCTCCCCACAATACTAACTTTCACACGTGGATGGGGAAGAAACAATTTTGTTTCTTTCAAACCGCCGAGACCGGGAACCGAACCCCGGACTCTGGCGTGAAAGGCAGCGGTGCTAACCACTACCCTAGGGCCCCCGCCCCGTTAATCTTGTATGTATTTTATTTTTTTAATATTTATTTTATTTAGCTTTTGACCAATACATATACACATTATATCATTATAATATTATATACAACATTGGTCATGCTGCGCTCAACAGGCTTATAGAAGCCTCTGCAAGCTAGGCAGCAACTATATTCATATTCATCTATGTACAAAAAGTATAAGCATAAAAAGTATGAAAAATAATATACATAATAATTGTTTCCCGCACCAAAACCACAGATGATTTTTTTTCACAGTAGTAATGTAGGTTTTGTGAGATGACGTCAACATAGTCATCTCTGATCAGAAAATATCATAATTACTGATATGTCAAAAAACAACAAAAATATGTGATGCTTTGTAGGTTCTTTTTTCATATGGTGATGTAGGGAGGGGTTGCAAAAACTGAAATGAATCGGGCTTTAGGCCACCTTTTTGCACATATAGGCTAACCTGGGTCAGGAAAACCTCATGAGGATGGTGATATTAATGAGCTGACACTGGCCACCAGACACAGGATTCGAAATTCGAGCCCTGGCGGTCTGAGGCCGTGCACGCCACCTCTCATAATTACTGATACCTCAAAAAAAAGGGTGATGCTTTGGAAGTTCTTTTCCATATGGTGGTGTGGGGAGGAGTTGCACGTGCATACCAAGTATGTGTGTGTGGAACCTTTCTCTTTGTCGATATGTGGGAGTCAGATTTCGGGAACCTTGTGTGGCGTCCGCGTCATGTCTAGTGATTATTTTGTATATGTATAAAGCCTACATAAATTATATATTATATTTGACAATATGTTATTTAATGTTACGTTCTTTGATAGTGTCCCATAAGTGAAAATTGAATAATTATTTGTACTGCTGTAATGCTTTTGAATGATTTGTGGGTGACATGTACTTTAATACATTTTATTTGATTTGGCATGCTTTACAAAGCTCAGATGAGTGTAGAGTTACATTACAGTCTGTGGTAATATGTAGTTCCGCACAAGAAATAGGAGAAATGTCGGCTTGGGTTAATGCATCGCACTTGCTGGTCAAATCTACTCCCAAGAAACACTGGACTTTGAAGCAACCTTGGCATAATGCTGACCCACCGTCTGCGACACTGGGCCAGCATTAACAAAACATTGGGTTTATGTTTCGTGCTTGCTGCTCAAATCCATTGCGGACTCCGTTTTCTGGTTGTTGTGATATTGTCACTACGTGTCATAAAGGGACACTCTGATTGATTTTCTCTCGCCAATCCTCATGTGAACGCCCCAGCCACAATGTGTTATGTCATCAATGGTTGGTGTAATTATGGGCCAGCGACAGGAGGCATTGGCCCAGAATTATGCCAGCGGTCATTGTCAGCTCTTGTTTAAGGGCAGAACACGGGGATATTATACTATGATTTGAGGGCTGGTATCGATAAACCAACAGAAAAACACACTGATTGTAGGCCTACACCGTTTCATCAATGTTTTGTTCACAGCAGTCATCAACAGTTGCACTTTTTCGTGTGCACTGAAATAGAGTAAGGTATAATTTTAACCCTTTCAGTGTGGGGACCGAATTTAGACGTCAGAATCTGACGTCTATAGACGTCAGATTCTGACCTCTAAGGTCGATCCCCACCGAAAGAGTACAATATTTATACATAGGTTTTCAAATGAAGCGGAAAGAACTAACTGTTCACATTTGTGCTGATTTCAAATTTCAAAAAAGAAACCCTTTTGGTCTATTGGTTTATATAATAATATCTCAGCGCTTTAAGGGTTTATCATATGTTACCATTCATGGAGATTCGCCTGTTGTGCAACCAATATATAATAATATCTAAACCTAGTGGCACAGCGAATTTATCTTTTTTCCTGAGAAATGTGAAAACTTGACGTGCGGGAAACAATATCGTAGACCCCTATGTTATCTTGGAAATGCCTTATAATTTTACATGTACATGTTAACAATCTTGTATATACATGTACATATATCTCTCTCATTTATATGACAAATAAATCTGTAATAAATGCTTTTCTGTCAATAAAATATCTCTCTGTCTGTCTGTCATACCAAGTTATTTTCATTTTACACTTTTTAGTTAAAACATAAGGTTTTTAAAACCCATACTTGTTGACATGATTAAAAAATGTGTATCTATACAGTGAACTGTTTGAGTAGATATGACCTGATGACAGACAGATAGCAACATATTGAAGTTATATAAACGAAGACGAGAATACATAATAATATAGTAGGTTAAAGAAGCAGAAAATTGAATGATGTACAATTTATATAAACAGATATAGGTACACTTGGGCCAACGCAATCATTCGCTCTCAGGAACAGATACCGGTAGGTATATAAAGAAAGTAAAAATAATTAGATCTTGTTCTTTTGTCATTTGCTCGTGCATTTTGTCCATTATTTCTTGGTTGTATCCACAGCAAGAGCAAACACGTCGTCGAACAAGTGCTAGATCAATCTCAGGCCAAACTCGTTGACGTTGGCCTAACATTAATCTAGCACTTGTTTCATGTCTCGTCAGGTAGATTTTTCTCTTATTATGAATGATAGTCTCCGGCTAAAAAACATGATGAAGCGATATACGTTTGAGGTTGTTCCAGATAATTAAGACAATGCCCTTGGACCCTTGATAGTGTGGATCAGCAGGTGATTCTGGTGAGGACCGCTTGGCTTGCCATATATCCTGTTAGTCATAATGATTATGTATCGACTTGTCTGGGAACAGAACACTTCTTATATATGAAGTATAGCGCATGCACGCACTGATTTCCCCATCAATTAAAACAAACCACTACATTATTTTCTTTGTCCGACCTCTACATTCTAAGCCAGGAATAGAGAGTTGTTGTTGATCAAGTAATTATCATGGTAGACATATGGTACTATAATCAGTCAGGTGTGACCGAGCTGTTGATTATGATGGATCCTCATTATGGTCGGATGTGCTTTAAGTATTACTTGTGAAAAATGCCCAGGCCTTCGTCCTCGACGCTGTTTACAGCTAAGAATGTGGAACTCCACGGGCTTTATCATAGTTTTCTTTAGAATCAGTAACATTTCAGTTGCATGCCCGCATGCTCAGCTCACAGTCCGCACTGTCATTAAAACGTTCTGGATATTTTTCGGACCTTGGGGTCGTGATCGCTCTCAGTCACCGCCATGTGGAATTTTTCGGGTAAAGCAAATACATTGATCCACGGCCTCGGAAATGACGACACGGCTAGGATTTAGACAGGTGCACCTGGGATCCCTCGTCTTGAGTATCCACATATACAGTGTTCTTTTAGGGCAGGGGCCCTGGCCGTGCAGTCGTTAAAGCTGCCTGCTTGGAAAGTCGGTGATCGCGGGTTCGAAAAACTCGCTTTAGCATTCAAGTTTCAAAAAAACCAAAAAAAAATTCCCCGCTCACTCGTAAGGATTCACTATTGTGCCTCCGTGACCGAGAGGTAGCGTGCTCGGCCTCAGACCGTCAGGGAATCGAATTTCGAACTGTGTCTGGAGGGCAGTGTCATCTAGTTCATCTCACCATCCTGTGTACAAAGGTGGCCTAAAACCCAATCATTTCACTTCATTTACATTGTTCTCTGTTGAGTTGACATCTCGTCACGAATGGCCTAGGAGTTTTCCAAGTTGCAGAATCTAGTTCTTCGTTGCATGCATGTACAATGATTGACAAATATTGCTTTACGTCGCTTTCTGTACAATCATGGCAATCGATAGAAGGAAGCCGGGAATATGCCCTACTCTTATTCCGAATGACTTCAAGGGTTCTTTATAGTGCACAGTACCATAGGCAGCACTGTACACGCCAGGCTTCTGAACAGTTTGGAACACTGTATATGCACAACCAAGATGACAAATATCCGGCCCGACCGCGATTCGAGCCTGGTACCCACAGGTTACAAGGCAGGTTACAAGCCCCAGTCGATACGAATGAGCCATCGGGACCGGTCTGCATGCACAACGAGCCATAGAGATATATTGAGTGTACATCAAAGCTACCAATGTCACCCGTACACAGCGAAGCATATATAATATGGATAAAAAACTCGCAAGCAGCTACTTCGTAATCGACCATCTGTAAGAACACGACGCCACAGAGCCATCAAGAGAAACATCTTGAATTAATTGGAAACCTTCCCATCTTTCATGATACCGGCGCGTGTATAAGTGGTCTAAGAATCTCAGGGAATAATTTATCTGGTGTAGTGGAGCAGTTTGTTACACAATCGGGGAAAATGGCACCCAATAATATGTAGGTGTAGCAGTGTATGGTATGGTATGCGTATTTGGTACACGCATGGCTACATAACTGCCACAAAATGATTTTCAGGAGAAAATTATTCCATTGATAGATATGATAGATAGATATTTATTGACGACGGTAAGTCTATGCAGACTTATGCGTCATTAAAATGAACATATGTACAAAACTATATACAACAGGATTTGTTCGGTAAAATATGCATGCTAAGTTAACTTAAACATATTAAAATCAAACGACATTATATACTAAAACAAGCACAGGTTAAATAAAATATGCATGATAACTATTTAAAATAACCTACAGTTAAACAGCATTGGCATGATATTTTTAGGTTTCCCGCACCAAAACCAGAGATAAAATAGCTACTGCATATAGCAAAAAAAAAACCTCTGGAAAGCGTAGAAACAATGTTGATGTTGGTGTGTTCATAAATGTATACTTTAACCAAGGACAATGAATCAGGATTATATTTTCCAAGGCGTTCTTGATTTAACCCTTTCAGCGCGAGGACCGTCTTTAGACGTCAGAATCTGACGTCTTTAGATGTCAGATTATGATGTCGATCCTCGCGCTGAAAGAATTAAAGAAAGAGCTACAGACCCACAACATAGGTATTCAAATGCAGCGGAAAGAGCTAACTAGACATTCATAATGATTTGAAGTTGAAAAAAACCTTTTAGTTTCTCTGGTTTGCATACAAATAATTATTACAGCGTTTTAACCCTTTAACTGCCAAATTATTCAATCTGAATTTTCACCCACTTGAAGTTGTGTCTCGCTGACGCGATCCACAACTTCAAGTGAGTGAAAATTCTTCAGATTTGACAAAATGTAGGTCAACTCTTTTCAAATCTTGCTGATTGATGTCACATTTTATCTTTAACATATTTAAAATGTGTTACTTAATGTGCTAATAAAAAATGAAAACCCAAATATATATATATGTTCTTCTCTCGTCGCCCGTTATTCTGAGTTTGACACAATCACATTGGGCTAGTGTCAAAGCTGGAAAGCATAGCAAAAGCTGTGTACGCTGAGATAAACAATTTCATGACAAATGTGAGAGTGACCCTATTCAATTTATAATTTCACCTATAAAGACAA
This sequence comes from Flabesymbios commensalis, assembly GCA_964017125.1. Classification (NCBI taxonomy): domain Eukaryota; kingdom Metazoa; phylum Annelida; class Polychaeta; order Terebellida; family Flabelligeridae; genus Flabesymbios; species Flabesymbios commensalis. Next base: position 18,226,603 of record OZ024911.1, read on the forward strand.
GCGTTTAATACCCCACGTCAAGGCATTATTACATTGAGATGTACATCTGCCACTGTAAAATCAAAAAAATCATTGATCAAACAATGACGTAATATTTCATTGCGCACCGGATTTTTGGGGCACAACTTCACAAATGGCAATGATTACAGACTCTGTATCGCACACAGAGTCTGCTATTACCATAGATTCCTTGCTATTACTGACTATTGGACAGTAGAAACTCTCTGGGCATGTAGTAGAGGTCTCTGATCATAAAAAGCCCCAAACGAGCGCTTAATACTTAATGCTCAACCTTTCGCTGTTCTTTTACGCCTGTTCCCTAAGTGTGAATTATAGTATAAATTGTCCCTATGGGAACGTAGTATCCAACACCTTATATACTGGGCCAATGTTTCAACAAACACGAGACGCGGAACCAGAGTTGATTTAATATTGGGCCAGAATCGAAGAATCAACAATGGCAAAAGTTTTAAAATTAAGGCTTAACACATTCTATCAGAAAAGTTAAGATACTTTCACTTTTCTAATGGGAATGAGAAAAAATTAGGATTTCTAGTGAAATGGAACCCAGGATCATTTGGAGTTATCCCCCATTCCAGATCCCACCGACACAAAGAAAACACCTCCACTCCCGTCTCCAGGACTAAATACAGATAGATAACGACGCACACTGCACTGATTAATATTCATGTGCTGTTTAAATTGCTCTGCTGCTTTGCAATCATTGGCCGGTTAGGAGACGTAACCATGGATAAGGACCAGCGTAACCATGGATAAAGACCAACGGGACGGATCCTTATCGGCTTATCATTATTTATGACCAGAACTGCCGCGCGAAGACAGAAGGCAGTAATTGCTCACTTTACAAGTATGCATTTACCGCCTTTTGGATTTGCACGGCAGTACTGGGGTACTGAGGAGAATAAACGTGAAAGGTAATGAAGCTATTGGTTCAATAAAATATAACACTTTAAAAGGACTAGCACACCACCTGATTTTAGTCAAATTCAAACTTAGACAGATGCATGAATTGTCATTCATTTTATTTTTTATTTTTGAAACACTAATGTCTAATGATATCCCAGCAAACACGATACATTGACCCAATGCAGGGTTAATGTTGGCCCGCCGTCTCCGACGTCGGGCCAACATTAATCCAGCATTGGGTCAATGTATCGTCTTTGCTGGGAGACTACCAATAAAACATAAAATAAAAAAACTAGTAATCCACCATAATTGTAACTTGTATTTTGACCGCCCATCATCACTCAACCCCTGGAGTTCCTAACTATTCAATCAAAATTTCAGCTACGCGAAGTCGCGTTTCGCTACCGCGATTTAGAGCTCCCTGGGCTTGTAAAATTAGCCTTTATCCCGCCAAGTTAATTTATTTTAATTTTCACCCACTTGAAATTGTGTCTCGCTACCGCGACCCACAACTTTAAGTGGGTGACAATTTATACTCACATTTGTTTAATTTGAGACCAAATATTCGCATATATTGGTGTTTAAATACTCATTTCATTCTTAATACCAGTGATTTAATCAGCTAAGTAAATTGATTAAAAACGTCTATATTACACTGACTTAATCTACAAGCATCATGAGACGTCAGATCTACATCAATGGTGTTTTATTGAAAGAAAGGTAACAATATGCCATCTACATGTAGTTCATGTAGGTTAATTGTAAAGGGTAGCATACATTACACGTTATTTACATGACATAAGCTCATTTTATGTTTTTCACTGACATAAGTTACAATCACCACACTATATCAGATCTACATTAAGGTGTTTGTTGAAAGACAGGTAACTATGTTTCATCTATTTGATCAATTGTGATGTACATGACCTGGTGACAGCACCATTGAGTCTCAATATTATCGAGAGATACTGGCGTCGTTTTGGAAGTCATTATACATTACTTTTAACCTATATTGCCATGCAAAGCCAAAAATGCAGTCTCTGCTTATTTTATAAGTTAGAAGAGGCGTTTGGTTTTGCAGAGCTGTATAAGTGGCCCATCACAAACCATAAGTCAACTGCGTTTTGCTGAGGGTCTCATATTCAAGCCCACAACTATAGCAATCGGGAGATGAGAATTGATGGGAGTGGACATCCAGTCCGATGATGGCACTATACTGCTCTGCAAAGCCACAAGGCAGTATCTGCTTACTTTACGATTAAGCGGATACTGCCTTGTTGCTTTGCAGACAAAACCAAAAGGCAGTATCTGCTTACTCTACATCATGCAGATAAGTCAACCGCCTAATAATCGACCCCACATCTACAGATGTCGGCCACGCACGCTACCTCTCGGTCACGGAGGCTCTCCACAATACTGAGTTTTTTTACGAGTGGATGGGGAAGAAACGTTTTTGTTTCTTTCAAACCGCCGAGACCGGGAAACGAACCCCGAACTCTAGCGTGAAAGGCAGCGGTGCTAACCACTACTCTAGGGCCCCCGCCGACCCGAGAGGGAGTGCTTGCGTTAGTGACAGATTAGACGGTTCTGTCGGATCCATTTGAGAACTACTCAGGCTGAACTGGCGGAATGAACCCACCATCACGTGGGAGATGTTCCTAAGCTAAGTCAATGTTGTTTAAATGTTGGTCCATCATCTGCGATGCTAGCCCAACATTAAACCAGCCTCGATTGAGTGTTGTGTTTGCTGGGCTCATGTGCGACGATGTCCATGTCCAGTAAACACAACACATTGACGCAATGCTGGGCCAATGTTGGGCCAGCGCCTACGACGCTGGCCCAACACTGATCCAGCATTGGATCAACGTCTCCTGTTTGATAAGGGGTGGCGCTTAAATTACATCAGCAGACTTTCCTAGAATTGGCCAGGTTCAGGACAATTCGGGGCACCCTGAATTCTTTCTAAATGACCTTCTATGCCGGTCTAGATGACCTTCTGTTCCGGTCAGCCAGCGAGCCATGGTCTGTCCGTCATGACGCGTTTAAAATGATGGACAACCAATGTGCCATTCCCACGCAGTCCATACAAAACCTGTCCTCCAGTTAATTCACAGGACCAATAACAACTGGCCCCGGGGCGGGGATTGCAGACTGGGCCATGCCACAGAGACGAGTGCCGGTTTTTCACATATTATACAGGCAGTCAGCCTCACAATAATTCTGGAAAACCAGTTCATGAATCCATTCTCATAGAAGCAATTTAATCTGGCAACGCTTTGAATTCCACCTAATTGCATACATTATGTCTGTCCGTTGCTGTATTGTGGACGTGGTGGACTTGCAAACAGTCATTTGTTATCAGGGCCGGCCATAGATCTGATGCTCCACACCTAATCCTTCCGTATTTCCTTTACAACACTGAAATATTTTTGCATAAACCATGGAGACCGAAGGTGATTTTTTCAACTTGAAATCATCATAAATGTCTTAGTTATCTTTTTTTCGGAGACCGTCTTTAAACGTCAGAATCTGAAAAACCTGCTCGTTCATGTACCATTTCAATTTCCCGGGGAGCATACAGCACTGCAACCATGTGGTGCTAGAGACTTGTTGTACAACAATTGCCATCTCTGTCCCATCAGATTCTCACTTACACCTGAGTGAAGTGAAGCACTTGAAGGTAAAGTGCCTTGCCCAAATACACAACATTGATACAACAATGTCCCAGCGTTGAGACGGGAGAAACATGATAAATTTCGCTGCAAAATCTTGCCTTGAACTCGGCTAATTGCAAAGCGCTACATTCTAACCATAGTGTCACGTCCTTCTTTATATTTCAGCGTAAGACATATATATCATCCTGACGTATATCAATGTCATCCTGAGAACATCAGAGGTTGTTACCACACTGTGGTAACAACCTCTGATCTTCTCAGCTGAGGTTGTTACCACAGTGAGGTATCAACCTCTGCTGCACTACGCCTGTAATGAGTTGATGCAAGTAAATACATTTTAACATTAATGCCGGGGTCGCCATACAATAAACAATTTTTTTTCGTGAGATAGCGGTACTAAATATATTTGTAACAGTTATGTTTATATAAAAATACTTCGATGAGATTAAATATCTACGCATAAAAAAGTGTTTTTGGCTCAACCATTTCAGCGCGGGGATCGTCATTATACGTCGAAATCTGACGTCTACAGACGTCAGATTCTGACGTATAAAGACGGTCCCGGACAGAAAGAATTATAATATTTCTTATGGTCGTAGACCAATAACATAGATATTCAAATGAAGCGAAAAGACATTTATGCTGATTTCAAATTGAAAAATACTTGGATGAATGTAGATATCTACAGATAAAAAAATTTTTTGCTTGAGGATGGTATAGGGCCCACAATTTTTTTTCTTTTATTGAGATTCGACTCAGATTTCGCTGATCAGCAGACAAAAATACAATACAATTGTATCATGCATTTCTGGTGAAATGCATAATACAATTGTATTATATGAATTTCCGCTGATATAGACATCATTGTTATATTTGGCTGTTAACCTACATACGATCACATTACATCTTGATTCAGCCCACGTTCTCATTGTGTTTTGTCCTCAGTCTCTAGAGTCAACCGCACAATACTGGAATTAGCAGTGTCTTCTCAAATTGCATTCGTCGTCAAAGACTATGCCATACAGAGACTCCCCGATATGGTAAGCCAATGAAGCTATAACATCCCAGAAAACCTGACATGTGTGGACCCATTGTTGTATTAACTTTGGGCCAGCATCGTAGATGGTGGAGCAAACAGTGTACAACATTGGTTCAATTGCTGGAGGGTTGACCACCTGCCCCATTTTTCATTGTGTTTATGACAAACTGAAAGCTGCATAACGCCCCCGTATTTTGTATTTTTTATCTATATGCGATACATAATTAATTGTTAGGCTTGTCCAGAAGAAAAATACTACTTCACTTTGAAAATTGCATATAAAATCTGTTTTTATTATTCCGAATTATAAAATTGTTTTAGTCCTTTTTGTGAAAAAAGTTAAAACATGGACACAAGAGGTTTTATCGTTTGGTCGACGTAATCAATTGGCTACAGAATTAACGGTTTCTGTGTCATGAGACAGCGAGGCAACCATCCGTCGTATCATTATAGTAACACTGCGTAAGTCATTCACCATCTATATGAATTTGAAGTCACTCATTTGTCCAGCTCAAATTTAAACACATTGCCCTGGAACTAAGGTGTACGTTTGATTGGTCGAAAGAACAATCACGACAAATCAAAGACATTTTGAATGAACAAATATAATGGGATTTTATGTCACTTCTGTGCTTATACAAACTAAAATGGGTCGACATTTGAACATGGCACATTCATTAAGTAGTCTTGAAATGCTCACAAAATATTTCATGAACAAATCGTGATTTTACTGAGCGTGTGTCGTTCATGAAATATTCTTGAAATTTTCATGTAATTTCTTCATGAGCACTTGATGAAAAGTGACGAACACATAAATTTATGAAATATTTTCGTAAAGTTCATTTGAAATATTTCATGAGCATCTCATGCATTTTTTATGAGCATGTCACTTCAATAAATTATTCCTTAAATTGTCTTATCCAAATATTATTCACATATTTGCCTTTTTTAAACTTAAGCGTGATATTCAGTATTATATCAGTCGGGGATTGTGCTGTTTCTGCCCCTTTTATAACCAGTAGATGGTGCTCATGAATTAACCATGAACCGTCCTGGGCCATTTGATGTTCACGAACATTCCTTGAACAGTTCATGAGCTTTTTTGTTAACTGTTAATGAAATATTCATGAATACAGTTCATGAATAGTCCAGGTTAAATTCAAATAAAGTTCATGAACTGCTCACTAGTATCTCGCAGGGGAGGGCCCCCGCCCAATCGAGGAAGAAATGTTGTTAGAACGGTGGCCCTGGTTGCGATTCCCTAGAAGGGTACCACTCGGAGAGCATTGCTTTATTGCCTTCTCATTTGGCTTGCCATACCGAAACGTGATTGTCGTGCATCACGACACCTGTCTGCATCACTGCCAGAAACAGTCACTTTGAAGGACAAGCTAGTTTTTACCAGATATCGCAAGGTCTAACTATGCACTTCTAATTGGTACACGTCACCCTTCTGGGTCTCACTGTACACTTCTAATTGGTACACGCCACCCTTCAAGGTCTCACTGTACACTTCTAATTGGTACACGTCACCCTTCAAGGTCACACTGTACACTCTAATTGGTACACACAACTGACGATTATTGTGATAAATTCCAAATTAAAGCAGGTCATGTCAACAAGTTCAGCTCTCCTGCAACAGTGTACATCGGACACTGCCACCGGCTCACTAGTTTTTTTTACAACAATGGTACCAGAAATTTGGCACCAGAACGAACATACCAGATGCAGAGATGTTCTGATACTTATATTTGAGACCCATATTACATCGTGCAACAAAGAACCCTTAAAACCATCACATAAAGTGGTTTACTAGTTTTGAAACATTGGAGCTAGCTTAGGCACTATTCTCAGCTATGCTTTGTAATTCTGCATTCAGTCAATTGGCTTGAGACTGTCGTTAAAACTGTCTCGCATGTTCATTATCCATAGCTATGCACCTATCCCATATATTTTTACCAGCCCAGCAAACACGAGACATTGATCCAATGCTGATTTAATGTTGGGCCAACGTCTGCGACGCTGGCTCAACATTAAATAAGCATTGGTTCAACGTCTCGTGTTTACTGGGAGCTTTACTTTGTGGGTCGCGAGACAGAAATTAAAATTGGTGAATATTTAAGGCCATGACACAAAGAGAACACAAGTCAGTTCTAACGACAGCTATTATTCATGTTATTGTATAAAAATAGTGTTAATTTATTTGTGTACCTAAAAATAATAAAATATTACTTATTATTTGCTCAACAACAACGTGGAAAATGGTGAAACATAAAGTCTACATGCTTCATCACGTAGGCCTACATCCAACAAGCTTGTCCAGTAATGGGTCGCTATGGTGGTTGGTGAATCATGACTTGGTACAATTCAAATGGTCAAGGTCCCTTGTAAGTTTCCCAATAAAAGCTAACAAAGTAGGCAGCTCTTTTGTCCGCATCGCTAATGTGAATCAGACATGTCATCAGTTTGCGCCTGCGCACACGCAGACAAAACTCGTCACTTCCTGTCAATTATCCACAGGAAGGTGAGGGGGAAATCAGGTGAATTGTGGGACATTTCAGGGTCCCGGGCGCCCAACGTAGGACCAATGTTGTGCCAATGTATGAGAGGGTGGTCCAACTGGTAGCAAACGCTGTGGTAATGTCTCTTGTTCACCTCTGGACGTTAAAAGGAAGGTCATTTGAGACTGGACGGCGGTGTTGAGCTCGTGACAATAATTACAAAGGAGATCAGTAATTTTGGTTCGGTGACAAAGACGCAATTATTCCGTGTAATGGATAGCTTGAGAGATGTAAAAACACAGTAGCGAGTATTCAAGCTCTGCGTCATATTCAACATGGCAGAAGGGATGTAGGCGGTGGACCAGAGCAAACAACGAAGACTAAACACAGACTTTCCTGCTCCCAGTAAGTACAACACGTTGACCCAGTGTTGGTATGATGTTGGGCCACCGTCTACGACGCTGGCCCAACATCATACCACCATTGGATCAACGTCTGCTGCTCCAGACAGGGAGGCCCGATTGTCAGTTATTGAGGGGGAACTGTTTTTGTAAGTTATGATACCGATTACGCGGGGCGAATCATTTGTTAGACACAATAATGCTTGGGAATTTTAACCGAACTAATCTACTTAAAAACTTCCCTCGTGTCACCAGTCACTACAGCACTCACTGATAATTCCGTGAGCTTAAAAAACCTGTGATTGTCCAAACACCTGCTTGGATTTGAACCGCATACATGTCATGTCACATCTGAATGAATGAATGGACGGATGTATGGGGGCTTTTAATTAGGCCACCTTTGTGCATTACAGATTAAACTAGTAAATGAGGATCTCCTGAGGATGGCGAGATAAATCAGACGACACACTACCTTCAATTCTTACCCACGTCAAATGACCATAAATTACTTGGAATATTAAAAGACTAAGTTATGAAAAATATCTGTACGCCACGGATTTGAGAGAGCTGTGTCCCGCTACAGCGACCCACAACTTCAAGTGGGTAACAACTACTCATAATTATGTCTTTATATTAATTCGAGACCTACCATTTGCCAAAATTGATGTTTAAGCACCCATTTTATTCTCAGTAGATGTGATTTGACCAGCCAACAAAGCAAACAAATAAAGACTTTAGTCGTTATTAGCGCCTAACCCTTTCAGTGCGGGGACCGTCTCTAGACGTCCGAATCTGACGTCCATAGACGTCAGATTCTGACGTCTAAACACGGTCTCCGCACTGAAATAATAAAGAAATATATAAAGGTCGAAAACCCATAGCATAGGTATTCAAATGAAGCAGAAAGAGCTTATTAAGACATTTACGATGATTTTCAATTGAAAAAAACCCTTCGGTCTCTCGGTTTATACAACAATATTTCAGCGCTTTAATGGTTAAATTGTTTAACCCTTCCAGCGCAGGGCTAGACTTCAGACGTCAGAATCTGACGTCTGTAGACGTCAGATTCTGACCTTTAAAGTCATCCCCGTAGTGGAGGTGTAACAATATTTCTAACAGCCGAAGACACGTAACATAGGTCTTCAAATGAATCGGAAATAGCTAGCTATTAAAGACACTTACGATGATTTCAAACCTTCGGTCTCTTTCTTTACATAACACTATTTCAGCGCTTTAATAGTTAGAGGGTTTAATCGAGGTGGTTGTTTTATTCGAGAAGCGAATCAAACTTAACAAAACCTGTTTGGTTTCTTGGTTTTTGCAACACCATTTTAGTTAAAGGGTTTTATCGCGGTGGTTGTTTTACTCGGGGAGCGGAGTGGAGAGATAACTTGAGATGTCGTCAAGGACGACAGCTAAATGCCTGTAACTGGAGGCGTCCATCTCGTCCCCCATGGAGGCTGGGGGATGAGCCACACGGACTGGTAAAATCAGGATCACTCCGTAAGGGAATATCCAGCAGCCGCGCCAAGTGTTAATTAATCATTTGCGGCGGCACGGCATGTTTATTGGCCAAGTTATAACACAGTATTATGCATATAGAGTACCCGTCAGAATAGGCGGCGGTTTAATGTCCTGCTTTCAACAGAGACACATTGTAGCGTGGCAGTCATGATCCCAGCAAATACAAAAAAATTGTATAACATTTGTACAATGTTGGACGAAAGTCGGAGACTTTGGGCCGAGGTTGTACAAAATGTTATACAAATGTTTTGTGTTTGCTGTGATGTGAAATCCTTTCTCGGTCCCTCTTATATTAGTTTTTTTTCAGTTTTCATTAAGACATTCAATATCAGCTTTTGAGCATGGTAAATATAAAACGTGACACCAGTCAACAAGGTTTCACAATCGTTTACCTCTACTTTGTCAAATCAGAATAATCTTCAATCACTTGAAGTTGTGGATTGCGTCAGCGAGGCACAACTTCAAGTGAGTAAACATTCCAATTAAATAATTTGGCGGATAAAGAGTTAGGCAAAGCCACAACAAACACACCTCGAGGAGGCATTTCAACGTAAATTATTATTCAGGACGTCACATAAATTTAATTTGAATGATTACCTGACTAAAATTAAAAGTTTTAAAATCAAAAGTAGTCATTCGGACTGTTGCGTAGCCAGTTCTTATGACTGACAACATGTCTTCAATTTGTGAAGCTGATAGACTTTTAGACCTAATTTTACAAATCCAAGTAATTTTCAGACACATAAAGTTGTGGATCGCGGTAGCGAGACACAGATTTAAATGTCTAAAAATTTCAATTCAATACCTTAGAGTTCAAAGGGTTAAATGACTCTTCTCTCAGGGCTCAACGCTAGACATCATTGCTACTCACTCACTCATCTTAGTGACCATTCAGTGCTCAATAAGCATAATCATTGCATAGTTTAGGATTCGCAATGATGAAAAGTAGTTTATCTTGCAGCTATGGCTTTCACCCTCTGATAGCAGTAGACCAGAGCTCTTAATCTAATATGCGCCTTGTTAGCAACCAAGACAAAGACATCCCGGTAACGGAGTTGCAATCACATACTTTACAAAGACATCTCACTCGCGGAGTGGCAATCACATACTCTGATTACTGAAACCTTGTGAGTCTAAATCCCACTAAACATAGACCTTGTCGTTACCTCCCATCCCAATTTGTCAGCCGTATTCCTTGTCCCTCACCCAATGTTCATGCAAAGCCAGGCACCATAAACTACTCAGCATGTCTCATATTTCGATATATCTTTCTCTCTGTTTTTATATAAGTATGCTGTTCTTATTAGATGAGTGTAGTCTTTTGTAGCCGCGTTCAAATGTTCACTGTCTAAGCGGTGTCCAGGAAGTTTATAACAAGGTATGCAGTCGGCCCTCACTGGGCGTTGATTCAACCTCGCAACAACGTCATGTGCCCAGTGAGCTAGATCGTTTCCATGTTCCTCATTCTTGGAGGCTAGACGAGTCATCAACCACTTCATCCCCACGTTGTATGTATGCTCTGTTACTTTTATTGCCAATATAATCGGATTTATGATCGGAATGTTTTTTGCTTGGCCAGAAAATAAAGCCCTGAGAAGAATGCTAAGTGATATAATAATACTCTCTGAATGAAACAGCTACTCTAACACACACGAGATGTTTTGCCAATGTTGTTTCAATGCTGAACTGGCGTCGGGGAGACTGGCTCAGCATTGAAACAACACTTACACAACGCTTCTTGCTTACGAGAACCTCTAACAATGATGGCAAACATAGATAGTTTTCACCGAGTGATATAAGAATCAGTAACAAAGACTATGTTGTTTACTCATATCACGTGACATGAATATATAACATCAATGAAATCAATTCAGTCTCACAGGAAAACCTAAACTATGTAGCAGTATGTACATAAAACAGATTTTTATTTATAATGCCACTGAATTCTGTGAAACGCAGCGTCGTCGTCACCGGAAACCGTTTTGAATGGCTACTCGGTAAAAATAATGTTATATAAGATCCCTCCACCATACTTGTATTAGCTAGCTCGGTGAAAGATTGGATGTCAAGGCTTTTGAGTTTCGCAGCATTGTTTATTTTCTATTTTTCGCCAGTAAAAACTGGAATTGCTAACGCAATTTCCAGTTTTATAGGGCGAAAAATATATCTCTTTATTAACGATATACTTTTTCAGAAATTTTAACTTGATTAACTTATCATCTTCCACAAACTATTTAATCAATTTCAGTGGTATTTTTTAATTAAACCTCTGTACTGATGTAGCCGTACAAAGATTAACCCTTAAAGCGCTGAATTAATTTATATAAACCATGGATTTCAAAGGGTTTTTACGGCCATTATAAATAGTTTTACTCTTTACAGTGCGGGGATAGATTTTAGACGTCAGAATCTGACGTCTACAGACGTCAGATTCTGACGACTAAAGTCTATCCCCGCACTGTAAAGTTTAAACATAATACATAGGGATAGTTTAAACGATGTATTAAAATATACTTCTTCGTTTTTTGACAATTTTTTTTTTTTAATGTTACCTACACATGCTCATTCACTTATATCAGCATAGTATATAAGAAAACGATATTATAAAACGACACCAACAGGCCAGCTCTGGAGAGTGGTCCTGTGCGGTTTTAATGCTGGTCCACCTCGTTCAATCATGGCCCAGTTTTTAATAAACATGTGGTCGGTGTCTGGTGTTAGCTGGTCGTCCATCATAAATACTAGAAAATACTAGTTTAATACACTATTTTTCACTTGTGGTAAAACAGCTACATGAAATAAGCTAATAATATAAATTTTCCTGTTACTACAAAGTTTATTTATACCACTTAGAAACATACATAGGCCCTATATATATTATAGAAACAGTTACTTTTAACATTTCTAATGTGCCATTTTTTACATGAGTGTATAAAACGAATAACAAAATATCGCGTGATTGCCGTACAAATTCAAGTATCACGGAAGTCCCATCTAAACCTCTCTCAAGTGACTTCAAATCAGAGGAAATGAAGGTATGCCGTGTACCAATCATGCCGGCACACACGCAATGCCATCAAATATCTCCAAAAGAGGTTATACACCGACGGGAGACACGCCAAAGAGAAGAGGTCGACTTGAAAAAAAACACGAATCATGCCGCATTTTAAATGCAGACGTGTCAGACAGTGGAGAGGTCTGATATTTAACCATACGTACACTTAAAAAATCAAAATTTCACTGAAGTATTCAGAGAATCTTTGCTGATGGTCTCTCTAAATGCCATAGTTAACTCCTTACGAGCTGCATTTTGTATAAACCTTAGAAACCAATTTGAAATCATCATTAATGTCTTAGTTATCTCCTTCTTAGACATATTATGGGTCTACCACCATTATAAATAATTTATTATTTTAGTGCGGGAATCAACTTTAGCCTTTACGGTGCGGGTATCGACTTTAGTCGTCAGCATCTGACGTCTGTAGACGTCAGATTTTGACGTCTAAAGTCGACCCCCGCACCGTAAGAATACAAATATGTATAATGGCCGTAGATTCTTAACACAGGTATTCAAATAAACCAGATAGAGCTGACTGAGACATTTATGATGATTTCAAATTGAAAAAAGTTTTTGGTTGCGATGTTTTTATTCAAATTAATTCAAATTTTATTCAAATTAATTAATTCACCGCTTTAAGGGCTAGACGTCGCAAGGGTTAACTACAGACATTTCTTTCAAGAAGGGAATCTTTATTCTAAGGTGTTTTATAGTTATAGTTAAATAAACGTCGATATTTAAAAAATTACTTTATGCCAGCGTCAATAATACGTCCTCGTGGATGTAAAAGTTTGTATCACCCTTTTATATGCAAGAGACGGAATGCATCTTCACGCTACAGATAGACAAAGAGTGTAAAAGAATCATCCCATATGTTCACTACCTAGTTTAGTAAGATTCGTTTTATTCACACTTATTACCATGAAACCGTTTTTTGTAGTATATTTCTGCTTATATTTATTTGTAAGTTTTATTTTCGAACTGAGGAGCTAGCCCAAATGGAAAAGATAGTGTATTTTATTTTCATATTTTATACATGTACTACTCGCCTCGATTGTCTTCTATTCATAAATAGAAAATATATGTAGTCTGGGGCCGGGTCAGTAACTACATTATTGTTTAAATTATTGTTCTTCCGTCACATCTCTAACTACGACACGTTACAACAATGACAACTATGCAGTTTTACCCTCTGCGTGGGTTCCTCTTGAATACAATAAACGAGTGAATTTCCTGACTAAATTGGTGAATAAATTGTCAAAAGCGACATCGTTTTCGTTTTTACGAGAGTGTTGACTGTAGATTTTTCTGCGGAGACGTGCTTAATAGTCACGCGGCTGTCGTTTTGTATAATTAAATGTTTTTCTGCGTAGTAGAACATAATTACCTTATCAACGTGATGTGAAATGAATCAAGATTAAGTTATTTCCGACTTGAGAAGCTGCTAGATTAAATCATTTACTAGACTCAGATTGGTTCGTTACAATTCTCAGCCATTTGACTCAGCTGTAATTATTACTGGTCGGTCCCCTTGCAGCCACATGTTTTAACCATTACAGCGCGGGAATCGCTTTTAGATGTCAGATCTGACGTCTGTAGACGTCATATTCTGACGACTAAAGTCGATCCCAGCACTGAAAGAATCAGGTTATTTATAATGTCCGTATATCCATAACATAGGTATTCAAATGAAGCAGAAAGAGCTAACTAATCCATTTATGATGATTTCGAATTGAACAACCCGTTTGGTCTCCATTGTTTATACAAGCATATTTCAGCGATGTAGAGGTTAAACTATAGTATAATATCATGGGTAAAACTTCCGAGTAGCGCCTTATATCTAAATCACTAACATAGCAAAGGACGAGGGATTTGATCAATGGATTTCTGCTAATTATATAAAACCTTTGAAGTTAAGGTGTTTGGCTCGCCGTCATCAGAACTCTTGTGCTGCTGACATGTTTGTTTTTAGGCATTTTACCTATAGCTTTAGAAACTGGACGTTATAAAAGAATACGAGATCCTGTAGCAAAAACATTTAGAAGTTTACGAGTTGAAGAACATTTATGTAATATGTGTGACCTTTCTGAAACAGAAGACGAAATTCACTTTTTATTTAGTTTACTGAGCACCTGTTATATCAATTTTAAACGACATTTTCTAAACTACATTAAATCTAAGGTGGGAATAAATGCTGCCATACAGTATATCGTGAAAACCAGAACTAACATAGATTTTAATTTGTCGACTGATTTACCAATATCACGTTAGCAATATTATTGTGACATATTTTCTTAGCTATAGTGTAGAATTGCGGTGGCTATCTTTCGTTGGAAAATAAACATTTCTAATTTCCATTTGTTCTGCATTTCGCCAACAAAAGGAAAAGCGACGAAGCGCGAAATATGAGTCTTTTTGTTATTGCATACTCGCATTTTTTCCTCTTGTGATACTTTATGTGTCTCGTCTTTATCATGAGATAAAGAGGGTAGATAAACCAAGGACGTCATATTAAGCGGAGAGCTTCTATGTCTCCATCCATGCAATGAATCTCGCCATAATGACAAGATTACCGGCCAGAATCGTCACTTATTCTGAGAAACAAAGTCCCTCGGCTACACTGATTAACTCCCGGAGATCTGAGATGTAAATTCAACTTTTACCCACGTTGTGTCTCCCTGCCGCGATACACAACTTCAAGCGACTAAAAATTACTTGGAATGCTTAATCCTTTCCGCGAGGGGATCTTCTTCATGCGTTAGAATCTGACGTCAAATTCTGACGTATAAAGACGGTCACCGCACTGAAAATTTTAAAATATTTCCAATAGTCGTAAGCCCATAACATAGGTATTCAAATAAATAAGAAAGAGCTAACTAAGACTTTTATGATGATATCAAATTGAAAAAACCCTTTGGTCTCCATGACTTATACAAAATAATTCAGCGTTGTAAGGGTTAATTAAATATATGTGTCACATATTTGAGAGGTCTTCCCGTTTTAGAAACTAGGTAGACGAGAGCTGAGGAAAACACATCGTTTGCCACGTCTTCGCAAAAGAAGTTTGCAAATATTTGGTTACAAATTAGACAAATGTGAGTATTTTCACCCATTTGAAATTGTGGGTCGAATCCATATTCTCTCGAAATATCAGATTACACAAATTTACCATTTACAAGTATGTGATATATGTGATGAATTGGGTGACGAGTT
The DNA here is from genome assembly GCA_964017125.1 of Flabesymbios commensalis. Classification (NCBI taxonomy): domain Eukaryota; kingdom Metazoa; phylum Annelida; class Polychaeta; order Terebellida; family Flabelligeridae; genus Flabesymbios; species Flabesymbios commensalis. The sequence goes on from OZ024911.1 coordinate 18,241,941, forward strand.
CCATTTCTTATTTAACTGTCCGCGTGTTACTGAAGCTAACAGAAAGTAATTGAAAAATGTTTTGGTTCGAAACCGTCGACCAGCTCGTTCAAACCGATGTCTGCATACTGATCTCTATGAATAATTGTAACTGTCTTATAAAATGAGAACGGGATGAGTCACCTTATAAAAGTTGTCCCTAGGCATTAAAAGGTGCCACAAGGTAAAACATTCACTAACGCGTGTCGTAAAAGTAAGAGATTGGTTCGTGCTCAATTACTTGATCATTCTAAAAACAAACGCTCATATTTGATTTCATTGTCAGGGGGTCCGAGCTGACGTCAATGCGGTAAAGGTCACACGCTATTGACACTGAATAGTTTTGCATTCGAATTAATTCGGTCGCAATCACAATGACTCACCAACACAAAATTTGTCAAATCACTTTTTGTATTCTATATCAAACTATTTTCATTCTGAATGTCAGAAAATTAAATGCCTGTGGTGATTAGAGGCTGGACGACCACTGGTATATAGACGCGGCCACTACGTCTGTTATGCGCTCCTGAACATTCTCGATAAATCAACTTTCGGACATTGTAGATGTTAATATTGTGTAAAAAAAAAATGAAATGAATAGGGCTTTAGGCCACCTTTGTGCACATATAGGCTAAACTGGACCAGGAGAACCTCCTGAGGATGGTGAGATTATTGAGATGACACTGTCCTCCAGACACAGGATTCGAAATTCGAGCCCTGACGGTCTGAGGCCGAGAACGCTACCTCTCGGTCACGGAGGCTCCCCACAATACTGACTTTCACACGTGGATGGGGAAGAAACATTTTTTGTTTCTTCCAAACCGCCGAGACCGAGAACCGAACCCCGAACTCTGGCGTGAAAGGCAGCGGTGCTAACCACTACCCTAGGGCCCCCGCCCTAATATTGTGTAAAATTAAATGGAGTGAAAATTTAAAGATATGAGATTTGATTTAAAGTTTTTTTTTTTTTTTTAATTGTAGATAATTTATGTATGTGATATTTTCTCACTTGTAATTTATATGACTAATATTTTCTCAGTTGTGTTGTGGATCGCGGCAGCGAGACACCAAGTCAAAGGATAACGATAATTATGTGTCATATCGTTTTAAGAGTTAGTATTACAAATATCACAAATACATGAGCATGACATCAATGTTGATTCTACACTAACTACTAAGAACCAGAGGCTTAATCAGTGTGGCCGCAACAATCTTTATAACGCTGAAATTCTTCTGTACAAACGATGGAGATCACATGGTTATCTTCAATAAAATCACCATCATTTCTGTATAAACAATGGAGACCAAAAGTGTTTTTTTCAATTTGAAATCATCATAAATGTTTCAGTTACCTCTTTCCTCTTCATATGAATACCTATGTTATTGTTTTGTGGGCATTAGAAATATGTTTACTCTTACAGTCCGGGGAGTCATATTTTGGGGAGCCTCCGTGACCGAGAGGTAGCGTGCTCGGCCTCAGACCGTCAGGGCGCGAATTTCGAATCCTGTGTCTGGAGGACAGTGTCATCTCAATCATCTCACCATCATCAGGAGGTTCTCCTGGCCCAGTTTAGCCTATGTGTGCACAAAGGTGGCCTAAAGCCCGATTCATATTATTTATTACAGTCCGGGGACCGACTTTAGACGTCAGAATCTGACGTCAATAGAAGTCAGATTCTGACGTCTATCGTCTATTCTGACAGTTGATCCCCGCACTGTAAGAGTTAAAACCCTGTATAATTAAATAAGATGTGCATTTTCTCTGCTATCATTTTAAACTGTCACACACGTTACAACAGCTATTTATATCCCGAACCACACAATGTAATTTAATTGTATTATCGCGATAAAAAAGGGTTTGGTAAAAGAGGATTTTTCTGATTTTCTTTTAATTAACCAGTACATCACCTTATCTGTATGACATCTAATGTATAGGCGTAGCTGATAAGGGACGCCTGAGAACACCTTATCTCGCCATCTTATCTTCTTATGCTTGGTCATTTATTATTTATTTGATTTCTTCGGAAAAGGAAATATTGCTTTACCTCGTTTTCTTCAACTTCATAGCAATATCGCGACAGAATGAAGACCGTATGCTATACTCGTATCAAATGACTCCCGAGGGTTCTTTATAGTGCGTAGTACCATAAACAGCACTGCACACTCCAGGCCTTTGAACGGTTTGGGGGCACTGTATATGCACAGCTCGTCGGACAAAAGGCGAACCAGTTTTGAACATGCATTAAGAAAACCATTGCAATATTTGTTACTCAAATATTCACACAGTCTCAGAATCAACCACTCTACCAAAGACCTATCATGACATCTATTTAAGGGCGAAAAGACTTCAAATTTGCCCAAAGTCTGGTATTCTCCCCTCTATAATTTAACCCTTTCAAGCCTGCGTTTACCATTGTCATCTTCATCCACTACAAGCCGCGAATTGCTATCGCAATTCTCGACTTGTAGTGGATGAAGATGATTTGATGTGGTTTAAAAATTAAAGAAAATTGCCATGTATTGGTAAACCAGTTTCATGGAAATTTCCGTTCTAAAACCCTTTGTTGTAGGGGAATTAAGTATGTTTTGAGGGATGTAAAATGATGCTTTAATGCATCGTGAGGACTTAAAGGGTTAAATAACAGCTGACTGACGGACGGTGATTGGCCGATCTCGTCTTCTGACAAACTGAATCACTCTTCGATTAGTCGGGGGTGGAATACTAGACTTGGTCCAAATATTCAGTGTTCATATAAAGCGTTGTTGAATTCGTTGATCCGGCATGGAGTATTTAATGAAGTCACTACGGTATGAAATTATTCAATCATAGCACTGAAGGAGACGGATTCTGGTCTTAAGCAATGAGCTCTCTATCATTACATTGCTAGCTTGGGTGATGGCACGGCGGACACGGATGGTTGGCTAACGATGACGGTTCATGATGGTGGTTTCAAACACACTGCTCAGAAAGCAGAGCACATTTCAAAGGGTCAGTCCTTGCCCTTACTCTGGTGGCTGGTCGCCTCTTCCCTGGTTCCTTGTCTCCTGGATTTCTTCTTGCCATTGCTTGTACAATCACCTACCTCACCAGGTGAAAAGAGAGAGGCACTATAAGGTTTATACCAGAACTAGTGCATAATCTCACGTCAGCCCTCGCGCTGCGCGCTCCTCTAGGGTTTATGAAATTATTGCAAGTAAAAAACGGTTTGCTTTGAGTGCACGAAAATATGCTTTAGTGATGTGCTGATAAAATAATTTCCATGCATCCATGCTACGAATTTATTGCATTTCGCCGCTATAAATTTGCCGTTTTTACGCTGAGTTGGAAAGTTAAAAGGGTTCGCATTACCAAAGACAATACGGAAGAAAACGCATTCTTCCCATAAAATCCAGAAATGATTTGATTATCAAGAAACGCCATAGAGTGGAAGCTCTGGTGTAATTCAATCCTGAGGCATTCTTCTGCAAAATCCAAAAGACAAAAGTTTTAGGTATGAAATGATATATCATGCAATCGCACAGCAAGCATGATGTATTCATCCATTGCTGGTTCAGCGTTGGCCCACCGTCTACAGTAAAACAGCTTTGATCGAACATTTCTTGACAGCTGAGATCGAGTGAACAGATCGCTTGTATTAATAAACGTATTTTTTCACCGCGAGAATATTTATTTTCAGATTTTTATTTGCAGAAGCCTCCATATCAAGTTACGTTTCACTAATTGACATCAATGAAAACGCAGATAAGAAAGCACTGATATAAATGTATCATTTAAAGGGCATGACAGTGATTGTTTCCATTATATAACCCTTTCAGCGCGGGAATCGACTTTAGACGTCTATGGAACATATTCTGACGTCCAAAGTAGATCTTCGCACTGAAAGAGTAAACTATTTATAATGGCCCTAGACCCATAAGATAGGTATGCAAATGAAGCGGAAAGAGTTAACTAAGACATTTATGATGATTTCAAATTAAAAAAAATCCTTCGGTCTCCATGGTTTATACGAAAGTTTTCATCGCTTTAACCCTTATCCTGCTAAGTTAATTAATTTAAATTTTCAACCACTTGAGGTTGTGTCTCGCTACCGCGATCCACAACCTAAAGTGATTGAAAATTACTCATATGTGTTTAATTTGTGACCAAAGATTTATGTACAAAATTTGGTGATGACTGAGACATTTATAATGATTTCAAATTAAAAAAAATCATTTGGTCTTCATGGTTTATATCAAGATATTTCAGCGTTGAAAGGGTTAGTAGCAGCATATGATTAACCCTTAACTCTTACAGCGCGGGGATCGACTTTAGTCGTCAGAATCTGACGTCTGTAGACATCAGATTCTGACGACTAAAGTCGATCCCAGCACAGTAAAAGTAAAAAAATATTTATAATGGCCGTAGACCCATAACATAGGTATTCAAAATAATCGGAAAGACCTAACTAAGACAGTTATGATAATTTCAAATCGAAAAAAAACCCTTTGGCCTCCAAGGTTTTCATAAAAAAATTCAGCGCTTCAAGGGTTAAAACGTTGAATTTATTTGTAAAAAACCCTATCGCAACCAAAGGTTTTTCTCCATATTGAAATCACCATAAAAGCCTTAGTCAGCTCTTTCTGATTCATTTGAATACCTATGTTATGGGTCTACGGCCTTTAAAAATATGTTGATTCTTACAGTGCGCGTATCGACATTAGTCGTTTCTGACGTCTAAAGTCGATCCCCGCACTGTAAGAGTAGAAATATTTCTAATGGCCGTAGACCCATACCATAGGTATTCAAATGAATCAGAAAGAACTAACTAAGGCATTTATGATGATGTCGAATTGACTCTTTGGTCTCTATCATTTATACAAAATTAATTCAGCGTTGTAAGGGTTAACATTTAACGAGAGGACAGACTTATCAAATACATTCAACAAATCTGTCCAATTCCTTGATCCGGCGTGGAGTATTTAATGAAGTCACTACGGTATGAAATACGTGCGAGTGAAAAACGGTATGATTTGAGTGCACGAAAAAATGAATTTGTGTTTTCATTATAAAAAGAGGTCAATAACAGAGCGGTCGCAGACTCGAGATATCACTGAATGAAACGCTCGCAAAACCATGTAAATGTACGTCAAACCGTACATGTCTTGTGATAATTGTAGGATAAGCTAGGGTACGACAATAAACTTTTAGAATTATATGACACATCCGCACAAAATCAGTTGTATCGCAGGTTTCAGAAAACGAGATATATGCCATATTTGTGAGAGATAACGAATGAACAATTTGTGTGGTCCAAGCTGTTAAGAAATATCGCTATTCAATAGTATAACTTGAAGCATTTTAAATTTGATTCTTACGAAAGAAATAAAAGAAAATACAAATATTATCCCTAAATTTTAAATTTTTATCAGGGTGAAAATGCCAAAAAAATTGTATAAATTACGTAAAATACAAGTACAGATTATTACATGTAGATATATATCTAGCTATATTATTTATCGATTTATTCGATAAAATATTATTATTTATTTTTATTTTTGATATTTCATCACTTGACATAAATGCGCAATGCGAATGATCAAGTCTAAATAAGAGACATACTTATTATTCTTGATATATTACATTGGGCTGTGGGCATATGGAAATAACGAGGGATTCATTTCTAAGCATTCATAGACAAACCTAATTATTTCAGTGCGGGGATTCAGATTCCGACGTCTATAGTCGATCTCCGCACAGACAAAGTAAATTATTTAGGCATTTTATGGTCGTAGACAAAAATATTTATGAAATAAGAAACGTAATAAGAACTAAAAATATAATGCAAACAATGTAACTAATCACGGACAGCAAAGTTGCTTTAGCATATTGGATACAAGTTGTCTCAATGCTTGATCTGCTACGCCTGTAGACACCATACTTTAGCCAATGTTGTTTTAATGCTGGCCCAGCGTCTCCAATGCCGGCCCAGCATTAAAACGATTGGTTTTGGCGAGTATCAAGTCAGTTTTAGGCCGCTGTCTCGTGCTAACCAGTTGCTTACAGAGATGTTTGATTGTAACGGGATATACTGCAGCTCGTTAAATGGCATCATATCACGCAACCATTCTCAAACCGTCTGATTCTTCAAAATAATTTTTAACGATTATATTTGTTTCTTGGATGGAAATGTTACACACACACATACTTTTTCGCACTGTTTCTTAACCACAAAGCCTAATAACTGCATCAGTTTTGTTATAAGTTTTGGTTATTAACCGACAATACCCTAATTAATTCTATCAGGTCGATGTGGTGCTCACATAAAGAAATCTGAATAATGGATCCAGAAATCAGTCAGAGGTCACGCTACCAAATAATTTGCCCTTGTTTGACCTTGTATAGAATGAATGCCACCCACAACAACAGCTAAATAATGAAAGCTTGATTAATGTTTACGAGGTGTTATTTTAATAAAAGCCAGTAGTAACTACGCTAAGACAATGCCAACGAAATAATGAACATTCTTAATTTTCTCAGACTGGTCATTTAGACACACAAGGAAGATATGCTTGGGGCTAACCATTAAAACGCTGACATATTTTTTATGTAAACCAGGAAACCAAAGTGTATTTTTCAATTTGAAAATGTCATAAATGACAGTTAGCTCTTTTTGCATCATTTGAATACCTACGTTATGGGTCTACGAACATTATGAATATTTTACTCTTTCATTGCGGGGATCGACTTCAGACGTCAGATTCTGACGTCTAAAGTCGATCCACGCGCTGATAGAATAAACTATCTGCAATCTGACAATGACCGTATATAAACATTGATATGCTACTGTAGTTGGGGTTTTCTACTAGATAATATGTCATACGATGTATAGTGGGTACGCGAGCTGTAGGGGTTAATATGTCATGCGATGTATAGTGGGTCCCCGCGCTGTAGGGGGTTAATCACCATCCCATCAATTATATATAGCATAGTGTATGTACACTGGTGATTTAGCAAAAACTGCCTTGCGTAGCCAATAAACAGTAACTCCAACCTTCTCAAATCATCAGTCACTACTATGTGGCTTTATGGAACAGCACAAGACTGTTGCTCTATGGAGAACCAGTTTTCTAATATAGTCCTATTATTCAACTTAGGTCAACTGAGATCGATTTTATTTCAATGATTCTTATGCTTTTCACTCAGATTTAAAGAATATAAAAATAGAAATCACAATGCATAGTACTATTGAATGTGAGGAAGGTAAATACGCTTCCTTAGCTTAAAGTGTTGGATTTTTAGTGAATATCAGGCTAATATCTGGTTAAAGTTTAAAGGTCTAAACACTCCTTTCATTCCCAATAACAGTGATTTGATCGGCTAATAAAACTATTTAAAAACGACTTTAGTCGTGATTAGCTCTTTAAGAATCAAGGTGATGGATTTTAGTAAAAATCAGTTTAAAGGTCTAGAAAAATCACGAAGAAGGCAGAAATTAAATTATATATACATTGAATTCACTTTTAAAGTTGACGAGCGTAAGAATTTCAGGATTAAATGACAAAAAGTGCTTAGTATGACGTTCATACGGCTAATAACAAAAGCGTGACTCCCCTGTTGTTCCAGGTAGCTGAGTACGTCTCCTCTATGTAGTCAAGTGGTCAGGTGTGTGTCACTCCATGCTGGGTGGGATCCACGTCCAGAGAGATGTAAGTCCCTTGGTTTACTTCCAGGTGAGCCTTCAGGTATGCCAGAGGTCTTGCAGGATGCCTCTCAGGTGATGCTGCTGCTGCTGATTCTGCTTCCCTTTTCGCTGCTGCTGCTGATCTCTTCTGCTGCTGTTGCTGCTGTGACTTTCCAGTTACTCGTGGTGGACTTTCTGGTCTCTCACTGTTCCTAATAGAGGGCTGGTGTCCTCTGCGGCGGCATTTTATACTCGGTCCCAGGGATTTCCCGCAAGTTGAAAGCAGGGGGCGGTTGGTCAGCCACGTGATCTAGTGACGTCACGGAGTAAAGGCTGCATCAATACTGCTCTGCAAAGGCAGTATCTGTTTACTTCTAAAGTAAACAGATACTGCCTTTTGGCTTTGCACGGCATAATAATAATGGACGGGTTTCATCAGATATAGCTGTGAGGGCTGGCCGTAAGGGGGCGTCCCTGAACATGTCGTCTGCTCCTCTCCCGCCCACCCGGCATGCAGTGCAATTTGCGTGCGCACGCATCTCTGACAATCACAGAAAACACAAGATCCTCATCCATTGTTGGGCTAGCGTTGGGGCAGCGTTGCAGATGGTAGGCTAACGCTAGGCCATCATTAGTTGGGCCAACGTCTCTTGCTTGCTGTGAGTGCAACGTCATCCGTGTATGCAAGAATCTGTGACAATCACGTGGGTGGCCTTCAAGTTTCAAAGAAACAAAATGTTTCTTACCCGCTCACTCGAAAAGATTTAATATTGTGGGGAGCCTCCGTGACCGAGAAGTAGCGAGCTCGGTCTCAGACCGCCAGTGCTCAAGTTTCGAATCCTGTGTCTGGAGGACAGTGTCATCTCATTCATATTAATCATTCTCAGGTGGTTTTCTTTTTCCAAGTTTAGCCTATATGTGTCCAAAGGTGACCTAAAACCTCATTCATTGCATTTCATTTACGCAAGATTCTCTGACTATCATTTGGGTCAAAACATCGGCATCACAGCCAACATTACCAGCAAACACGAAACGTTAGCCCAGTGTCAATGGTAACTCTTACAACGCTGAAAGATGTTGTATAAACCATGGAGACCAAAGGTTTTTTTTTTCAATTTAAAATCTTCATAAATGTCTTAGATATAGCTCTCTTTGCATCATTTGTATACCTATGTTATGGGTATACGGTCAGTATAATTTGTTTAATTCTTTCAGTGCGGAGATCGTCATTAGACGTCAGAATCTGACGTCTACAGACGTCAGATTCTGACGACTAAAGACGATCCCCGCGCTGAAAGGGTTAGACATTAAACTAATATTGTTTCAATGTCTCGTGTTTTTTCTGAGAAATCAGCTGAATATTCAGCCAACGCTTGGGAAACAACACCAAATGTGGATTTAGTTCCCTGTCTTATTTTATTCTGGCTGCAATGTGAGGAGCATAATTCTGTCGCGCAAAACCAAACGCAGTATATGAAAGCCAAAACACATTATATCAAAGCCTAAAAACGCAATACTTTTCTGTCTTTTCGGTTTCCATTGGATTGCAGAGATGTCCAATGATTAATGCGACAAAGTTGGCCTAGCTGTTTTTTCTACTCTACCATTTTATCGCCCACGCAAACCCTAGCTTTTGTCCACCTTGCCTATCTATACCATCTCTCACGAATCACATGACAGCTAAATTAATGCCAGCTTTAGAGAGCGGGGTGATTGACTACTTTGTTATCGAAATCAAACAGCGGGTAATATTCTTGCTGCATATCATGCTATATTCTATTTCAGGCACCTGTAATTACATCCGCGAACTACTTTTGTATAAATCATGGAGAACAACGTATTTCTTCAGTTTGAGATCATCGTCAATGTTTTAGTTTCCCGCTTTATTTGAAAGTCGGTTTCCGCATCGAAAGGGTTAAGTATTTTCACAACTTTCATGGTAGACTGTAAACCCCGTAACTAAAATATGCTTGTGGCACTGATTTTTTGGAGTTGAAAACAAACTAAATAGAAATAAACGAAATTTTACTTAAATTATGTCAACAAACTGGAGAAATTAACACACAACAAACTAATTTATTACAACATAACCTGATAATTTAACTTAGATTATTTAGGTCCGAATGTAAATCAACAGAACTAAACTCTACACAGTTTGGCTTACTATGACATAGAATCATGCATTACCACGGTGCACCAGGAAGGCTTGTCCAAAATATCATGATGTTCATTTAGTTTAAATTAATTTCTAGGGTTGAAGAAAACGTATATGCCTTTGTGTCTGTGGTGTCATTTTGGAAACGTTCGCTTGACGAATCTCTGGCATCTGTGGCGCCAGTCTGCAAGTATTCGCTTGACGGATCTCCAAAATTTGTGGCGCCAGTCTGCAAGTATTCGCTTGACGACTCTCCAGCATTTGTAGCGCCAGTCTGGAAGTATTCGCTTGACGACTCTCCAACATTTGTGGCGCCAGTCTGCAAGTATTCGCTTGACGGATCTCCAAAATTTGTGGCGCCAGTCTGCAAGTATTCGCTTGACGACTCTCCAGCATTTGTAGCGCCAGTCTGGAAGTATTCGCTTGACGACTCTCCAACATTTGTGGCGCCAGTCTGCAAGTATTCGCTTGACGGATCTCCAAAATTTGTGGCGCCAGTCTGCAAGTATTCGCTTGACGACTCTCCAGCATTTGTAGCGCCAGTCTGGAAGTATTCGCTTGACGACTCTTTGGTAGTCGCTATGTGAAAGAGCGCACAGGGCGTGACCTTGCGCAAAATAAACGTCCACACTCGGGTTTAAACGTTAACTCGACGAGGCTGCCATTAACGTGTTCGCCTAGTCACATTGAGAAGGGAGAATGTTGTTTCTCTGAAAACCCCACACTGGATCAGCGGGATTCGAACCCGGAACGCATGCATGACTGTCGAGGCAATCAGGCGCTCTAGCAAAGCACCACGCCTCTTCTCTCCAGGTAGTCGCTATTTTTTTTTAATTTGAAATCGTCATAAATGTCTTATAGTTAGCCCTTTCCGCTTCATTTGAATACCTATATGTTATGGGTACATCTACGGCCGTTATAATTTTAAAAATTTTTTTTAGCGCGGGGACCGTCTTTAGACGTCAGAATCTTGATTTCTATAAACGTCAGATTCTGACGTCAGACTCTGACGTCTATGGACATCAGATTCTGACGTTCATAGACGGTCTTCGCGCTAAAAGGGTTAAGCGTACATTTTCACCCTGAGACTGTTTAAGTTCAAATGAAAGGGTTAAACGTTAAACCAACATTTTGGAAGTGTTCGCTTGACGACTCTCTCGCATTTGGGCGCCATTTTGGAAGTATTCGCTTGACGACTCTCTACATTTGGGCACCATTTTGAAAGTATTCGCTTGACGACTCTCTGGTATTTGTGCGCCCTTTTGGAAGTATTCGCTCGACGACTCTTCGGTATTTGTGCGACATTTTGGAAGCGTTCGCTAGACGACTCTCTGGTAGTCGCTGTCAGAAGGACGGCAGTTGTTCTGCTGCGTCAGAGGATGAGATGATGATTGGCCATTTTTGCCGTCTCTCGCCCGGAAACACCTGTCTGTCTGTCCAGGATTCCGGCTATCACTGACTTGTGAGGATCATAAACACCCGCACTCCTCACAAAAACCCGTATTAAGGAAATAGATCGGACACCGCCCGCGCATGCGCCGCTCTCTCCAAATTAAATAAACTCAGCGGGGACGGTGTAGTTTCAACGCAGTTGAAACAACGCCGTCCCGCTGAGTTCACCGCTTTTGTATGAAAGATTGCAATACCTGAATTCAGAATTACCAGTAGCGCATTCTCTTCCCCGATTTCTCAGTCCTTATTATCAACCGATTTTCCTAAGGAAATAGAGAAACAACCCAAAAGCCTGAACAATTTTGCAAACGTATACTGAGCATATGTTTGACCATTTGAGATGTAGTATGAACCGAGTAAAATTACAGGATTATAAAAGAGCGTCATAATTTGAAATTTACTAAATGTCAAATAGTCTAACTTTTTAAGTACTCATGCTGTTGTGCGCCTACTAGAAAACAGTCTTTGAACAATGTCAAGAAAATTGTTTGTTAATTGACTAAGGTATCAGCGAAACACATAAGCTGCTGGAATTTTGTTTTCGGGTTTACACCGAATATCATTCATTCGCCCACGTGACATGACTACAGCAGAATATACAATTATGGAATAAGAACATGACCAATTAATCGATCGATTGATCAGTCGATCGATTGATCGATTAATCGCTGGTTTTGTTCTCACTCCCTAATTGTCCCTTCTTGTGTTGTCATGTCACTTGAACGAAATAATCTTTTTCAGCCTCAACTTGTTTTTTTTGCTTTAGCCTAATGATCACCTTATGGATTCAAATCAGGTTCCCCTTAACGAGTTTGGGACATGTGGATTTTCCTGACAGTTCTAGAGATGTGCCGAGTTATGACAAATTGAAAAAAGAGACACGATTATCTGCAATGATTGAGGCTGCTGTAAACATGATAAATAACAAAGCAGACGTGTCTATCCCGGCAAACAGAAGACGCGATGCATTGACGAACCTTCGAGAGCCTTCGGTTAAGTATCACCGACATTTCGCCAAATATTCGGCGATGCATCGGGGAAAGATTCGGGGATTAATCGGCGCTACATCGGCTAACAGTTAACGATGTACTTCTAGAATTGGCGATGGTCGGTCGGTGATCCTTCGGCGTGCGACACAAATATCGGCGATGCGTCGGGTGCGTAGTGGCGATGTATTGACGACGTCATCGCGATGACAAAACAACATTGGCTATACGTCCCGTCCTCGCTGGTTGACATTCACAGTAAACAGTGTTTATCTCCATGTATATATCTCACGCCTGGTCGTATGTATATTTAAAAAGAAAGCCGCACTGAAACATAATGCGTAGTCCTCAGCAGGTACTAACGAGAAGAGGGTGATCATTTACAATGCCGGACTACTCAGAGAAAGTGAAAGATTAACAGGCGGGGGTCCCTCCGTCCCTGTTTCATCAGTGTGTACGTAATAGTCTCAGTTCGTACTGAAATAGCCCTGCTGTTTTGGATTAAAGAAAGCATCTTTCAGTTTGACTTTTACGTTCGTTGTTAAGATTTTTCACATTCAACATGTTCCGTTGTGCTTTTCTCCCACACCTCTATATATTAAATGTTATTGTTTCATTGCATGTACATGTACTCTGAGTACGAAAAATAAATATATTATTATTATTATGGCGAGGAGGTGTTCGTAGCTACAGTATTGATTTAGCAAAATGGGACAAGCTTTGTGAGTGGGGCTAGCCCCGGCTAACGCAGGCTAGCCCTGGGCTAGCCCCATGTTCTCTCCCCACCCCATTTGGGGCTCGCATGTATGCGCCCAAAGTTATTAAATCCTTTAGCCGGGCCGCAATGTGCGTTTTGGTATAAGTTTATATAACTGGAGCCGCGCTCATATCGCCGGGGTTCAAGCCAATCTAGAGCCTCGGCGACATGAGTCAACGCCTGTATGTGTTAGTCAGGCGCGCTTCTCGTCTGGTCCAGTTTCAAGCTCGACCGGTGTGCCGGACGAGCCTGACTTTCCAGGTGCCTGTTTTTTCATCTTCAGTTAGGCCTATTCCAGTGACCGTAGCTTCATAAAACCACCCATTTTCTGAATTTATACACTGAACTGCTTTTCTGATACTAAATATAATGTCTAAATGCTAAAGGCTAAATACTAAATGGCTAAGTAGAAATAAATGAGGACTGCAACAGGTCTACATGTATACACGTACAGACACTCAATTATTGCACGTTTAGATCAACTCAGAGCTGTTCAGATGATGCTGAATGTGGTCAAGCTGAGCGCGCCCTGTCTCGCCCAGAGCGAGCCTGGCCAGCCTGGCGAGATGACACATGGTTCACAGCATCCATGTTAGCCGTCACACAATATACTGGGTGCAAGCCCAAGTAGGATTTGGGCGGGTATATTTTCCTGGTCCGAACCGTGTGGGGGCTCGAGCCCATTTCAGGCGCTGGGCGCAACCAATTCTGCGCCTGTCTCGCCGGGCTTGCGCCCTGGCTAATGACGGGCTGGCCAGCGTTAACACAGGCCAGCCACTGATGAAAAATCTGTCCCATTTTGTGAAATCAGTACTGTATGTCGGATGAAACGGAATCCGTTAGGAGCATGTGGCTGTGTTAATGTGTCATCTGTCGTGCTCAGGAAACACCACAGTCTATTAACCCTTTAAACCCTGACGATGCATCAAAGCATCATTTTGCATCTGTGAAAAATGACAAATTTCCTAAAACCTAGGGGTTTTAGAACGATATTTTTATGGAACTGTTTCAATAATCTCAATATATTTTTTTTCACTTGCCACCCACTTCAAGTCATCTTCAACCACTGCAAGTCGAGAATTGCGACAGCAATTCGCGGCTTGTAGTGGTTGAAGATGACAATGGTAAATTCGGGTCTGAAAGGGTTAAACAACCCTATTCAGTTTTCTCAGAAATCGGCTTTAGGCATGGGTACCATTACCCGGCGGGCGGGGGCCCTAGGGTAGTGGTTAGCACCGCTGCCTTTCACGCCAGAGTCCGGGGTTCGGTTCCCGGTCTCGGCGGTTTGAAAGAAACAAAATTGTTTCTTCCCCATCCACGTGTGAAAGTATTGTGGGGAGCCTCCGTGACCGAGAGGTAGCGTGCTCGGCCTCAGACCGCCAGGGCTCGAATTTCGAATCCTGTGTCTGGAGGACAGTGTCATCTCAATCATCTCACCATCCTCAGGAGGTTCTCCTGGCCCAGTTTAGCCTATATGTGCACAAAGGTGGCCTAAAGCCCGATTCCTTTCATTTTTACCATTACCCGGCATGTCCTGGCTGCCTAGCTGACTTCGGGCCTTCGATGTCATCAGTGTGGGGTATACCATAGAAAAATACGAACACATTTTACGAAATCACACAATACGAATTTGTTGTTCTATGGAACTTTCGCTGATCAATAATAATAATATAATAATATTAACAAAGTCTTTATTTATCGAGGGTGAAGGTATATGCAAGCACAAATGTGCGAAGTCATCCAAGTGTGTAAAATATAAATGAGACATCCATTAAAATATCTAAATACGTTACAACAGGACTAGGTAAAAAATGGTTACAACAGAGAGTTTATGTCTCGTATATTGCAATAATTGCATATTGTATATTACCAATATATAATATCAGCAACATAACATAACAATAAACAACAAAATAGCATATGTATAATAAATAATTTAAACCTCAACATAAAACCACCTGGCAAGGAAAACAACTGCTATTTTCGCGATGTATTATATATGCGTGTGTGCTGGTAATTTAATTGTACACCTCATTGGTGAAAATTAGGAATATCCACAGGGATAATTAGCAGTAGTTTTTTAATCAATATTAATTGAATGTTTTTTTTAATATTGTTTCTTTTTTCACGCATGTGAAACGTTGACAACTAGCATCAATTTTAACCCTTGTGTTGCTGAGCCGTATATATATTTGAACCTTACAGCGCTGAATTGTTTTATATAAGCCATGGAAACCAAAGGGTTTTTTCAATTTGAAATCATAATAAATATCCTAATTACCTCTTTCTGCGTCATTTGAATACCTATGCTATGGATCTACGCCCATTATAAATATTCTTACTCTTCCTGAGCGGGGATTGACTTTAGACGTCAGAATCTGACGTCTACAGACGTCATATTCTGACGACTAAACTCAATCCCCGCGCTGTAAGAGTTAAACCTTATTCAGACCTACCGAAATGTCATGACATTGATCCAATAGCTTGTGATAGATGATTAGTTAATCATATTATTCAAAATGGGAGTTGTTAATTTTTTCTTAAATTTGAACCTGGAAATTACATCACCTATTGTCCTGCTAAGTTAAGTTATTTGAATTTTTACCACACGTTAAGTTGTGTCTCGCTACCGCGATGCACAACTTCAAGTGGCTAAAAATTAGTCATATTTATTTCATTTGAGCACAATTTGAGCACAAATAATTTGCAAATTTTGATGTTCAGACACATAAGTATTTCATTCCCAATAACAGTGACTTGGTCAAATAATGAAACAGATTAAAAACGACAATAGCCTGCTCAGCAGGATAAGGGTTAACAAGTCCAGCTGTAAATGTTTAAATTACCAAATTAGAATCTCTTATACTGTGACAAGAGTCCTCGAATATTTGTTTTTCATACATACAGCCGTGGATCATCTCTAGTCCTGTCAGAGGACTAGAGATGATCCACGGCTGAATGTATGAAAAACAAATGTCAGCTCGTCAGTTGTTCATGTTTAGTTAATGATTGCGCAGGTGTACAAGATTGGAAACAATTAAATCAATCACATAAGAAATTCCTATCGCTGTTTATCACGTAGGTATATTGCGTGAGAAGGCCGATTGAATCAGAAGCGATTTATTCTGTTTGGAAAGTCCCGTATGTGCGGGGACCGTCTTTATACGTCAGAATCTGACGTATGGAGAATTCAGATTCTGACATATAAAAACTATCCCGGACCTGAAAGAATTAACATATTTCTCATGGTCGTAGACCCATAACATAACAAATGAATCAGAAAAAGCGAATTAAGGCATTTATGATCATTTCCAATGATTTTATTCGATTTGGAAGATCCCGTATGTCCTTATTTAAAACACCTACAGCAATCTGAGGTTTCCGTCCTTCTCGAAGAGGCTGATGTGCTTTACTTTACGAGTGGTCAGTTAAGAAACATTTTGCTTCTTTGAAACCTGAAAACAGCGAAAGTGGGGCGAGCTTTGGAGCTCCTGTGTGACAGACTGCAGGGTTGAACCACTACAACATGCCCCTGTTCTCCCCCACTACTAATATCCGAGGTGTTTTCGGGAGAAATTATAGTGTTTATAGTCATTGAATATTACTTTATGTCGCTTTTTGTAAATTGTGGCAATATCGCGGCAGAATACGTTGAAATTATGCCCCAGTCTTATCGAGCTGTTTCTTTTTGTACACAGTACCATAGGGGACACTGCATTCCCTATACCTTCGGACATTTAGAAACACAACTACATGTACGCTCACAAACATCCAGCCCGGCGAGGATTCGAACCAACTAACCCTAGCTATGTTTAGGCATATCAACTTTCATAAATAACCTAACGTTAGTAAAGCTCGCGCCGTTCCATAGTAAATTCACTGCGGAGCTGGTGATACTGGGTTCGAATCCGGGTTGGATTTAACATCGGTGATCGTGATTGTATATACGCGATGCTCCAATCTGTTAAAAGCATGGGGTATTTACTGCTGTACATAAGCCTTACAGCGCGGGGATCGACTTTAGTCGTCAGAATCTGACGTCTACAGACGTCAGATTCTGACGATTAAAGTCGATCCCCGCACTGTAAGAACTAAAATATTTTTAAATGAATCGAAAAGAGCTGATGAAGACATTTATGATGATTTCAAATTGAAAAAGACCCTTTGGTCGCGATGTTTTTTTTACAAATTGATTCTGCGCTTTAAGCGCGCTAAGCCTTATGCTTCTGAATTGTTTGTTTCATTGTCTTTCATTTAGCGCTGAAATTACAAATTTCAACCTCGAATGATTATTTTAACTAACTGAGCAACTACCACTAGAAATTTTCTAACCACAATTTGAAAATATTCACAGGGTAAAATGTTCACTTTCATTTCTCTTGTAGCGATATCGCGATAAAATTTAAAGCCCCATAGATGACAAAGAACATGCATCTACAGCGAACCAAATATCAAGTTCGAAGAAATATTCGAATTACTGCCTGTGGAGAAACCCATCAATATTGATGAGGTGCCAAATCAATATCTCTCCGATATTCTTTAACCCTTTAACCGCTGGTGCCGCATATACTCGGGTTTTTATTTTTTATTAGCACATTAAGTACCACCTTTTAAACATGTTAAAGATAAAATGTGACATCAATCAGCAAGATTTGAAAAGAGTTGACCTCCATTTTGTCAAAGCTGAATAATTTTCACTGACTTGAAGTTGTGGATCGCGTCAGCGAGACAAAACTTCGAGTGGGTGAAAATTCAGATTGAATAATTTGGCGGTTAAAGGGTTAACAGACACCCGTGGGCTAATTGAGAAGGGAAAATCACGGTAATTTGCATCTTCATCAATTGCAGAATTAATTAGCGGGGAAATTTAGTGCTGTTTTTACAGAGAGAGCTGGATACTTCATCATGAATTGGTTTTAACCTTTACAGCGCTATATTTGTGTATCAACCATGGAGATCAAAGGGTTTTTTCAATTTGAAATCATCATAAATGTCTTAGTTAGCTGTTTCTGATTCATTTGAATACTTATGTTATGGGTCTACGGCCAATATAAATATTTTACTCTTTCAGTGCGGGGATCGACTTTAGCCGTCAGAATATGACGTCAATGAACGTCAGATTTTACCGTCTAAAATGAATCCATGCACTGAAAGGGTTAGGTTATATTTAAGTTTAATTTATAATAGTGAATGTAGTTGGTCTGACATCTAAATCGGGTCCCGCGCTGATATGGTAAAACTGACTAACTATTGCTAACTAGATAAACATGTAGCTGGGGTTTTCTAGCTGATACTATAACATACAATGTAAACTACTCCACGAGCAGTAAAACCGTGGTAGAAATAATTTTGCCGTTAGCGATAAAATTAGATCGAATGAAATCAAATCAATTTCCAAAGCGTCATAAATATATCTGATGATGAGTAACTAGGTTATTCTATATAGCTGATATAAAACGATACACAATGACATTATAACAGCAGTGACGTGATAGCGTGATAAATATTGTGTCGTTTACGCGCTATCAGATAAATAATAAATAGCTGAGATTCACGCTGCTTGTCTGTGTGTTGCGCTGTCACAAATATTTATATTTTGACGCTTGTATATACGCGCCGCCCGCTTAACGACTGTTTACGGTGTGAAAGAGGTGAAATCTGTGAATAATTACGCCACGGAGCAGATGAGAAAGCGGGTGCAATGGGATGAAATGAATGGGGTTTCAGGCCACTTTTTTGCACATATATAGGATAAACCAGGAGAACCTACTGAGGATGGTGAGATGACACCGCCCTTCAGACACAGGATTCGAAATTTGAGCCCTGGCGGTCTGAGGCCGATTACGCTACATCTCGGTCACGGAGACTCCCCACAATATTAATTTTTAAAAAGTAAGCAGGAAAGAAACATTTTGTTTCTTTGAAACTTGAATGCTAGATCGGGGCTCGAGCCTGCAATCGCCGACTTTCCAAGCAGGGAGCTTTTAAAAACCACTGCACGAGGGCCCCCGGCTAGTAGATAGGGGAGCGGGTACAATGAGAAGGCGTGACTGCAAAGCGCTCTAAAAGAAAGCCGCTATTTTTAAGTTAATTGTCCTGGCATCGAGGCCTTCACGCAATGTTTTAATTTCCCTGACGTGCGGGAAACCGAGAGTGGGAGAGTATAGCGCACATTCCGCTTCCCTATCCGCGTTCTATGGACCATATCGCACGGTAAACGTACGATATGGTCCAGAGAACGCGGAGACAGCCACGCTTATACGGACATTACCCTCTTCTTCCAATTAGGGAGCATGCATGTGCTTCTGAACCCGTACCGTAACCCTTTAACCGTCGGTCCTGATTATGATCGTTTTTAACTTATTTTATAAGCACTTTTTTATTAGCACATTAACCCTTACAGCGCGGTGATCGACATTAGACGTCAGATTCTGACGGCCAAAATCGATCCCCGCGATGTTAGAGTGAAAATATTTCTATTGGCCGTAGCACCATAACATAGGTATTCAAATGAATCTGAAAAAGCTAACTAAAACATTTATGACGATTTAAAATTGAAAAAGCCCTTTTGTCTCCATGGTTAATACGAAAGTATTTCATCGCTTCAAGGAGGGTTCAGTACCACCACCTATTAAACACATTACAGATAAAACGTGGCATCAATCAGCAAGATCCGAGAAGAGTTGATTTCTATTTTGTCAAATCTGAATAATTTTCACTAACTTGAAGTTGTTGATCGCGTCAGCGAGACACAACTTCAAGTGGATGAGAATTCCAATTAAATAACTTGGCGGCTAAACGGTTAATGAAATCTGGAGAGATAACTAGCTGCAAGAAAATGTCTTGCCATTCCGTGCATGCTGCGTCATTTCTGGTATGCATCTCATGCCCCTCACGTTCTCAAGGCAAAAAAAAAACAAGATGGCGGCTGCCAACATCTTGAATACGCCGGAAGTGGGAACATAAAAACGGCCAGCATGATTGGTCATTAAAATTGTAATTCAAGCGGCTTCCATGACATGGACTTCCACGTTGATTTTTTTATACTGTACATAGTGAACAAAACAAATTTCTCGATCTGGATCTAAATAACATCATTTACAAAGAATAATATTATGGAAGGCTGTTTTTACTTCTAGTTAATATCACACAATTTGATTTAATTTTAAAAATCACTTAGGCCGTTTTTTTTAAATCAACAATATATAATGTTGGTTGAGGGGCAGGCGATCCACTAAACATGATCAATTATTTCTAATACCATGCAATCTGATGATTTTTATTTTCTTCTTCGCCATACCGATAATTTATACAAAAACAATGATATACATGTACACTGTAGGCCGACATGCCTGCGATCTACTAAACGTGATACATATGTTTTTCTTACCAATGCGTCGATGATATAAAAACACACCACTACATTATTTTCTTTGTTCGATCACTACATTTTAAGCCGGGAATGTTATTGTTGATCAAATACAGATTAGTTATCATGGTAAGCCTATGGTACTATTATTAGTCAGATGTGACCGAGCTGTTGATTATGAGAGATCCTCATTATGGTCGAAATTGTTTTAAATCAGTTATACCCTCGGTGTTCCACATTCTAAGTTGTGAAAAAGGCCTTGGCCTTCGGCCTCGACCTTTGTCACAGCTAAGAATAGCGAACTTCTCGGTGTTTATCCTATACATAGCACGGGCCAGGTGAGTCAGCGAGGTAAGAAATAGAGAACATGTTAAAAGACGCATAACAAAACATGGCTGACAGTGGAGAATTACATGTGGTGAGTGCTGCTAATGGTACATTATCCAAAGGTCAATTATTCTGAGGGGGGTCAGCCGTGCCCACGTTGTCAAAGTGCATGACATAGATATCTCACCTATGATTGGTCAATATCACGATATTGACCAATCATCGACCAGAGATCTGTGTCATGCTGTTCTGGATGTAAAGTGATGTATTATTATTGATACATACATATCAGATATTCTATAACCGGGAGGGTGATGTAAAACATGTCGTTATATTCATTAATAACTTAAAGTGCAAATTCAAATTTTTAATTTTTTTAAAATAAATTAGTAATTCATAATTCATAATGATTATAATAGGATTATGTCTAACATTTGAATGATAGTTAGTTAGACGGTGGAGCACATAAAGTGCACGTAGGCCTACGTTCTATTTTTACTGGTGATGATTGATTAGTTATCAGGCTTTAGCGACGCTGACCCAACATTAAATCAGCATTGTTTTAACGTCTCATTTGCGCTGAACAGACTATTTTTGCGAAGTAGCTGGTAAATAATACGTTGACATGCAGCACTCTGAGAAGTCTACAAACCTTTACCCGCACAAACTGTTTTAATTTCTATTTTTAACCTTTAAAGCGCTGAAATATTTTTGTACAAACCACGGAGACCAAAGGGGTTTTTTTCAATTAGAAATCATCATAACTGTCTTAGTTAACTCTTTCCGCTTCATTTGAATACTTATGTTATGGGTCTACGACCATTAGAAATATTTTAATTCTTTCAGAATCTGACGACTACAGACGTCAGATTCTGACTTATAAAGACGGATCCTCGCGCTGAAAATGTTACCGCGACCCACAGCTTGAAGTGGGTTGAACTAATCACATTTACTTAATTTCAGACCAAACATTTCCAAATCTTGTTGTTTAAACACACGGCTCAAAACCAATACCAGCGATTTCATCCAATAACATAACGTAATTGAAACGGTTATAAACGTGCTTAGTGCTTAAAGAACTAACCTTTCCTTTGTAGACAATGCTGAGCACATTTTGACTGTTGTGCAGTGTCTTAAGAGCCACAACAAACATCCCCGGCACGATTAGAGACACACAAGTACAAATCAATGAGGACGACTTCAAACACTAACCACTGACAATCACTGAGAACTCACCCAAAGTTGTCTTTATTTACCTAGATAGGGAAACATCGAACTGTGTAAACGGATAGGCCTACTGTTTCTAAAATGTGATTCCTGCGCGTATTATATATTAAGACGGTAACTATGAAGTGAGCTTTATAGATCTGGGCCGAGCACAATAGCATATAGAGTGCCAATGATTCCGTACATCTTCATTTTAATTTGGAAAAAATTGAAAAAGTAACTAGCTAAGATATTTACTGACAGAGAAAAAGAATTGCTCGATTATTTGTTAATTTTGCGTTTCCAGCGAAAATACACCAAATACAGATCTTCAAAGAAACCCTCTGCGAGTGGCCATCGACTAGCGTGGAGTTTTTTAGGTTGCAGGCTAATCCATCGATTCGGGGTGACTGGCTTACAAACAAGTAGTGGTTTTAGTGGCTGGCTTTCTGGCTCAAGACACTCAATCTTCCTTTCTGCTTCACCCGTGCCTAATCGGACGATTCTTGGAAGAGTCAAGAAACAAGAAATAGTGGTCCAGATCTACTACAACGCCTGTGACAACGCCTGTGACATCGGCCCAGTGTCGGGCCAATGTCGGATTAATTACGAGCTGCTCAGTCGACTGACAAACCTTGTTCCGCCTCACATATTCAAATGTCATTGACTACTTAAACTGGTAAAGGATTTGAACGGCGACGAGTTTTCTTTGAAAGAACGTTTTCTCTTTTTCCACCAGCTTAACCCTTATAACGCTGAAATATTTCTGTATAAACCATGGAGACCAAAAGTTTTTTTCAATTTAAAATCATCATAAATGTCTTGGTTAGCTCTTTCTTATTCATTTGAATACCTATGTTGAGTCTACAGCCATTATAAATATTTTTACTCTTACAGTGCGGGGGTCAACTTTAGACGTCAGAATCTGACGTCTACAGACGTCAGATTCTGACGACTAAAGTAGATCCCCGCGCTGTAAGGCTTAAAGCGCTAAGCGCGGCTATAGTACTTATTAATCCGTTATATTAAGACTATTAAGTCACAGTTATATGGGGAATGAAATGTGTGTTAAAACAAAAAGATTTGCAAATCTTCGGTCATAAATTTAACAAATATGATTTTTACTCTCGGTAGCGAGACACGAGTTCAAGTGGGTGAAAATTTAGATAGCGGGGTAAGTGTTAACTTCGAGTAAAGCATTTCTAAACTCGCGTATTGACAGGAGTATAGAGCTGTATGAGGAGCAGCTGTATCTATCTTGTTTGCGTGATTATTCCCCGTCTATTACATGACGTAAAAACACGCTTGTGGAAAAGTGCATTTTGAGAATAATTGATTGCTTCATCATTGAGTGATTGATGTGGCATGATTTCTTCATTGCTCGATTACTGACTGGTTTGTGGAATAGACACCTCGTTTTCATGGTGACGTCATGGGAGCCATTCATCATAATTTATTAGTTTCACAAATAACACTATTTATTATTCATTATTTCACCCTTTACTCAGCCATTCTTGTTTTCTTTATTCTATCATTATTTCTGTTCATTCATTCATTCATTCATTCATTCATTCATTCATTCATTCATTCATTCATTCATTCATTCATTCATTCATTCATTCATTCATTCATTCATTCATTCATTCATTTATTCATTCATTCATTCATTCATTCATTCATTCATTCATTCATTCATTCATTCTTTCATTTATACATTCAGAAAAATATTCATTCATTCATTCATTCATTCATTCATTCATTCATTCATTCATTCATTCAATCATTCATTCATTAAAATATTCATTCATTAAAATATTCATTCATTCATTCATTCATTCATTCATTCATTCATTCATTCATTCATTCATTCATTCATTCATTTATTCATTCATTCATTCATTCATTCATTCATTCATTCATTTATTCATTCATTTACACATTCATTCATTCATTCATTCATTCATTCATTCATTCATTCATTCATTCATTCATTCATTCATTCATTCATTCATTCATTCATTCATTCATTCATTCATTCATTCATTCATTCATTCATTCATTCGTTCATTCATTCATTCATTCATTCATTCATTCACTCATGTATTCATTCATTCATTCTTTCAGGGTATTAGTCAGTCAATCATTTATTATTAATGTTTCGATCTTTTGCTCGTTCGTTCGTTCAAATATTTGCGTCATTGTGTTTATTCGCATGTTTGTTCGTATTTTTAATTGTTCGTTTACTCCTTCGTATGTACATTCGTTCGTTTGACAGTTCGTTCGCTCGTTAGCTCAGTCGTTCATTCTTTCTTTCGTTCGCTCATTCGGTCATTTTTTTAAATTTTTTTATTTTTTTATTATATGCAGTGCGAGTGCTGTGCATGTGCAGTCTGTATAATATGTGGGTTTGACACAGCAGGTCCGTATTGGTCGTGGGACTACTTGACAGGGCTGTGAGACCAACTTCCTCTCACTTGGTCCGGATGTAATCAGCCTGACCTTAATCCGACTGACCACCGGACTTATATCCCAGAGTTACCTGGGCCCGGCCATCACAAGCACCTGCGGGCCCTTGGTAGCTAATCATTCCCAAATGGGTCATAGCTCCGAGACGCCCCCCACCCCCAATGTCGCATCCTTTTAGTGGATGAATCTTTGTCAGTGGCTTGACCTACCCATTGAGCCTGTGTCGAACTCACCCTGGGTTGGGGCCGGTCGTAGAAAAATCCCCAAAATGTCCGATGTGGGATTCGAACCCACGACCTCCCGACTTTGTGCCCGCTGCTCTAACCACTAGACTACGGCGGCCGGTTCGTTCGTTAGTTTGTCGATTCATTTATCTCACTATTCGAGCACCGTTCCACAGCTAGCTGTTTTTCCCTCAGCCACGTTACGTGTTATCTGACGTATAGTATGATTGATTGTATATTGAGTCTAGCCTAGCTTAACCCTTTCAGCGCGGGGAACGTCAGAATCTGTCGTCCATAGACGTATAAAGACACTCATTGAAATAATTAAAATATTTATAAGGCCGTAGACCCATAACATAGCTAGGTATTCAAATGAAGCGAAGAGCTAACTAAGATATTTATAATGATTTCAAACCCTTTGGTCTCCATGGTTTATATAAAAAGTATTTCAACCTTGCAAGGGTTAACCTGTGTAAGATGAGCGATTAGCCTTTATGCCAGCACCAACCACACCCTGATCACCGAACACACCCTCTCAAATCACCCCATGTACCTTGTGTTTCTGCTGCTAAACATAACAATTACTGCCACTATGAGCATATATATATATATAGTTTGCTGTTAGGCCCATATATTTAGGTTTGTTGCTAGGAACATATATATATACAGGTTGCTGCTAGGACCATATATCGTCCCCTTGGAGTTAGAAGGTGCTAAACTTAGTAAAGTAGCGTTTAACACCTACTAATCCCAAGGTGACGATATATACAGTTTCAAGTTTAAAATCAATGAAAACGTAACCGAAATTAACAAAATAGATTTTAAAACATGTTGAGTTATTGAAATAATTACATTTTAGAAATATAAATATATTTCTTTATTTGAAGGTACGATTTGCGCTGACATTTGCATAGTTATTTAGATTGTAATTATTATTAGTAGTCACTGTCGTAGCTGACGATACTCACCATGACTTTTAGAGAGAGCTATTACTCGACAGTCTCCATCAACCTGCATGCTTATCAGGGAGTTGGAATGGCACGCGAATTAGAAAGTTCAGCGACCAGGAAATGGAAAGCCAGATGAAAGGTTTCCAGCGTTTCCTTTATCTTTTACCTATTGTATTGTGAACGTAAACAGCAAGTTTAGAGTGATTTTTGGACAATTCACATTCTAAAAGGGGTTCAGGACCCACATGACCCCCTCTGGATTCACCACTGCCACCCCCCCCCCCTGAATCCGCCACTGGGGCTCGTACTGCAGCCCTTGTTGCGACCCACGCAAAGTGATGTGGCCGACCATGCAGACAGACAGCAGGGCAATTCGTTATCATAGATAACAGAAGACGAAGTCAGGAAACTAGACAGTGACACCACCCTGACCTCAAATCAATCACCGAGAAGAAACTAAATTCTGCTCAGCAAGAAACAAACACTGGCCAAAGCTGGGCAACATTTCCCATGCAGGGCCAGCATTGGGCCAGCATCGGCCGACATTTCTCGTTTTCTCTACCTAATGTCGGTCATGCATTGCAATCCGCTTTGTCACTGTAAAGATGCCTCTACTGTGAAAGGGCACTTCCTAAGTTGTATTCAGGGTTCTCAGCTGAGTTTAATCAGCAAACAAAAAAAAATCGTATCATTCGTTCTGGGTTGATTCATTTGTAAAATACTTGCTTTCAAAGCTGTTTATCAGCAATTTTGCCTATGTTGGTTTAATTATGGTCCACCGTCTTCGACGCTGACCCGTCACTAAACCAACGCTGTCTGAGTGAGGGAATATTGGTAATTCGTGGAGATTCGAGGTTAAAGATAGTAATTTGAGTCTTTCTGTTATTCACCTTCTTATCGTCATCACGTCAGTCTCTTACGCTATCACTGTTATGTTTATCTTGGCCAGAATGGTACTACTGATACCAAATACTTTACATATATATTATAGTATGCTAGTACCAAGTACTACCGTAAAGACATTCAACCAAACACGTGCCTAAAGTATTACCAATTATTTAGCAGCAAACATTATATCAATAATCTGCTTACCCCTGACAAATGGACGCACTATTGCCAAAAATATTAATTACTGTCCCAATCTAATGTACCATTAATTATCATTATAAAAGTAACACTAAATTCAACTACCAAAGGTACAAAGAAATAGCTACCAAAAGCAAGAAACGAATTAGTCAAATTATTATTGAGGTGTGGGTGATGACCTTAGACCCATAAGATAGGTATTCAAAAGAAGCGGAAAGAGTTAACTAAGACATTTATGATAACTTCAGATTGAAGAACACTCCTTGGTCTCCATGGTTTATACAGCAATACAAGGGTTAGGGCCTGTTTAGTTGTAGAAGTACTGGCTTTACACTACGGAAACAGTCGGACAGCTTATCTTTTTTATTATAAATATTTGCTTATTTTGGCACCAAATAATTAAAATGCACATTGAAACAGAAGCGTAAAAACATATCCGTCTGTGAGAAATCGGCCGCAAGAATACGAATGAATAATTCCGGCATCATGACAGCTCATCTCTCAGGAAATGTGATGTTATCCCTAATAGCACTCCGAATGCTAAAGCGTCAAGCTCTTAAGCTCCAAGCGGTAACAATAATTATTGCAGTTTCTAACTTCAAGTGCTAATATATTGTAGATTATGTTTTATGTTACAAAACGTGAAAAGTTGAACAGTTCAAAATATAAAATAAAAGTGCTTCTAACGTCTACAACTATATTAATACTGCTACCCACAACTTCAATTGGGTAAAAATACCTACATCTGTACAATTAGAATCAAAACATATACCAATCTACAAAACGTCGCCTCGGAGCTAAAGGATCCTATCTGCCACTCTAACGAGTGTCAGATAGGATCCTTTAGCTCCGAGATGACGAAAAAAGAATGCGCCTTTCTCATAGAATCTTTATGGCACTCGGACTTATAAATCTGACAATCTACATTATTGTACTTCTATTTATATTGTTGCTTGTCAATGGACAGTAAATTGGAGAGTGAAATCCTCCTTTTTCCCGATTTATTGATCTGAGAACTTTATCGTTAACGGTATGTAAACCATTAACCCTTTAAGTCCGCACGATGCATTAAAGCATCATTTCATATCCCTGAAAACAGACTTAATTTTCCAACAACCAAGGGTTTTAGAACGAAAATTTCCAAAAACTGGTTTGCCAATACATGACAATTTTCTTTAATTTTTCCCTCACTTCAAATCATCTTCATCCACTACAAGTCGAGAATTGCGACAGCAATTCGCGGCTTGTAGTGGATGAAGATGACAATGTTAAACTCAGGCTTGAAAGGGTTAAAGCACAAAAATGAAATAATTGAAATTAATGAATTGAAATTTGTAACCACTTGCTGCTGTGTCTCGCCTACGCGCTGTATGGATTGATATTTTCCTATCAAATTGCCAAAGGAGAAAAACAATGGAAACAGAGAAATGAATGAATGAGATTTTAGGCCACCTTTGTGAACAAGCAGGCTATACTGGGATAGGAGAACCTCCTGAGGATGGTGAGATGAATGGGATGACACTGCCCTCCAGACACATGATTTGAAATTAGAACCTAGCGGTCTGAGACCGAGTAGGATCCCCACAATATAGTTATTAAACCATAATGCTGATAATAGTTAATAAATCATAATGCTCATAAATATATGTATTTTTTTAAATCTGAATTACATCTGTATTTGCTATGAGAAAAATAAACATTTTCTGCTTTTTATTTTGAAATCAACCTACACCTGCTATTAACCTTGTAATACTTTAATTTTAATTGGGCGTTTTGAGAATTGGCGCTTTATAAATAGACCTTACACACTGGAGAGAACAAATGGCCGTTGACTGCCCTAGTGTTTAATTGATTCGATTCTACATACCTGTGACACGAGACATTGACGTGGATCTTATCCCACCCCCTGTCCCACATCCACCGATACATAATGCATTGTTGAGGCCTAATAATTTCCGATCATTTTTTAGCTATCATTTTGTCATAAGTCAACGTTCTTGTAGGCGACTAGAAATATATTTTATGATTTTTCAGCAGTTATTGCAATTAAGTATGTTATCAATACGGCAGTTTGCAATCTGCATTTTAACTACAATATTATAGGCAGGTTTATTACTTACAGGCTGTATTATAATAAAGGCGGTCAGTCGCTTCGCTTCACTGATTAAATTATTTTTGATGAGCCCCACTCCTTAGATGTTTGACCATTCTGCGTATGTGGGTGGGCCTACAACCTGTGCTCAACGAATCCTAACGACCACCTACTTTAAGTTAATCTTAGCATAGAGTGTCTTCTTCTATGCCTCTATGATCTCAGCAATCTGTGTTCCCTGATCAGTTTGTTAACCCCCTGATTACTATGACGGCCTTAGCCCTTAACCCTTAAAGCGCTGAATTATTTTGTTTAGACCATGGAGATGAGAGAGTTTTTTCAATTTGAAATCATCATAAATGTCTTAGTCAGCTCTTTCTGTGTCATTTGAATACCTATGTTATGGGTCTATGGCCATTATAAATGTTTACTCTTACAGTGTGGGGATCGACTTTAGACTTCAGAATCTGACGTCTACAGACGTCAGATTCTGAAGTCTGAAGTCGACCCCCGAGCTGAAAGGTTTAAAGCGCTATAAAGCATAGAGATCGAAGACATCTCATAGTCAACGCCACCACAGTTATAATGGCCGTAGCATAGAACACATAGGTATTCAAATGAATTGGAAATAGCTCACTAAGACGTTTATGATGATATAAAATTGAAAAAAATAGTCTCTATGGTTTATGCACAAATAAGTCAGACGTGGGTCTACGGCCATTATAAATATTTTAATCGTTCGGTGCGGGGATCGACTTGAGACGTCAGATTCTATATGTCTGAAAGGGTTACCTATTAATATGCTATATATTTACAAAACTGATTATTTTACAAAATCTAATATGCCTGCAGCTATTTAGAAAAACTCTCAGTTATTGATGAGTAAAATATTATCACTGTATTATAATCTACATACTCTATTTTTTTTTGTCAAAATACAACACAAATTGATAGACAAATGTAGATAACTTATTTATGAGCAGCGATTGCTGTGTATGGTATTTTATATGTTTTTTAGTAGTTGTCGGCTATAAATTTAAATTGTGATGGGCCGATGGGAAAGCGACTATTGGTGATCCATAGGACCCAAGTATGGTATTCTACCCCCCCCCCCCCCCCCCACGTCCAATGATAGAGTGGTTCAGGATGTCATATAATTATATTACGAGATCACAAAATTACATCCGTAATTCAGTTGTTATTTAAATTAGTGGGTAGAATGCAAAACTTGGCTCGATATATTTATATAACTGTTTTAGTTGGGTCATGTGTGATTTGATCGTGTGAGAAAATACAAACGTTGTTTATTTATCATGTGATATTGGAAAATACAGCACATGTCCAATGATTAAAGTGTTCGCCTAAAGGCTTACACCTTTTTCATTGGACGAGTGCTGTACTTCCCCACATCGCACTTAAATGAACACTGTTTGCATATCTCATAGGCTATGCATGTATTCATCTTGTTTATTACATGTGTCAGAGTGTACATATAGTTCACCAAATAAAAACTGAGTTTAACTGGATTGAATTAGGTCAATCGTGAGTATTTATAGGTTGCTAACAAATATGGAGTGTGCCCAAGTCACGATATCACAAAAACACGAAATTGGAAAAATCTAAATGTTGCCAGTAAAACAATCTATTATATTGTAAAGAAGGTGATTGACCATGCAACCCACACAGTTAACACTGGACGCTATTCCAATGCTGGGTTTATGCTGGTCCGGCGTCGCAGACGGTGGGCCAACGTTATCCCAGCAATTGGTTAGGTTTACATATTTACTTCAATATGGCAGCCTAGTTTTAGTGGAATACACATTAACCGTGGTGAATGATTTTCGCTGACTCCTCAGTCAATTGTCAACCAATTAGCATGAAATTTCACATGCACTATTTTCTATTGCTGCGACGACTACTCTGCAAATTTCTTTTAAAAATATTATATAGTTTGAAAGTTAATTACATAAGCTCTCGATTCACAATCAAAATTTCTAATTACCAATACATTTATAAATGTATTGGTAATTATGTATTTGTCTTTTTGCAAACAAAATCTTCTCAGAACATGATATGAAGTCGTAGAAGAGAAAATAGGAGGCCTTTGACGTCAGACAAGATGTCATACTCTGTTTTCATTGTTATTTTTGTGTTACAATCACATCAACAGCCGTGAGGCTAGATGAACAATAACGCCGTAGATATCCATACATTAAAACCTAATGTGTACAGTACCGGATCAAAATAGTCATATTTATTCTCTGTATCTCTGTGATCCTTCAGGCGAGTTTGGTTAATTCGATAATCTACCGAATACAAATGTGAATTAACCCTTTCAGCGCGAGGACCGTATTTAGACGTCAGAATTTGACGTCCACGTCTGATTCTGACGTCTGAATACGGTCCCCGCCCTAAAATATTAAAAAAATAATGGCCGTAGACCCATAACATAAGTATTCATATGAAGCGAAAAGAGCTAACTAAGACATTTGTGATGATTTTAATTTGAAAAAAAACCCTTTGGTCTACATGGTTTATACAATAATATTTCAGTGCTGTAAGGGTTATTGTCCACGTCCAGGAGCAGAATTTCCATTCTTATCAATATCTGATACGCCGACGCGATCTAGCTCCTGATTGGATAAGACTTATTGCTCAGAAATATTCTTTATATGAGCAACGCAAGCCTGGTCATTTCGGTTATTGCTTAAAAAATATATGTCAGTTGTCCCGGCATTAATTGGCCATTGCACCTTTTTTGCAAAAAAAACATTCCTTTTGCAAAAGGCCATAAGCATAACCAGTTGACAACAATGTACAACATAACATTGTATAATCTACACCTACTTTATATGAGTACTGTAGATCTGGTAATTTTCGCTTGTTTAAAGTTGCGATTTTTTTTATTTCGGGACTTTTAACGAAGTTTAGAATTCGCGAAAACTCGCGAGAATTAAAAGCCCGCGAATATTACTAGATCTACAGTTTGTGAAATACTATTGCTGCTGAGAAAAATGCATAACAGAGCAGTTTGAACAGTTTCTACATTTTATATTTAGGAAAATTAGACACTCGCACTAAATGGTGCAGCGTTTCTTTTCTCATCAGTGATAATAGCGATGTTGACGCTTTACTCGCCATGTTATCCAAATTAAGTGTTCACCCACGTGTACACTGCCCGCCCTAGACACTGCTATTTCGCATGTTAAAATGTGCAGATGGATGACGTCATATGTCCCTCACTCTCAATTTCAAGTATTGTAGTAAGCTTGTGATTGGCCGGCTGTCTTGCTAAAAGTACCCTGATCGGCTGGAGAAAATATTATGGAGGGGAGGGGTGGGTGTAGACTGACACCTGTGTGGAGCCCAGCAAACAAAAGGATTTGACCCAATGCTGTTTCAATATTGGCCCATCGCCGTTGGCGGTGGGCCAATATTGAAACAGCATTGGGTCAAATCCTCGTGTTTCCTGAGGGAGCTGTCTGCATTTGGATACACGCGTGCCGTCTGTGTCTGGTTGGAACAGGCTGCACAATGATCTGTGTAACCCACGTGAAGTTGTGCCTCGCTAACGCGACCCGCAACTTCAAGTGGGAGTAAATTACTCGTATTTGTTTAATAAAAGACCAGACATTTGCAAATATTGGTGCTAAAAGACACAATTTATCGACAAATGACAGTGATAATTTTTTTTAAATGCTTGTAGTGCTGATTAGCGGTGAAAGGGTTAGAGTCTTCACCCTTATAATGCTGAAATATTTTTGTATAAACCATGCAGACCATTTTTTTCAATTTGAGATCATCATAAATGTCCTAGTTACCTCGTTCCACTCCACTTGAATACCAATGTCATAAGCGTCTACGGCCACCATTCATATTTAATTCTTTCAGTCTCGGGGATGAACTTTAGAAGTCAGAATCTGCGTCTACAGACGTCAGATTCTGACGTCTAAGGTCCGTCCCTGCACTCCAAGGGGTTGAAAGCCTATCAGGCACACCCCACGACCACTTCTCATTTATTATTTCACACTTTGAAGTGACAGCTGACAGGATTACCTCTGACACTAAGTGTCACAAAGGTTGACAATCTGCTGCAGAGATAGAAAAACACGCTGACTCGACACCTGGCCACGTTGACCCAACGTTGAATCGACGTCCCTGATGATCAATACATTGCCGCACACCAGCCGTGGACGAGCCCACATCGTAAAGGTGTGGCCGTGCATTACTGTGTTCGTTTCACCCGGGAAAACAAACGTTTTTCAACATGCATGGCGGTGACCGAGAGCGAACTGGTGCAGTGATTGAAGCTGCCTTTTTGGAAAGTCGGATATCGCGGGTTCAAAACCTCGCTCTGGCATTCAAGTTTCAAAGAAACAAAATGTTTCTTCTTCGCTCACTCGTAAAGATTCAATATTGTGGGGAGCTTCGGTGACCGAGAGGTAGCGTACTCCTGGTCCAGTTTAGCCTACATGTGCACAAAGGTGGCCTGAAAACCCATTCATTTATTTTCATTTCATTACCACAAGGTCCTAAAAATGCCCATAAATTTGTAATGACGTTGCGACAAATTAGCTGAGCATGTGATCATGGAGCTGAGATGGTACTGATTCTAAGCAACCTATTGTTGACCTGATTATTTATGGCCAAGTCTTTGATATGATCGTTCAAAGAAATGTCCCGCGTTTTTGATTGGGCGCAATTTGTGGCTGACACCTTCAGGTTTAATTTCTGTTTGAGCCACGTCTGGGCTACAGCGACACACCGGGTGGTCATTTTTTACTGCTGCACTTTATTATTCCTATTTCACACAATAAATGGGCAAATCCGGGGGATATTTAGGAAGCAAATCGTTTCCATTTAATACCCAATCATCCTGTATTTTTCCCAAGAATCGGTGACATGCAAAGCCAAAAGGCATATCTGCTTACTTTTCAAGTAGGCAGATACTGTATTTTGGCTTTGCAGAGCAGGATTTTTGACATGGAGGAAGCGCTTAGAACTGAACCCGGGATCTGGAGGGCCGTGAAGAGGGAGGGGGGAGGGGCGTTAACCCTCTAAACCATCACGATGCATTAAAACATCATTTTGCATATCTGAAGAATGGC
Organism: Flabesymbios commensalis; assembly: GCA_964017125.1. Lineage (NCBI taxonomy): Eukaryota > Metazoa > Annelida > Polychaeta > Terebellida > Flabelligeridae > Flabesymbios > Flabesymbios commensalis. The sequence goes on from OZ024911.1 coordinate 18,275,798, forward strand.
TTAATTTTCTACACCCAGGGGTTTTACAACGAAATTTCATTTACCACCCACTTCAAATCATCTTCATCCACTACAAGGCGAGAATTGCGACAGCAATTCGCGGCTTGTAGTGGATGAAGATGGTAAATTCAGAAAATGGTAAATTCAGGCTTGAAAGCGTTAACCAGACACTAAGCGCTGTGTGACAAAGACTGGGGGGTCCGCCTGAGCGCATCACCTGTCCCACCCTGACATAACACCTTTCATCATTCCAACCTGCCCTAATCTCCCCCAAACGACGCCACTGAAGCTTCCCCCTCTCCTCTGCCAGTCTCCCCGGCACAGGAATATTCCATATTCAATGCTTCATTCGTGTATTGGTGACTTTAAACATATAGGTCACCACCTGCAGATTTTGGCATACTGAGAACAAACACCTATATATACCATATTGAATATATACCATATTGGTTATATAGGCTTGCAGGTATGTATGTGGACTTTTTCTCTATATTACTAGCAATATATGGAAAATAAAAGTTCAGAATATTTTTTTCTTACCCTCACAATGCTGAATTATTTGTGTATAAAACATGGAGACTAAAGGGTTTTTCAATTCGAAATCATCATAAATGTCATAATTAGCTTTTTCTGATTTGTTTGAATACCTATGTTATGGGTCTACGACAATTATAAATATTTTAATATTTCAGTGCGGGGACCGTGTTTATACGTCAGAATCTGATGTCTGTAGAATACATAGAGTTTGAAATCTAATGCATATGGATATGGCTGACAATGTAATCATGGTTATAGTAATACAGAGTTTAAAACTAAATACATTTTGCATTTCGATAAAATTGCGAGTATCATTAAAATAAAAGTGAAATTGTGTTGAAAACGCGAATGAAGTTGGCAATAAAATGTATGCATGGATGGTATGCTGGTTAAACAGGGTTTTAATTTTAAGTTATTTTGGTTGACCTTAGGGCGATTAAGTCATCAATTTGTTTTTAAAATGCATAACTTTTTATAGACGCCAGTGATGATACCGTGTCTGGATGTATGATTTTAAATCAATTGGTTTAAAAATATAATATTGACAAAAAAATTCTGAACTTTGTCGTTGACATGTATAGATATGAGATCGCGTGTGTCTCACCAATATTTCCGCACAATTGGTGTCACGTAACCAGTGATTAACCCTTTGAGCACTGAGCCAATCAATTTACATTTTCAGTCCCTTAAAGTTGTGCCTCGCTTCCGCGATCCACAACTTCAAGGGATTGAAAATGCATGTGATTTGCGAAATTTAAGTCCCAAGATATATCAGTGCTTCAAAATTAAAGACATACATGTATTTTACTTATAAACAAGTGTTTATAAAAACAAAAAATGTCTACTGTAGTCGACATCAGTGCTCTAAGGGCTACGTTGCTACAGTGGGTGTGACGTTACCAGTTATTAAGTTAGCTCACTTACTCATGCTACTGACACAAATATAACATCTGAATATTGATCCAATCATCTCAAACTAACTGTAATCAAGATGGTTTATATGGCAGATTAACATACCATGTGATCTCCTTCTACCGATACACTTCTTCACTGACGCCATTTATATGCAATATTTCGGAACACTAATGAAAATAAATACGGCATTAAGGCAATAATACAACAGTAACGACTGAACCTGGTCCTTTCGTATTTAAATAAGAAATGCAATGAGAGGTTGACGGACAGCAAAAGAGATTGTTCCAGTGTTGGTTTTATATTGAACTAACGAATACAATGCTGGTCAATTATTGAAACAATAATGTCGAACCACATCTAAATGTAAAAAAGCAACGTGAATTATTTTTTCAAATAAACCAATATAGAATTTAATTTTCCACCCTCTCACCGTTGTGTATCGCTACCGCGACTCACAACTTTAGCGAGGTCAAAACTAAGCATATAAGGTACAATTTGTGTTGGAATATATGTCAATTCTGCAAATTAAGTGATTGTGATCTCTTGCAAATATTTTTGAAGAACAAACAGAAAAACTATAAACGACTACAGGCGCGATTAACACTTTAACTCTTAGAGCGCTGAAATAAGTTTGTAAAAACCATGGGAAAAAAGGTATTTTTTCAATTTGAAATCATCATAAATGTCTTAGTTATCTCTTTCTGATTCATTTGAATACCTATGGTATGGGTCTACGATCATTAGAAATATTTTTACTCTTAGGGCCTACAGTGCGGGGACCGACTCGTCAGAATCTGACGTCTACAGACGTCAGACTCTGACGTATAAAGACGGTCCCCACACATACGGGACTTTCCGAATCTAGTAAATCGTTTCTAATTCAATCGGCCTTCTCACGCAATATACCTTTTATGTCATGGGTCTACGGTCAACAGAAATATTTTTACTCTCACAGTGCGGGGATCGATTTTAGACGTCAGAATCGGACGTCTGTAGACGTCTAAAGTCGATCCCCGCGCTGTAAGAGTTAAAGGAAGATATTGACTCGGACCAACATTAAAACTACATTGGGTCAACGTTTCCTATTTGTTTGACAGGTGCCAGGGAGGCTGTAAACTAGTCTATAATACAGTATAATTTAATTAATATTCATACCTGCATCTCAAACATGATTATGATCCACATAAAGTACAGTTAATTAGTGGTAACGGTAATTCACGCGCATAATCAATGTGCCGTAATAAATAAACTAGGCATTCCAGGGAAACAGTATAACTTTCTGCTCTATATGTTAATAAAGTCTCCCACTTTTTGACTAATTCATCAGATAAAAACGCCCAAGAAGTTGTTGTATAACAGTTAGCTGTAACTTGAGTTTTGTTTATGAGCAGCATGGCCAATCATCACATAATGTGAGTCGTGAATCAAGAAATTCATTTTACAGTACAGGGGAAAATAAGGTTTGATCATAGAGGATGTCCATAGAGTTAGACATATTTTCTAAGTCAAATGCACTGACCGAGAACTATCACCACCCAAATGTCCGAACAAAATGCGGGGATCGTCTTTAGACGTCAGAATCTGACGTCTGTTGACGTCAGATTCTGACGTCTAAAGACGATCCAAGCACTCAAAGAATTAGATATTTATAAGCGCTGTAGATCCATAACATAGATATTCAAATAAAGCAGAAAGAACTAACTGAGACATTTATGATGAATTTAAATTTAAAAAGACCCTTTGGTCTCCATGGTTTATACAAACATATTTCAGCGCTGCAAGGGTTAATGACGCAGCGGAGAACCATCAGAGGATGCCGCAATGTAGGTGAAATGTTGCTGTTTCTAAAAAAACCTATGATTGACCTATACGCGTAATTGTACCGTTGCGATCTGTGCCTATGAAACCTTCAGTTTCAATCCATCAAATTCATTTTTTCAATTCAAAATGCATTTATTGGCAGGACAAACGAAGTTTAAACAGAATAAAACATCAAAAATACATGATGTTGTCATGTCAATAAGGACACAACACCCATAGGTATCATATGCCCATTCGAGGCTAATCATCACTATTGTGATGCCATCATAATATAGATTAAGCAGTGACATTACAAAATAGGGCACCCTGAACTGCAGCCCTTTTCACAGCATGGTATATATAATACAGCGTCTAAATCAAACCCAGTCATCGCAGCATTCAGAGTTCACTGCAATAACTTGTTTTTAAAGGACAACCAGACACAGCCCGGATAATTTGCGGACTCTCTGGCTTGCCATGGCTCTATTAATAATTCAACAGTCCATGTACTATGATGGGTATAGCAATCATAAACTAAAGTCACAGGTAATGATGGTCCAGTGTTGGGCCACCAGTTGGCCGGCGTCTACGACGTCGGCCCACCCTTGGCCCAGCACTAGGACATGGTGTCCTATTAGCCTGGGTAACAGGACTGCAATGAGACAGCATAGAAGCCCACTTAGCACGTATGGCAGGGGGGCAGTATAACACTGGCCTTTCATCATATTTGCATAGACGGGCATATTTATGTCCAGCCACTGGTCCGAGCCCACTAACTCTCAGCCCATTCTAGAATAGCGGACAATTAACACTTTGAGAACCGCAGCCCAACCGGATTTACAGATTTATGTAACTAGATAGCCTGTCGCTCACCATATGTTTGCTCTAGAGGGCGTTTGGCGTGTGTCCTATATGACAATCATCACATCTACTTCTATCGTGTTTTTACAGTGGATACTATTTTCTGATCTTTCTAATCAGTAGAAATCAATTCGGGTAAATAAGGAAAATAAATTGGTGAATTAAAATGTTAATGCTCATTGTCCACCCTCGTGGTCAAGGCCTATGTAAAATATAAAGTTGACCCATCAATGGTAAGGTGGTCTGCATCACCATGACCATTATTCGTTCTTATAGTATAATCAAGATAATCAATATAAGTTATTGGTATAATAGAAGTACATACACACAGAACCTTCTCACATTCTATCAATTCATCATCTCAGACGCATTCCTGTAATTCTCAGGGGAGAAGTGCAGTTACGCTGGGATGCTTATGGGACGCGTTTTGATCATTCAGTTACCTCTTGATAAACTGCAAAAAATCCCTCTTAACTTATTTTTAGATACTGATATGGCCGCATCATTCAGTCCTTATTTCTTACAGCTGTGAAATATTAAATACAGTTTTCAATTGAAGTTATGTCCCGCTTTAACGTCAAGTGACTGACAATATTCCTATATGATTTGTGAACCTTAACCTCGTGTTTAATGAGTATCACAGACATAAGACATGTTTACCCTAAAACAGTTGGTTTATATTACTATAGACCAGACTATATCGGTGGTCTAAGGGGTAAAGGGTCACTACGCACCCCCTCTCCTGGACAAAAGATACAACACATTTCCCATCAGATATTAGCCCGGTACTGCCTAACACAGCGAACTATAGCCGATGCTATTTCAATGCTGGGCAAGTGTCTGCAACGCTTGCCCAGCATTGAACCAGCATTGGAGAATGTCTGCGAACCTTGATGGAGTGTTGATATGCAGTCTATTGTCTCGCTGGTGGGAGGATTCTATACCGTACATTAGCAGAGTGATCTCAGAGAGCAGGTGGTGCTGATCTCTGATCTCTGTGTTAATACGTAATGGCCGATAGCACTCCCAGACAACAGGCAGTCATTACTCAAAATTAAAATACACCGTTGACGTCGGTATATTGTTAAAACTGTTATTTTTAATAGTCGCCAGGTCGGGCACGATAGACGGATTTAATCATGAAACTGTATGGTTTATGTTGCATGGTTTAACCATGCTGATTATAGAATCAGGGTTTTATATAAAATATTGTAACATAAGTGCCTTTTTTGTGTATTTTAAGTTGAAGGAAGAATTACGATAAATTCGTGGATCCAAATAAACTGGGCGCTGCGCGCCTCGTACATTCGGATCTACGAATCTATCAAATTTCGTTCTTTCTCTTTGACGTAATGCCGCACTGTTTACAATCAGTCATTACTCAATGCCGCATTGTCTGCAATCAGTCATTACTCACAGTAATGTCGTTCTGTCTTGAAGGTGAATTTCGTCGTGATAATATTCACCTTACCCGTACAACGCTTAAATATATTTGCATAAATCATGGAGACCAAAGTTTTTTTTCAATTTGAAATCATCATAAATATCTTAGTTAGCTCTTTCCGCTTCATTTGAATACCTACCTAATGGGTCTACATACATCATAAATATGTTGCTCTTCTAGTGCGAGGATCGACTCTAGACGTCAGAATCTGACGTCCATGGACGTCAGATTCTGACGTCTAGAGTCAGTCCTCGCGCTGTAAGAGTTAAAGCGCTAATCACGTCTATGGCCGCTTCAGCCTTTTATTTGTCCGTCAAATAACATAATTTCAAGGAGCAATAAGCATTACATTTTGTAGATTAGCATGTGTTTTGGTTCAAATTTTACAAAAATATGTGAGCAATTTGTATCCACCTGAAGTTGTTGGTCGCGACAGCGAGACACAACTTAACCTTTTTCAAATGAAAAAAATATATTGTTATTATAAAACAGTTCCATGAACATTTTCGTTCTAAAACCTATAGGTTTTTAGGAAATTAAGACATTTTTCAGCGATGCAAAATGATGCTTTAATGCATCGTGAGGGCTTAAGCGGTTATAGGGGGTACAAATTTAAATTCTACAACTTAGCTCTTTCTGGGATAAAACTATAATATCCTTGCCGAACATCAACACAACAGCGTGGAGAGGAGAGAAACGTGATATTACTCTGAAAATCCTGCACCAAGCGGGCCTTGAACCCGCACGGTGCAGACAGCGACTATTGCAAAGCTCTTCCAGCAAACACTAAACATTTGTATAACATTTGTACAACGTCGGCCCAAGGTCTTAGACGTTGGTCCAACATTGTGGACATGTTATACAAATGTTTTGTGTTTGCTGGGCTACGCTTTAACCATTGTTAATTTTCCGGGCATTTCTAGGGACAATAAGCCTAAGTGAGATATATATCAAGCTTTTGTGATTTCCAAAACGAATCACAAGTAATAAAACGCTATAGATGCGCCACCTATTATAAAAAAGACCAGACAATATTCGCCCCTGTGGTTTCGGCGCGATAAAAATTGCAGATATTGCAGAAAATGGCTGCAGCGGGTTAGAGTGATTGCATTTGCAGATACAGCGTATGGAGGTGCCACCCCACGCCACCAATTATCCACCCTCTCCTACCCTTTTATGGCGTCCATTTATCCATGGGATATTTTCTTTCACACTCAGCTATGCCATAATAATTGTGTGTAGGCGACAAACATCGGCTGATATGATGCGTTGGTATAATGCTGGCTGGGTGGTGATAAGCGTTGGCCCACCACCGAGGAAATGTTTCTGTGATATGCCTTCGTGCATCTCCATCTAGCACTGTTTTCAGGTTCATTCACCTTCGCATGACAATTCTGGGAACTCTATTAGGGAAGTAACAGTTTCCCACGAGCGCGGACTTAAGCCGTCAGCATCTGACGACTGCAGATGTCAAATTCTGACGCCTAAAGTCGATCCCCGCACTGTAAGAGTAATCTATTTATAATGGCCGTAGACCCGTAACATACATGTAGGTATTCAAATGGAGCGGAAACAGCTGACTAAGACATTTACAACGATTTTAAATTGAAATAGGTTATTCTCTATGGTTTAAAAATATATATTTCAGCGCATTAAATGTTGATACACTCGCTGCAGAGTCTGCAGCAGCGAGAGCGCAGTCTTGACGATCCTTGTAACAAAGTCTTGATAAATGGAGCGAAAACGAGATGATATTATAACGAGATCTTAGGAATTGTAACACATATTTTTGACTCCCTTGATTGTACAGCGCTCTGATCCATATAGTGGGAGTGGGCGCTATAAAAAAAACTTTAATAAATAATAAATAAATAAATGTTCTTAGGATGACAATGTGATATTCTAATTAATATGCTAGCACTTTTGAGATTGGGCGGTCATTGTATTAATTATGTGGCTGTGTATACCAATCTCCTTAATAGAAAAAAATGTCCCCATTTTAATTTTTAGCACCACCTCCCCGCCCGTATATCGCGTTGATTTATCTTTATTGTCATAAATACTAAGCAATAAAAAACCGTTTATTTATTGGATTGTATACCAGTAGCTGTGGCCGAAATAAGATTATTCGTTGGCATATATTTGACAAATTTGTGCCCATCACGATAAAGAAGTATCGTGAAGGTGTCGTCATATGACATTACGCCTATCCCCTAACAAAACTATAATAAAAACTAAAGGCATATGTTTTCCTGTTGCCTTTGAAATAGGCATAACCTTGACCTTCCAATGATTGCATGCCCTAACTCTTAGATCACTGATGTGGTCTGTATTAGTCTCTTTTTGTCATCACTCAGGCGTGGATAGCGCCATACCGTAAAGATGTGAGCCGTGGACTAATTAATTCTTGTTTTTCTCAGGGGAATCAACCCAGTAAACATAAAACATTCGGTCCAATTCGATATTCTACCCCCTGATTTAAATAACAAGTGAATGACGGCGGTGATTGGCAGATCAAGTAACAAGTATTTATTTCTGATGACTTCCAGGGAGGCACGACAGAACTACAAGTGATTGAAAACTTAAATTTAATATCAAATCTATCAACTTTATTACCCCCATTATGTCGGCACAGGATACAGGGTATACACATTAAACTGAGTATATAATTATAACACATTAATGTACTGTGCAGATGTATACAAATTCTTTATATTTACATTGAAAGTATATTATATATTTAATATTATACACATGTGCATACATATAAATATAGTAAGCAATTAAACATTTGTATAACATTTATACAATGTCGGCCCAACGTCTTCGACGTTGGTCCAACATTGCTTAAACGTTATACAAATGTTTTGTGTTTGACAAGTTTGGTTTATTTCAAGAACTAGCGACATGTAGAGCTCAGCTGTCAAAGGGTTTGAGGATCAGGTTAGAGGTACCGTTGTCCATGGAGTAGTGAGCGGACACGTGCGATTATAAAAACACAAAGCCGTAGTGTGCATGATTACTTTAGAGCGAGAAGCCGTGCAACGTAATGGATGGACAACAGGGACAAGCAGGTGAAACAGATTGGATAAGCGCTCTCCGGGAAATATAACTCAGTACTTTTGTTCTCAAACAGTTTTCTTTGTATTGTTCAAGTATGATATTATTGTACGATTAAAATCAATAGATTGCCAATACTAACCATATTTCTTCTTTAAAAAACCCTCATTTGTATGTGCTTAATTTGTGAGCTGAGAACGGAAAGTGTTCAGGACACACAGTAATTTTATTCAGCCCCACTGTTGGTTGAATGTTGGGCCAGCGTTGGTTAAATGTTGGCCAGAATCGCACAAGGAGGGCTAATATTCAACCAGCAGTGGTTCAACTATATTGTGTTTGTTGAGTATAAAGTCATAAATTATGAAGAATTATGTGAAGATATTCCACGGAATTACCCTTTTCTTGGACATAATATGCCATAACGTTCTATTTTTGGAAAGTACTTTATCTAACGCATTGAAAATCCCATCGTAATTGTTTGTTGTATTATTTATCCACAAACACAGACCTATTTAGCTTTCATTATAACCTACTAAATATGCACAATAACAGTAATGGAGTTGTTTAATATTCAGTAATGTGCTGGCTGACATTTTCTGAGAACTATTTATTTCATCCACGGCACTCCAGACTGGGCATGATGTTTCATATTTAACAGGTTACTACAAAATTATTTTGGCAGCCTGCAGTACATGTATATTGACATAGAAAATATGAATCAACTTTTATAAAATTGAGTGTGATATTTCAATTAGATAAGCACAATAATATACATTTTTAATTGGCAATAATTATATTGAATTATATCTGTGTATATCAGTTAACTGCATGTGATGTATATGTCATTCAGTATAATCTATTTTGTCAAGCATATAGACCTATGCTGTAAATACAATGTAGTTATTTTGTTTAAATTGACTCTTACAGTGCGGGGATCGACTTTAGTCGTCAGAATCTGACGTCTGTAGACGTCAGATTCTGACGTATAAAGTCGACCCACGCACTATAAGAGTATAAGTATTTATAATATCCGTGGACCCATAACACAAGTATTCAAATGAATCAGAAAGAGGTAACTAGGACATTTATGATGATTTCAAATTGAAAAAACTTTTGGCTTCCATAGTTTATAGGAAAGTCCTTCAGCGCTTTAAGGGTTAAAGTGTAACGGTTAGATCCATGAATAAAATCTCAAGGTAATAACTTTGATGAGGATCAGATTGACAGAGGGGTAGGCGCGGGGGTCTGATCTGAACCGGAGAACCAGGCGTGGAGCCAGCCGCGGATTAATGTTAGGCCAACGTCTCAGACGTTGACCTAACATTAATCCGCTGTTGGTGATTGGGAGGTGCTGGGGATGTCCTTGAGGGACTCGGTCCGTGTGTATCCCGTCACAATGACAACAGATTGCACTCAGTGTGGACTGTCAATCCCTGGATAAATCAGGCCCTGGTCGTCCCCCATGACGGACACGACAAATATTCTGATTCGCCCCCCCCCCTCCTATACATCATCGCCATCCGTGTAGAATGTGATACGGATATAAGGGGTCTTCACATAAGTTCATAAGCTGATTCTTAGACATTCAAAATTATATGAGGACTAATTAAAGCTGCAAAATGCATTTTACCGGCCTTTCATATTCGGGAAATAGGGAGAGAGAACGGAGCTACGAGTATGGCTTTCTCTCTATAGACGCCTAGGGAAATAAATTGAAAATTAAAAATATTCCTTCCTGGTTCCAAGCCTTCTTTCCATCCAGACATTTGCACTACATAATGTAATTTGTAGGCTAAAATGACTCACTAAGCTGAGATTCTAATGTCATTATCTCGCTCTTAGGGTGTCACACACGTTCACAAGCTGAGAAGAGCATGTGGCGCAATGGTAGAGCGACTGACTACCTTTTTTAAGTGTGAGAAATTAGGAGACGGCCCCTAATCGTAACCAGATAGTCAGACTGCAGCCAAGGCCACTACGATTCCAGCTACCTATAGAGGTTTACTCACTGTCTCTTCCCCCTGTGGTTGAAATTGAGGACACAAGTCTAGCATTCATAGCAACAATACACACTTGATTTCAGGTATTTATCATGTATTTATATGTAGTTATTATGTCCTTTGTTTAGGTATTATGTGACAAGCTTTCTTATTAAGTGGAGATACCATACTAAGCTTAAACCTTATATTGAATTTGTCGTTGGGGGGGGGGGGGGGGATTGAAAAAATGCAATACCGTTTTGTGGGTCAGCGTGTTGTATCTATGCAATCTATCATTCACATACAGGCATAACATGTTCATCGTTTTATTTTTTTAACTTTGGAAGTAAATTCCCTTGAAGTTATTAGAAAAGAGTAGGGCATAGTCCCGACTACGGGCCCCCTTCTGTCGCGATATTGTCATGATTGTGCTGAAAGCGACGTAAAGCAATATTCACTCACTTGGAATTAAAATTAATACATGTACTGCCCATATAGTTCTATAGTGTTTTATTAAAACCTTTTATTAACAAAAAATGTTTTCAGTCAAAAAATATACTTTAATATCACCTAAAATCAATTTGTGCTGAAATGTCAGAGCTAGTCTTATATCTATATGTGTGTGCATCCCATCCACTTAGAGTGTGATTTTTCAATTGTTAGTATTTTTCATTATCTCAGACTGAATTGGTAAACAACACTGTTTATTAAAATAGCCTGCCCGCTGTACAAAAAATGAAAATCCAATTAAAAAGAGTAGCTGAATTTTTACGAGTTGTCTAATTTAATATTTTGTGCCATGACTCATAAATGGGTTACAGTAAAGAGATAGGAAATAAAATTATAAATCTACCGTGCAAAGTTAAAGGGCAGCACTGTTTACTTTTCAGGTAACATTTACTGCCTATTGTCTTTGCAAAGGATACATTATTATTATTATTGGTGTCCTTATCTGGCGCAACGTATTTTCATTTCTATGCACTTCACATAAATCACATTAACTATTTATATACCTTTGACATGTCATACACTTAATTCAAATCCTTGAATAATTGACCGATTGAAAACAGAAGGATCAAAGAAATAATCATTTTCAGTGGTATTTACTGTCCGTAGTGATGTTTGAAAAACATTGTCTTTATGGCCTTCTTGAAAGTCAGAAATGTAGGCCGTGATACAAAATTAGTTAATACGACACGACAAATTTTTATAAAAACGTATATATATATATATTATAATGTGAACCCTTCGAGCACGGATGTCAACTATTGTAGACTGCTGCAAATTTGCTACACCTCGACTTAAATGTACGTACATTTTACAAATTCAAGTAATTTTCATTCCCTTGAAGTTGCGGATCTGCATTGGCACAGTGCGGCGCAAGCCTATCGCAGTGACAGAGTAATTAACTCCTACCTGCCATTTCGCTCCATATGTATGAGATTAATATCAGTTTTTTATTCAATTGGTTTGAGAGATTACTTAAAACCATTACAACGATGAAATATTCTTGTATAAACCACGGAAACCAAAGGGCTATTTTCAATTTAAGATCATCATAAATGTTTTATTTAGCTTTTTCCTCTTCATTTGAATACCTATGTTATGGGTCTACGACCATTAGAAATATTTTAATTCTTTCAGTGTCGGGCCCGTCTCTATACGTCAGATGTTGACGTATAGAGACGGTCACTGCGCTGAAAGGGTTTACGCTTAAGTATATCATTCTATTCATCTAAATTCAAATACTTTGACGTTCTCAACCCTTATATAGCTTATTTGGAAGTAAATCCCCTTGAAAAATATTCAGCGCTTTAAGGGTTGAAAACGACTATACAGGGGAAAATTTGTTAAGTATCGCATAGTAAAGTGCTACGCAATTCTGTCCATTTGTTCATCAAATTTGTAATTGATTAGCAAAATATTTATACATCAACGATAAGGATGTCTAACAAGTAATACAACTTAGATGGGAGAAATGCTATTCAATAATTTTCAAACTAATTTTTCCCTGCTATAGTCGCGCTTAGCGGTTAAAGGGTTAAAATTAAAAAGCAGATTCGTAGTTAATTCATCGTGAGATTTGTTGCCGTAATTTCCATGTCAAAGTTTACCCTTTCAGCGCGGGGACCGACTGTAGACGTCAGAATCTGGCGTCAATAAACGTCAATAAATTCGATCCTCTCGGTGAAAGAATAAAATATTTATAACATATGTATTCAAATGAAGCAGGGAGAGATGAACAAGTCATTCATGATGATTTCAAATTAAAATAAACCTTTAGTCTCCATGGTTTGTACAGAAATATTCCAGGGCTTTAAGGGTTGATGACCCTGTCCTTCACTGTCCTTCACTTGATCAAATACCCATCTTGTATTAATATAACAACCCAGCGAATAAGACACGATTGACCAACGCTAGCCCAACATCAAACCAGCAAACCTGACATGCATCGGTAAATAGTAAAATAAAGCGTAAAATTGGCGATATATCGTAGACAAATCCGACTTTCCCCGCAGGCAGCTTTAACTACTGCATCGCCCCCTCCCTCGCCTATGACAATAATTTTTATTATTATATAATTGACCAGAATTCCCAGGTAAACCTTCAACCAACTGGTCGGTATGTCAGGGCGGTGATTGGTCAGCCGGTCCACGTGACATATGCTGCCTTTTTTCCGATCACATGACTACTGACGTGATAATACGTCATTTCATTTTGTTATTTTCTCATATCAGTGCGGCTTTGTCAAGTAAAACAGTGCCTTATCTTTGTGGTTCGGCCAAGCAAACACGGGAAATTTACCCAATGCGGACCCAACATTAAAACGACGTTGGGTGAACGTCTCATATTTTATTGGATATTGTCTTTCAAATAAGAAAAAAACGAACGTGAAGATCCCACTCAGCTAACATTAGACGTCAAATCAATGTTGAATTAATGCTGGAACAGCATCGCAGACGGTGGGCCAACATTGAACCAATATTGTTTGAACGTCTCGTGTTTGCTGAGATAATAGTCTCACAATTCTTAGAATTTTGGCGACCATCTTAGATTTTTGCTATTTCCTCAGAAATGCGGACCAGATAGAACAACACCTCAGAAATCAGAGGACGTTGAACCAGTGCTTGTTTTATGAAATGAATGAGTTTCAACTCACCAGACTTTATTCTAAGAGCCCTCCCAAAATGTTATTATTTTTGTTTGTGTGCCTCCTCCTCCCTGTAATTGGAATACGTCCTGATTGGACAGGTGAACTATTCACGGGGGCTTACCGTGTTACCACTAGTTACTAGGCCATAAGCCACATAGCAGTTTATCAGTGCTGACATTCAGAACTACCCATATTTGTTAAATTTTCCTTATTTTTTTGCCGAAAAAAGCCTACGAGACATTTGATCTTGCGCTTTGGCGTGATTACATAAATGTTCATAAATAAAAACAGATATAGACGTTAACACTTGGAATGGGAAAATGCCAGGATAATAGCTTAACCTTTCAGGGCAGATTTTTTCTGTTATGAAAGGTTGTGTTTTATATTGTTTAAAATGTCAATATGCTTTTTAAAGATTAAAAATCTTGTGAACTATCAGCCCATTTTTCACAAGCTGTTAATTAACAAAGAGAAGACGTTTCTACATTTAAGGATCTTTTAGATATACTGTTCTTGTATCTATGTATCCTACTTGTTTGAGGTCAATACTTATCCTAGTGTGTGCTCACTCTATAACCTGAAGGATATCCGATGTTAACATGACATTACTGCATGGTGATTAACCTTGCCAGTCCTACAAGAGGCAAAGTTATTTCCAAACCCTTACAACAAACGGAGTTAGTTTCGTTTAAACCATGGGTTATTTTTAATTTGAAATCATTATAGATGTCTCTTAGCTCTTTCCGGTTCATTTGAATACATATGTTATGGGTCTACGTCCAGAATAAATGTTTTAATCCTTTCAGCGCGAGGAGCGTCTTTATACGTCAGAATCTGACGTCTACAGACGTCAGATTCTGACGTATAAAGACGCTCCCCGCGCTGCAAGGGTTAAGAAGATACTGATCAGTAGTCTTGGATTTTGATGAAAACTTGTCACCGATGAGTGATCAAGTATCTACTCTTATGAGCTGCATTGTTGTATAATCACTGACAATGGTATAACTTGCCCATTGCTTTATTATATTAATGTTTATAATTATATGCGTCTGTAATAGTAATTTCCTCAATTTTTATAATTATTTTTTAATAATCCATAGTGGTTAGTATAACGTACCATTTGTTTCATTTAAGAGTCGTATAGACCACTTTAAGAAGTGATAAACAACTGATAAATAGCGGGCTACGGGTATTTGTTTCAGGGATCCTCAACTGTTGAGACTTACTGTTGCTCGTTAAATAGCGGCTCATTTATTTTTACGAGGCTTTCAGCTCAGGCTACGCTTCATTGCTCAGTATCACGAGTAGTCGCAAACACAACATCTTGCCTTGGCCTAGTGTTGGGTGAGCGTCGCAGACGGTGAGCTAACACTAAAGCAGCACGGGCTCAATGTCTTGTGATAAATGGGAAAGGCTTGTGTAACATTTCACCGCCCATGCCCATTATTATAGTGACTTTAGTCTGTTTCACTAATGCTGTGAGTAGCCTGTTTTCCCTTTTCTCTGTTGCTATTTTTTTCTAAAACTTCTAGGATCATGTTTCATTTTCCCGACATATTCCTAAAAAATGCAGAATTATATTTTGTATTGCTGAAGTTGGACCATTTGGTAAGTAGTACCCCAGCAAACACTAGACATTGACGCAATATTGATGTAATGTTGGTCCACCGCTTCCGACGCTGGCCCAACATTAGAACAGTTTTTTTTGTTTAAACACCCATTTCATCCCAAGTAACAGTTATTTGATCGGCTAATAAAACAAATTAAAAACGATTATATTCGTACCTAAGGCTTCAAGTGTTAACCCTTAAAACGCTGATGTAATTTGTTAAAAACATCGCAACCAAATGATTTGTTTCAATTTGAAATCATCCTAACCGTCTTAGTTAGCTCTTTTCGATTCATTTGGGTCTACGGCCATTAGAAATAGTTTTACTCTTACAGCGCGTGGATCGACTTTAGTTGTCAGAATCAGACGTCTGCAGACGTCAGATTCTGACGACTAAAGTCGATCCCCGCACTGTAAGTGTTAGGGATATTTTCAGTGTTGCAATCAGATGCTTTGTTTTTAGTTCTGAATGTCAGCACTGATAAACTGCTATGTGAATTATGGCCTAGTAACTAGTGGTAACACGGTAAGCCCCCGTGAATAGTTCACGTGAATAGTTCACGTCTACAGACGTCAGATTCTGACGATTAAAGTCGATCCCCGCACTGTAAGTGTTAAGGATATTTTCAGTGATGCAATCAGATGCTTTGGAAGCATTATAGGGATTAAAAGATAATATGAGTTTCTGTTAAATTGTTTACAAGAACACGTTAATCGCTCATTGATTTATGATTATGATTTCATGTGCTATAATTGCATGGTAAATGTCACGCGTTTCCTGCTCGCCGAGATTAAATACAGGACGTATTTATTTTTACAGCGCTGAATTTTTTTTATATAAACCATGGAGACCTAAGGGTTTTTTTAATTTGAAATTATCGTCAATGACTTTAGTTAGCTCTTTCCGATTCATTTGAATACCTATGTTATGAATACCTATGTAATATTTGAATCTTTCAGAGCGGGGATCGACTTTAAACGTCAGAATCTGACGTCTATAGACGTCAGATTGTCGATCCCCGCGCTGATAGGGTTAAATAGCATGATTTATCACAACCATAGGCTACACGTGGATGGAGCTTAAACACCTGTCTATACAAAGCTACTATAGTACTATGCTATACATCATATAAAAACAACAGTAGCAAAGCATAGAGGGAAAATGATGATACACAGTCGAATGTAAGAATGCTGAGAACAGAGACAGATAGGGAATCGATTCCGTGATGATTAATTAATGTGAAAGAATGTTGACAATTCAGTGATCAGTGAGGTGGAACTAAATGGCGTGCTCAATATAATATCAGCCGCAGATTATGACGTCACGATCAATTAAGTGACAAAGGCAACGCTGAGAAAAAACTACACCCGACAAGCTGTGTATTAAATGGCTTGAGATATGGTGTATTTCAAAGGAGGTAACCCCCACGGGATAGAGATCTGAGATATTAAATTGCCCCTCACAGGTAGAGATGTAAGCTAATAAATTAACCCCCCCCCCCATAGATGGAGATCTGAAATAATAAATCACCCCCCCCCCCCCATGGTTAGAGATCTTACATTTTTTATATTAAACCCCACATATAGAAATATGAGCTATTAAATTACCCCTCACGGTTAGATATCCGACATATTAAATTACCCTCAAAGTTAGAGATCTAAAATATTAAATTACCCCCACCCCCACTACGGTTAGAGATCTAACATATTAAATCATCCCCCACAAATAGAGATCTGAAATATTAAATCACCCCCACAGTTAGAGATGTGACATATTAAATTGACCCGCACAGATAGAGATCTAAAATCCTAAATTATTCCCCACCGATAGAGATCTAGGATAGTAAATTTAAATTTCAGTCACCGATGGCAGCCATTTTGGAATGAAATAAACGTCATATTTGATTGCGATGACATTTGCGGTGGTCCTGTGTAGCCTACTAAAAAGCTTTGTACTATCACATTCTGCGAGCTCGCCAAATGTGATATTCATGCTTGAGATATATGTTTGCGGAAATTACCCTTATTATTCAATAGGTCTCCCAGGTTTTTTTGTCGATTCTGCAGGATCAAACAGAGCTTCAAGCAATGTGTCTGCGTTCGGCAAATTTCTAATAGCTCAAATTAATGTCGATACACTGGTTTCAACCTTAACTCGACGAGTCTGCCATTATCGTGATCGCCTAGTCACCTTGAGAAAAAAAACAAGGATATTTCTCTGGAAAATACACACCAATTTTAGGGGGGGGGGGTGTTGGAACCTGCGAGGCAGTCAGGTGCTCTACCAAAGAGCCACGCTCCCTTTCCTCTAATAGCCCAACAGTGGCAACTGGATTATTCATAATGGCTGCGTTAATTGTGAAAGAAGATATCATAGAAACAAACAATAGACTGTAGATCTGATAATTTTTTCGTGTTTAGATTTTCGCGAATTTGTGATTTTGAGACTTTACATCGATGATAGGTAGCGTTATTATAAAAATAATTTTTAGAGATTCTTAAATTCTAGAACTTTTTCTCCTCGCGAAATTCACGAAAATTAAAACCTCACGAATATTACCAGATCAACAGCATTACAGAGATTAAACAGGATTTCAGTATATTTGTTTTGCATCTGTATGTATTAAAATAATAATAATGAAAAAGGTTTTATTATACAAACTTCATTATACTAAGGAGCAGGTTGATTGTGGTATTAATTAGTATTAATTAAAGAGATGATCTGCTGAAACAAAAATTGATAAAATAAACATTAAAGTCGTTACATTTACTGATCAAAAAATCCCTGCGCTTTTCTTTAACTCCAAAGCATATTTAATTTATCAAGTCATAAAGAAATCCTCGTAAAATACTGCTAAAAGTGTTATTAAAAAACGTGCAATCTCATGTTTTATCACGCACCTCTTTGGTTGATTATGGTAAAATAGGGCTGGAGGGGGGTGAACTGGATAACTCATTCTGGTTATTGCATTGTGTGATTGAGCGGCGAGTGATTACTTTCTCAGCAAATATGAGACCATGGCCCGCTGTGTGTTTAATGTTGGCCCACCGTCTACGACGGTGGGCCAACATTAAACACACAGCCAGGCAACATCTCGTGTTCGTTGGTCTGGCAGACGGGTCTGTTGAGAATGCTTTCACGCTGAGAACTTTATATTCCTTCACTAGATTGTCTCCTTTTCATATGTATATTCAATCACTTAATTCTGGTAAAAATGCGGCTACAATTTAGGATCCCATTAAAAACGGGGATAGACCTGCGTTAAAAATAGTCAAGTGACGAGGTTGTGTTGCCCTGCAGGAATATATCTCCTGTGGTACGGCTATGAAAAGATGTTCCTTCTTCACTGCAGGAGAAATGGCTGACCCCACAGTGCACAATCCACAAATCGTTTTATTAGCGTGACCAATTTAGGTTAAGCTGAGGATAGTCGCAAGAATCGCGACAGCGTTGAACGTCATGCCTCACAACGTAAATAAATGAATCTGTAAAAATAAGGAAACCTAGGAACTTTTAAAAGCGTAACATTTCCACCAGTCGACTTCGAAATACACTCTTAGGACTGAATATGGTAGTACACAGATGATTTCTCCATACATGGGCTACCTGGTGTGAAAATACCTAGTATGTCCGTTTCTATGTTCAAATAAATTAGTAGTCGAATGATGAAAATATTATTCTAGTAGTGTATATCGGCGTATATATGTAAACGTACTTTGTGGGGAAGGATACCGGGGCATTGGGACACTATTGTTTCCGTTCCGGATGCAATTTTGTCTGAGCTAGTGAGTAAATAGGTTGAGCAATCAATAAGCGCTTTGGCCAATTTGAAGACGTAAAAGGTGAATTTAATAGCGTGGATAAGAATTATGTCTTTATGACTCTATTGACTATGCAGGGCTGTTCCATTTCAACAGGGGATCGCATGGCCCTGTGATTCGAACCACATCGGCCCTCAAACTTGGTGTGATACTTCATAAATGACTCGAAAAATTCCACGAATGCCCATCGTCACCGCAGCTGATATAAAACAGTGACAAATGCTTATGATAATGAGATAATGATTCTCAGTCTCTGCTAGTGTCATGCAAACACGAGACGTAACCCAATGCTGACTAGACTCTTTTCAACGCTGAAATACTTATTGTATCAAACATGGAGACCAGAGCTTTATTCAATTTGAAATCATCATAAATGTCTTAGTTAGCTCTTTCCGCTTCATTTGAATACCTATGTTAGGGGTCTACGGTCATTATATATATTTTTTTTTTTAGTTAGTGGACCGTCTTTAGACGGCAGAATCTGATGTCTATAGATATCAGAATCTGACGTCTATAGACGGTCCACTAACCCTTTCACTTTATGTAGAAGTCAGAGTCTGACATCTAAAGTCTGACATCGATCCCCGCACTAAAAGAGTAAAATATTTATAATGGCCGCAGACCCATAACATAGGTATTTAAATGAAGCAGAAAGAGTTATCTAAGACATGTATGATGATTTCAAATTGAAAAAAAACATTTTGGACTCTTGGTTAACATTGCGTAACAATTTGAAAGAATTTCAATATATATAATGTTCGTAGAACCATACTATAGGTATTCAAATGAAGCGGAAAGAGCTAACTAAGACATTTATGATGACCTAGGATTGAAAAAACCCTTTAATCTCTATGATTTCTACAAAAATAGTTCAACGTTGCAAGCGTTAAAACAGCGTTGTATGAATGTGTGATGTTGGGTGGGTTGTGTGTATAAATCACTGTGGATGACATGGGTGTCTACAGCAGATACATCTAGAGAGAGACAGCTGCGCCTGCCGAGTAATAACTGCAGATGCCGCAGCCGTGGAGACTCCCACACTGCTCCGCAAAGCCAGAAGGCAGTATCCGCTTACTAGTAAAGTAAGCAGATACTGCCTTTTGGCTTTGCAGGGCACCCTGACAGACGTCTCCTGATGTGTGAGGGATGATAATCCACCGCCGCGCATGACGCCGCGCAGGACGCCGCGCAGGACCGGATGCAGGATACAGGAGCATGACGCTTGACTGCCCCCTGTATCAACACTTCAACCGCCGGTCCCGATTATATTCGATTTATAGATTTTTTATTAGCACTTTTCATATCAGCTTTTAAACATGTTGAAAATAAAACGTGACATAAATCAGCAGGATTTGAAAATTGTTCACCTCTATTTTTTTCAAATCTGAATATTTTTCACCCACTTGATGTTGTGGTTTGCGTCAGCGAGAAACAACTTTAATTTAGGGGGTGCTAACGCAATTTCCAGCTTCAAATAAAGATGTTTCTTATCTGTGAAATATTTCGCCCCCCTCCCAGAGGCGGTTCATTTGGTTCGACTCTGGATGCATCTGGATGCTTGTGATCGCTTAGAAAAAA
The DNA here is from genome assembly GCA_964017125.1 of Flabesymbios commensalis. Classification (NCBI taxonomy): domain Eukaryota; kingdom Metazoa; phylum Annelida; class Polychaeta; order Terebellida; family Flabelligeridae; genus Flabesymbios; species Flabesymbios commensalis. The sequence goes on from OZ024911.1 coordinate 18,296,557, forward strand.
ATAGTAATCCGGACTTCCTCTGCACTCTTAGAAACGAAGGTTCTTTAGTGTGTAGCAAAATAGAAACGGGCTCCCTAGAACGCACCTGGCCCAGTTTAGCCTATAGGTGCACAAAGATGGCCTAAAACCCCATTTATTTCATTTTTACCTCTATTGCACTGTACTGTTCTGCAAAAAATACTTGTAAAGTAAGCAGTTACTGCCTTTTGGCTTTGCACGGCAGTATTGACCAAAAAACATCTAGAACATTTTGTTCTAAGAGCACAGGTCTTTAATCGTCGGTATTTATAGTTCCTAGAAAAACAGAGGAGACATTAATTTGGCGGTATTTCCTGGTGGGATCCCGCAATGTGCGTCCTTCTCTAATATTTACCATCGCCATTATACACAGCTCGTGAGAGACTGCCACCCTCATCACAGAAACCTCAAAACGATACCACTCAACAGAGAACGCGATGAATTATCTAAAGTAACCCTTTAAGCGCTAAAAACGCATATTAGCAGATTAAATCCCAGTTATTGTGAATAAATTAAATGATTGCTAAAACATCAAGATTTGTTAATCTGTTGTGTCAAATTAAACAATTGTAGCGACCACCTTGTGGTCTTAATGAAGGTCTACCAAACCACCCTGTAAAAATTGTTCCCGTTCAACTTATATTTGATTGTTTTATGGTTTAATAAACACTTTTTCGTCTTCAAATACGAGTATTTTTCATTCACCTGAAAGTGTGGTTGCGGTAGCGAGACACAACTTCAAGTGGGCGAAAATTAAATAAAAGAACCTGGGAAGACTGTGAGCTAATGCTGGAACTGAGACGCCGGCCTTGGTCAGAGAGAGCTGAGCTATCCCTGAATTATAAAAGGAATTACAAATTAGGAATTAAGATGGGAATTGGGATTATTAACATTGAAAATACCAGGAATGGGAATCAGAATTGGAATAAAAAAGGAACCGGAATCGGAATTTTTAAATCGGAATTGAACCCAGGCCTGGATAACTCAGCGCGTGAGATGAAAGAGATCAGAAGTGTTCAGAAAGTAGGGATTGTTTTTATCAGGAGGTCACAGTCCTCTCTCTGTTAAGTGCCATGTGCGGTGCTTCCCCCTTTATGGAGGTCGCAGTCTTCCCCTCTGTTTAATGCCATGCGCAGTGCTGCCCTCTTGTGGCTCTAATGGTGGCACATCGTATTGTCCTCGTTCCTTCAAGCACTCAATTTTTACCCGCTTAAAGGTGTGCGTCGCTACCGCGATGCACACCTTTAAGCGGGTAAAAATCACTTACGTGCGAACAATTTGGATCTCAATATTTGTCAATCATGCATATGTGAAGGACAAATAGGGCCTAAAACTGCTACAGACGTGGTAACATTATACCAACACCGGACCAGCGTCAAGTCTATAGTTGCAGATTCGCATGTGTCACACCAAGATATCAAAAGTGAACCAGACCTAAATATTTTAAAATTAAAAATGTGCAGCATGAAATTTCACACATAGATTTATATTATTTATAAGTAGAATAACATCACTACTGCTACTGCTACTGCTACTACTACTGCTACTGCTACTACTACTACTGCTACTGCTACTGCTACTGCTACTGCTACTGCTACTACTACTGCTACTGCTACTGCTACTGCTACTGCTACTGCTACTGCTACTTTTGCAACTGCTACTGCTACTGCTGTTGCTGCTTCCCTTACTGGCATTCAATGCTGAATTCGGACGGCCAGATGGCTCATTCGGTCCGGTTGTGGCTCGAAACTCAGAGGTACTGGGTTCGAATCCCGAGTAGGATATTTTTACACATACAGTGCTCCAAACTGTTCAAAGCCTTGGAGTGTGCTGTCCGTGAAGTCATTCAATAAGAGTAGGGTTTCCTATCTTCTTCCGACTCGGGCTTCTTTCTGTCGCGATATTGCCATTATTGTGCAGCAAGCGACGCAAAGCAATATCCACTCAATGCTGAATTTGAAAAACACGTTGATGAATATCTCGGGGCATATAGATTTACTAATTTATTACATTGCTATCAGATTTTCCACTAATTATCGTGGTTCATTATCTGGTTAGATAGACCCACGTGGCGCGAACTAATCTGAATGCTCCCAAAGCTGAGCAGTGGCAAGGTAATGTCAGGAGGTGCAATAAAACCCATAATAAATCAGAAACGCCAGGTCGTCATGCTGAAGGAATGTCATGTTCGAATCCAGCACGAAGCAAAACACGTGAAGGATTGCCTGTCATGGTTACGAATGTCAAGTTCAAACCCATTAGGGGTGACATAATTAGGCAGAGTCTCCGAGGAAAGGAGTCAATACATTAATAGACTCGACGAGCAATCAACTACTTAGAGTACTGCAGAATTACAGTGTTTAACCATTTCAATCCTGAATTCACCATAGTCATCTTCATCCACTACAAGCCGCGAATTGCTGAATGAATTGTAGTGAATGAAGATGACTTGATGTGGTTTGAAAATTAAAGAAAATTACCACGTATTGGTAAACCATTTTCATGCAAATTTTCGTTCTAAAACCCTTAGTTGTTAGAAAATTAAGTCTGTTTTCAGGGATGTAAAATGATGCTTTAATGCATCGTGGGGGCTTAAAGGGTTAATCAGAATAGGCCTACCATGTTCTCCAAAGTTCAGATTGAGATGTTACATGAGATTGCGAAGATTCTGAAGGCCTTCATGAAAAACTGATTTAAAATTTAAAATCTTCATTATATATAATAAGTAAATATATATATTTTTTAAGAGTCTAAGTAGGCATATACACAAGGTTTGTTGTAATATATATTTTATAGATAACCGAGCGACTTATGTTCTGTTCAAGAAATACATTTTGAAATGTAGAACATGTGTGTTTCAGTCTCATTATCGGTCAATGTAAACCGTTTCTAAAGTATAAAAGAGAAGATGTGTTATAGTATATTATTACTGTTTATATGCATTTTTTTCCTTTTGCATGCAACCCACAGATTAAATTTAAAAAATATCTTACATTTTGGAAACAGTTTGTATTATAAGAATTTAGGTCAGGCTTTATATGCAGTATTTCCCACCTTTTTCTGGGTATATCAAATGTTAAATAACCCTTTCAGTGCGGGGACCAACTTTAACGTCACAATTTGACCTCTACAGTTTCTGACATATAAAGTCGGTGAAAGAAATAACAATTTATAATGTTCGTGGACACATAACATTGCTATTCTAAAGAAGCGGAAAAAGCAAGTAAGATATTTAGGATAATTTCAAATTGAAAAAAAAACCTGGTCTTCATGGTTCATCTAAAAATGAGGGTTACGATTAACCCACGTGAAATGGACCGAAAAGCGGAGGCATTTTACGGAATCCCAGAAAACAGGGGCCTTTAAATCAATGCTGGCTTAATGTTGGACCACCGTCCACGATGGTGGGCCAGCATTGACCCAGCATTTGTTCACGATACCGTATTTGCTGGGAAGGCCGTCACGTTTCAGCCATTGCGAGGCAATAACGTGCACTTGTCGTACAAATAAAATCAGAAGATAAAGTACAGGTCTAAAAAAACAAGGCAACCTATCAGCAAATACAACACGCAGAAACAATGCTGTTTTAATGCTGGGCCAGCGTCGTAGACGTTGGCCCAACAGTAGTACAACTTTGTTTTAATGTGTTTTGTCTGCTGGGAGCAATCCATATAATTTAACGTTGGAAACATTTGCTGGCTCTCATTTCACTACTGTGATTAAATTTTACTATTAACCCTAAGCGCTAAGCACGAAACTGTTTAAATATGTTGATTACCCGGCTAAACCACTGTTATTGGGAATGAGACTAGTGCCTCAAAATCAAGTGTTTAAACAAGTTTGGTCTAAAATAAAATTAAAATTTAATTTTTAGACATTTGAAGTTGTGGGTCACGGTTTCGAGTCACAACTTCAAGTGGATTAAAATTAAATGAGATAACGTAGCGGGTAAGGGGTTAACTCATGTGACATATTTAAATAAATTATATTTAACCCTTTCAGCGCGGGAATCGACTTTTACGTCAGATTCTGACGTCAAAGTCGATCCCCGCGTTTTAGCAGCTTTAACCACTGCACCAGAGCCCCCGCACTCTTGAAGCGAGATGTAAGATAAGGATTATTGCGCAGGATTGGAAAACAAATTGAAAAACACGCGTGTGGAAGGTCATAGCACTCGTGCAAATATATGTGAATTTTAACTGAAGATTTCATGAGATCAACTTGTTTGGGCGTATTTGGTCAGGGAGGATAGCTGCTTTGTTTAGCACACACTACTCTACGTTAATTATGCATCGTCGCTCTGATTAACAAGTCGCATGGCGTGATGCGTCTGAATTTAACTATTCTGCTGCCGAGTTGTTTGTTTCTATTTTTTGTCATTTAAAGCTTGAATTGCTAACGCAATTCCCAGCTTTAAATGACGAAAAGTATTACTATGTGTTATAAATAAACATCTGGAAATTTAGATTCTTTGATTTTCTTTTCAGCATCTGTCTCAAACTATTTTATGGATTCCAGTGGTATTTTATTTGTTTGACGCCGTATATACACCCAGAAAAATCTTGTTTAACCAATGTTGTTTTAATGCTGCTCCACCATCTACGACGCTGGCCAGCATTTAAACAGTACTGTGTCAATAGACATCTTAGAATTTTATTTATTAGACCAGCTGATCACCTCACGCAAGAGTTAAAAGGCAAAGGTATTATTTTGGTTCCAGGAACAATTGACGTCTGCCAGTAAGTCAACTGCATAAAATCCAATGTAAAACAACTGCAAACATATTTTATGCAGAAACCTTTATGTTTGCTTCCTCCATGCGTATGCACGGCGTTGATAAGTACTGACAGCAGCTTATATTGATTGTCTAAGTAAACATGATAATACACGATAATAGATTGTTTTTTTCCGTTTGATTCATTTGATTATAATATGATACAGGGGTACACATTCTTTCAAACGTAATATTTTACTCTGTGTAGCGATTGCGTTCACTTATCAAAGTGTAGGACATTGTTCGCCGCTTCATGGTTATTCTGTCTGTCCCACAATGAGGGCGGGGGCACTAAGGTAGTGGTTAGCACCGCTGCCTTTCACGCCAGAGATCGGGGTTCGGTTCCCGGTCTCGGCGGTTTGAAAGAATCAAAAAATGTTTCTTCCCCATCCACGTGTGAAAGTCAGTATTGTGGGGAGCCTCCGTGACCGAGAGGTAGCGTGCTCGGCCTCAGACCGCCAGGGCTAGAATTTCGAATCCTGTGTCTGGAGGGCAGTGTCATCTCACCATCCTCAGGAGGTTCTCCTGGCCCAGTTTAGCCTATATGTGCACAAAGGTTGCCTAAAGCCCGATTCATTTCATTTTTGTCCCACAATGAATCCCACAACTATATTATACTATTTGCAATTGTTTCACATTCATTGAATGATCTTTTTTCAATGGTAGTTTGAGGTTGGTCCATGATAAATGCAGGTTTATATCCTGATATCCATTCTAAAGATTCATCAGCCGATAGTCATTGGACCTGTTCATTCGTGTGCCATTTCAACTCCTCGTAGAGTATAAAGTCCTGCAGCCATTTCCGCGCATTTCACTTGGCGTACACATTTCCATTTCTGTCCTCCCAGGTACTCGTTTACACCTGAGTCAAGTGAGGCATGTGAGGGTGAAGTGCCTTGTCCAAGGAATGATTCTACATCGAAACAATGTCCCAATATTGCGAGTGCAAAAGCATGGCATTTCTCTGAAAATCATGTACCAAACGGTGCTCGAAACCGCACAACAGCCAGTGACATTGGCAAAGCTCCGCGCTCTTGCCATCGCACCACTTTTGGTTTAACGTCTTGTGCCGGTAACTACACCGAAATGACCCCGACCAAGGTTAACTTCCCCGTCCGGTGTCAAAATGTGGACAGGCGCCAACCCGAGTCTCGATTAGTACGGATTAATAAGATAGTTTGCCAGTTGGCCTCATGCAGATACCTGCCATCATCCCGCCTGTAAAACACCATGGGAGGCCAAGTGGGGACTCTGGCAACACAGTAAATATTCAACCAATGTTGATTAAATGTTGGGCCAGCGTCGTAGACGGTGGCCCAACATTAAACCAACATTTGTGATTGTCTGGTGTTAACTGGGATTCGGTTTTTATTTGTAATTCTCAGCGGTGTCTTGATGTTGGCCCAGCAATAAGCATGTCAAGGGAGAGGTTTGCAAACTCACTGAACCACTCTCACAGTCGCAAATTACACTGGCACTTCAGGTCTGCATCTTTTAATGCTGCCAGAAAACATTATTCTCATGCATAATAAACAACTGGCAGAGGTGCGACGCGTTGCTACATGTGATGACTGTAATGAATTAATGAATGAATGGAGGCTCAGGCTACCTTTATACACCTATAAGCTAAACTTGATCTGTATGAACTCGTGAGGATGGAGAGATGCCACTGCTCTCCAGACACAGGATTCAACATTCGAGCTCTTGTGGTCTGAGGCCGAACACGCTACCTCTCGGTCACAGAGACTCCCCACAATACCAGAACTGGCACATACTCCTTCCGTAGTGTCGTATGTTATGAGTGAGGGGGGTGGTAGCAAGAGTTGGCTGGCAGGGAAAGAAACTTGAAAACTTTGAAATCGTACAAGTTACGATATATCGTAGGCTTTGGGGTAGTCGAGATGACCATTCCGACCAATCCGAGCCTACGATATGTCGTAACTAGAATACAGGTCCTGGACGGGTGAGGAACCCATAATCACCGACATGACAGGCATTTAGCGTAACCACTGCACTAGGGCCCCCGTTTGTTGTGTATATACATGCATATGTAATATTTTGTCGAGATAAAATATTAATAAGCATGGAGCTGGATAACTGGATAACACACTGAATCTGAGTGCCTCTTTTGAAAAATTGCTCAACTCAGGTTTTGATTGATAGCTCAGGCATGCGCAATGCCTGAAGGTCAAGTGCCACTCCTGTTAACTTATAGTTTTGCGGGTCCAGACACAGAGTCAATATATACAGTCAATATACTGAATATTTTTCTCTTTTTCTTTTTATGTATATAAACTGGAATTGCTGATGTAATTTCTAGCTTCAAGTGACAGGAAATATTTCCATTTGTAAAAAATAGACATTTTAAAATTAAATTATTTGACTATTAAACTGATCACAAACTTTTTCATCTGCTGATGTCATAATCAGGATGATATGTAATTGTACGTAGGCTTCTACACAAGTGTTAACCCTTGAGGCGCTGTAATATCTTCGTATAAACCATAGAGACCATTTTTGTTTTCAATTTAAATTCCTCATAAATGTCTTAGTTAGCTCTGTTTGATTCATTTGAATACCTATGTTATGGGTCCACGGCCATTTTTTTGAAATATCAGATTCATTGTACTGTCTGTGTTATTAATCAAAATAATCAATTTTTCTAAATTCTGCTGAAGTATAATTATTCCCATTTTTCTTCTTGGAATTAATTGCTGCTGGTGTAACCATGAGAATATTGTTTGAATTGTCCAGACGCCGAGCACTTGGAGCTGATCTAAGATTTCCACTATCTATTATAATCGGTAATAATCATCACCAAGAATTAAGACACCTCTCAGTTTTTGTCATTAACACTGATTGCTTGTCTCTAAAGATATGACATTTTGCATCGGGTTACAAACGCGATTCACTGACAAAAGCTCATTGCCAGATTCTCATCAGCTGCTTCGGATCAACATTGGCTGAAATTTGAGCCAAGGTCTAAAACATTTGAGCCAATGTTGTATTCCCTGCTCAGTGTTTGGTCAGGAAGGGTGTACCAGCGTAACATGAATATTTGCGACCCCGTGGTGCTGACCACTTTTTTCATCTTCAATTTATCTGTCCTTCTAGGAGGAGAATTTGACGAAGAAATTACCATTACATTTGTGAGATTGGCATATGTTTTCATTCAAATTTTGTATATTTAGTAACGTTAGACCACTTCAGGTTGTGGGTCGCGAGACACAACCTATCCTTTACAAAGCTAAAATATGGTTTTCTTTCAAAAAGGTTAAAGTGAAAATGTTGAAGTGGGTGAACATTTACAAATTCAGCACTTAAAGGGTTTAGTTTATTGGCCAGTGTCATGGCATGTCAGAATATCCGCTGCATACGCGCAGACTTAACTCAGATGTCTCGGCTCCTGCAATTGGCCGCCTGCTTTACCCCAGCTGTGACACGCCAGCGCTGATTTGCCAACGGCCGGACGGAAGTCCGCGGCTGCCGATTTGCATTGTGGGCAGGCCTAACGAGCGAGTTTCACGCACAATCCAGCGCACGTGGAACAAAACCAGAGGGCTTTGGCGGTGATTACAGGGCACAAATGTGGAATATTCTCGTAAAACAGTGATCTTTGGGGGACACACCGGAAATCCACGTAACCTTGATTAAATAGAAATGTGCCACCAATCCACAAGCGTGACAAACTGTAGTGGCCATGCAAAGTACATGAATTTCAGAAAAAAAACAGTTTTATTTTAACAGCTTCATTTTTCTGTGAACACATTCCTGTATCTTTATTATGGCTGACCACAGGGAGGGTATGTGTCGGCTGTCATTCGGGTGTTGTAATATCTAGCTCGGCCCTGACCTGGTCCGGCAGTAAAGAGCATGATGTGTCACATATTAGCGAATGTCACAGTCAGCTGCAGAAGCTTTCTCACGCAAAACCCAGGGTAATGTCCGCATTGTCCATGGCAAAACCAACACAAACAGCTGGCCCACTGCTGGACCAACGAACTGATATTGGTCAGCTTCTCGCCATCGGTTATCTCTTTGTGGATCCCAGCAGACACCAAACGTTGAGGCAATCTTGTTCAAATTCTAGGCCAGCGTCGCAGACGGTGGCCCAACATTTAAACAAGATTGGTGCAATGTTTCATGTCTGCTGGGAGGTACAATGAAGAGCAGGCCTGTAGTTGTGATCCAACTAAACATATTACATTAAGGAATTTTGGCCCCCAAGATTAGTACGTTGTATGAGGTCATTAACCAGATCAAGGCAATGCAGACATCATTCTCAATATCATGCGTTTAATGCGAGAGGAAGCATATAAACATGCTAAAGAATGTATATAAAACAAGTATCAATATCATCATTTACCTCAATGTAAAAATGAAATGAATGGGGTTTTAGGCCACCTGTGTGCTCATATAGGCTAAACTGGACCAGGAGAACCCCCTGAAGATGATGAGATGAATGAGACGACACTGCCCTCCAGTGGAATCGAAAGTCGAGCCCAGGCGGTCTGAGGTCGGGCACGCTACCTCTCGGTTACGGAGGCACCCCACAATATTGAATCTTACGAGTGAGCAGAGAAGAAACATTTTCTTTCTTTGAAACTTGAAAGCCAGAGTTGTGTTCAATCTCCGACTTTCCAAGCGGGCAGCTTTAGCCACTGCACCAGGGTCACCTAAATGTGATTCACAAAACTCCATAGTGTTTTAGTTTCAAGAACCCCGAACATAAAGTAGTAATCATTTATACCGATCTATACAACAACACGTTGTTTATTATATTATGTGGAAGCAGCACTTAGACCTACGCTGGGCTATGTACCTTGATCATCATGATAATCGACTTGATATATTTGTAAAAGTTACAAACAGCATTTTGTGTTATCTGCTGTTGAATGCAAATATATGAAATGAATTGAACAAAATAGCATGAGAAGTTGGTCGAGTGTCTCCTTGAATATATAGGAGTGTCTCATAAATTAAATCACACATGTTATTTTGAAGCTTTCATCACAGTAGTTTGTTGTTTATACAGCAATGTCCTATGATAATGCCGATTTCATAAACATACTAATTCTTATGTTTGTTTTGATATAAGGCAACATGTTTGTTGTAGAATACGACAACCCCTTTAACCGCCAAATTAAAAAATCGGAATTTTCACCCACTTGAAGTTGTGTCTCGCTGACGCGATCCACAACATCAAGTGAGTGAAAATTATCCAGATCTCACAAAATGAAGGTCAACGATTCTTGCTGATTGGTGTCACGTTTTAAACTGCCCTATATATGCGACACCGGCGGCATAGGGTAGAGCTATGGGTGTCGCATATATGCGACACCGGCGGTTAGAGGGTTAACCAGTATTGTCTTCTTGATTACGTTTGTCACACTATGCCGATGTGCTCTTAACCCTTACAAAGCTGAAATATTTTTGTAATAACCCTGGGGATAAAAGGTGTTTTTTTAATTTAAAATCACCATAAACGTCTTAGTTAAATATTTCCGCTTCATTTGAATACCTATGTTATGTTTTCTACGAGCTTTATAAATATTTTAATTCTTTCGGCCCGGGAAATGTCTATATAGGGGAGACCGGGGCTAGTTCGAACAAAATTTTGAGAGAAAAATGACTTAATTTTTTATATGATGGAGTTTTTTTCAGAAGTATTCAACTATAGATGCTATTTTAGCATACATTATTCTCAAATTGAAGACAAAGTAGAGTCAGAAAAGCATGTTAAAGTTAGAGTTTTCACTGTTCAAACAAACCCCACCCTTGGGGTTAGTTTGAACATGGGGATGGGGTGTCACGTCACAACAGTGTTGGATGTACCAGATATTTTGTTAATATGAACAGTCGAACTAGCCCCATTTGATTTTTTCTTTGTTTGAACAAGCCCCACATGGACGTATTTTGAAAAATTCTATATTTAGAACTAACATCATAGAAGGCAACCTAACATGTATAAATGATTATTAACTTCAGTTGGGGAACTACAACTAGTGGAGTTGAAACTGTCAGGTTCAATGGCAAACATTGAGCAAACAACATTTTGTGCGACAGTAAAAAACACTGTTGGCCCCTCAAAATGTAAAAGTCTTTTTACTTTTTCATAATTTAATTTAAAAAAAACCTTTGAACATGAAGTCAAGGGTAATGATACAGTCCTTCACTAGGAGGCAGCACAGATTGAACATTCATTTACTTTAAATTAATTTAAATTATGGGCAATGTATTGATTTAACCCATGTGCGAACTAGCCCCGATCTCCCCTACGTCAGAATCTGACGTCTACAAAGATGCGTCAGATTCTGACGCATACAGATTCTGACGCATACAAACGGTTGCCGGGCTGTAAAGGTTAAAATAAAAACAACTCTGACATAAATTTTTCATGCCCTTGTCTTTGTTCCGATATAAATGGCTTCGGTTGCACATCACACAAGCCATTGTACTCTGATATTAAACATGCAATATTCTGTGTAAAGCATCGCTACTACCAGCTGCAATCATATTTTAAATTAACAGATATACACAAAACGACAATACAGCTCGGGGTTATAAGTTGACGGGCTAACTTGTCTTTTATTGCCCCCCCCCTAATTTATTCACTCACACCAGGTCGTTGTATGATAAAATAAGGTGGTATATTAGCCGATCAAATCAATGATATAGGGAATTAATTGGTGCTTAAACATCAAAATTTACATCAATGTTTGGTCTTATATTTAAGAAATGTGTGTAATTTTCACTCTCTCGCTACCGCGACCCACAACTTCAAGTTGGTGAAAATTTAAATTATTTTACGTAAGGTTTCAAGTGTTAATATTGGTATACTTTCTGCAACGCTGGCCCAACATTAAATCAACAGTGTTGGTTTAATGTTGGGCCAGCGTTGCAGAAAGTTGGTCCAACAGTGGGCGAATGTTTCGTGTTTCTTGGAAGCCTGCAAGTGTATATATATGAGAATGTTTATTCCTGTTGATTCATTCAGTTTGTTCGTGCAGATACCCATCAAGGTATATACCCATGCAGAATTATTTTCCGGTTTACCTCCGTCAGTCTTTACCTAACAATGTTGATATAGTAGAACGAGAGATTTTCTATTTCCAACCATTTTCCGTTTGGTATAAACATGCTACTATCAAACCTGATCACCCCTATTATGATAGCTCATAATAATGTCTGACTCAGTGCCAGGCTGTACCCGGTTCGAATCCCGCTACATTAGATATATTTCCTAGGTGCACACATATGCAATATAAATAAATAAATAAAATGAGCAGCTGTTGAAATTTATGGGATAGTATGCAACAGTAAAAAACAACCAATTAGCACGACATTGAGAAACACACACTTGCATGTCTGAAGAAACCTCTACTGACGGGAGGGGGGTCAGAATATGAATTACATTACATAATCCAATGTTGGTTCAATACTGGGCCAACATCGCAGACGGTGAGCCAGCATATAACCAGCAATGGTCCGACGTCTTGCGTGTGCTGGAAAAGCATATATACCTACCAGCCGGTGACACAGAGCATTCTGATTTAAACATACTTTATTTTACCATGTTTACAACCACTTTATTCCGCCATATATTTCCCTGCTGTGTTTGCACAAATAAGCCAAACTATAAAGGTTACAATCAACATTTTAAATGCCAATATGTTAATGCAAGTAAGCCGAAAAATAATTAATTTTAAATTGAAAGGCCAATATGATGACAACAGCACCTGAAACAATCCACTGTTAAAGGAGTAGTCCACTGTATGCTAACAGCGAGACAAATTTGTACCCAGAAAGTACCACGCTGTTTGCAAATATAGCCAACTGGGGTAGAACTAAAACCATAAACATACAGAGAGTGGTCTATAAATTTAAAGCCTGTTTATTGTGAACTGTCGACCTAGACGTCTGCCCAGCATCAGACAGACTTTCCCCAGACCAGTACATCTAAAAGCTCTATTTTGACGTCTGCCCAGCATCAGACAGACTTTCCTCAGACCAGTGCATCTAAAAGCACTATTTATATTAACCCTTTTAGCGCGGGGATTGACATTAGACGTCGAAATCTGACGTCTAAAGTCGATCCTCACCGAAAGAGTAAAATATTCATAATGGCCGTAGACCCTAACATAGGTATTCAAATGAATCGAAAAGAGCTAACTAAGACAGCTATATTGATTTCAAATTGATAAAACCCCTTTGGTCTCCAATGTTTATATACAAATATTTCAGGGCTTTAATGGTGAACGCCCTTTCTAAGACTGAGTAATCAGCTGCGCCACACCCTGTGTGATGTGGCAGATGAACACGCTGCAAATAATAGTCTTCATTCCGTGCACTTATCTGATCAACACGCTGCAAATAATAGTCTTCAGTCCGCGCGACGAGCTGGTTATGTAACACAGCAGGCATCGCGCTGAAACGAGATGGACGCTTTTTGTTTCATCAGCGTGTGAAGTTAGCGCTTGATGAATACTGATTGCATGCATTGGCTCGTTGCGAGATGATCTGCGCTTGATGCCTCCGTAAGTAATTTATAATGTGGACACCGCTGTAATAAGTCTAATGGCATTATATGGTAGTCTAATCCTTCTAAGGATCCAGGGGGTTTTCCATGGTAAGCTGGAAGGCAGTCAAATTGTATGTCTAAATATGGTGACTGGCAAACATAGATTATCTCATGTTCATCCTTTTTCAAACTTTTTGCATTTTCAACGCTGAAATATTTTTGCATAAATCATGGCGAGCAAAGTTTTTTTCAATTTAAAATCATCATAAATGTCTTAGTGAGCTTTTTCAGCTTCATTTGAATATCTATGTTATCTGTCTATGACCATGATAAATATCTCAATTATTTCAGTGTGGGGATCGACTTCTTAAGTCGATCCCCACACTGTGGGAGTTATATCAGTTACGTTCTCCTGCTTTAACCCTTTAAGCCCGCACGATGCATTAAAGCATAATTTTACATCTCTGAAAACAGACTTAATTTTCCTACAACTAAGGGTTTTATATTGAAAATCTCCATGAAACAGGGTTACCAATACATGTCAATTTTCTTAATTTGTCAACCACATCAAATCATCTTCATCCTCTACAAGACGAGAATTGCGACAGCAATTCGCGGCTTGTAGTGGATGAGATGACAATGGTAAATTCAGGCTTGAAAGGGTTAACAAACCCTGTCTTGTGGGTATTGTATTTTCAAGAAATTTACAAGCCTAATAAAATCACTGCAATCCATGAAATCGTTTGTGGTAAATGACCAGGTAATAAAATAATCTGCAAATATTTATTGTCCACAAATAGAGACATTAATTTTGTCGTCATTTGAAGCACAAAATTGCACATTTCGTTCCCAATAATAATGAAACGGATTAAAAACGACTAAAGTCGGGCCTAGCAGGACAAAGGTTAATCATCATTTCACACAGAAAAAAAATATATACGGATTTAGCAGAACAAGGGTTAACCCTCGTCATGCTGAATCGTTTAATTTTCTTTTCGTCATTTGAAGCTGGAATTTCTAACGCAATTTCTAGCTTCAAAATGACGTAAAATACTTCATTTTATAAAACTTAGACATCACTCAAAATGTATTATTTTTGTACGTCAGCAACCTTCTTAACGTATTGTATTAATTGCATGGGCATTATATTTGATCTGAAATTGTTTGAAACTGTATATAAACGGTCCGAGCAGTGAAAGAGATTAATTATTATTTTACACGGAAAAAACCTTGTGATGATCTCTGAGTGTGCTTCACCTCCAGCACCAACTCTGGCCTAATACGTGATGTCATTCTCAAGGGAAATCGAAAAGAGAAAATCAGTCTGATTACCTAACCTGCATGGCAGATCATTACTAAATATTTGCTCCTGCTTTTAAATCCAACAAACCTGTTACAGCCATCCTACGTTAACCCTTTTAGAGATAAATACTAGAATTATATTCTTTTTAAACCGCTTTATTAGTGGGTTATAAAGAGCTAAATGTGTGCTTAAAGTGATACAATTAGGCCAAAATCATCATTTTTCAACTGGTAAATGCGCAACACACAATTTAAAAAGCCTACGCAATTCTATTCTATGGACATGTTGACATATTATAGACAAATCTATGAGCCAATTTTCACTCATTGTTCCGCTTTAAACATCAAGATTTACAAATGTTTCGTTTCAAATTACACAAGTATGGTCATTTTCGCCCACAGTTGTGCATCTCGATAGCGAGACACAACTTCAAGTGAAACAAAAAAAAAAGACTTCTAACGCGCCTAAATCCTCGGTGTCCCGAACTCAGTGGCGCTGCAAATCTGAATCAAGTTCATTATCATTGTCCACTTACTGTCAAATACATCGATTGACATGCCGGGACACATAGGATTCAGGATGGAAAAGCTTGGTCGAAATTTAAGGTCCTAATTTTTTTCTGAGACTAATCATCAAGTTTGTGCAGCCAGTCATCAAGTCTCTCTTATATTTCGAAATGCTTCGTTACACACGTCTTAAATTATAATTATTACTCATCCTCATAGTCCTGGCTCAGCAATTTCAGAGAGAGAGAGTGTGTCTCGTTTGATTCGTGAGGTAGTCACCCCGGACATAGACATTTCAGGAGGTGATTTTTAAAAATTGATGGCATAATCCAAAATGGCCCGCCACCAGCCTTTATAAGTGTTTATATAACTAATTGACATAGAAACATGTATGATACCAACATTCCATATGCTTTTGCCATGGTACATTCATTTCTAGGGTCCAATGACAATTTAAAAATGATACTTTTTCAACCGTTAATCTTAATATCATGCTGTTCACTGATCGTCAGAATCTGACGTCTATGGGTAAATATAAAATTAAAATTAAATTAAAAAAATAAAAAAAAGTCACTCACTTAAGTTTGTGTCTCGCTACCGTGACCCACAACTTCGGATATATGCAAAACGATCGGGTGAACAATTTTCATATTTGTTTAATTTTAGACCAAACATGATTTAAGCAGTTTAAGGGTTGAAACCCTATCAAGTCTGAATTTACATTGGCATTATCACCCACTACAAGCCGCGAATTGCTATCGCAATTCTCAACGTGTAGTGGATGAAGATGGCTTGAATTGGTTGGGAAATGGAAAAAAAATTGTTTTTATTGAACAGATCCATGAAAAAAAAATCGTTGAAAAAACCCCGAGGTTTTAGGAAATTAAGTCATTCTTCACAGATGCAAAAAACCATAAAGAGTTATTATGGTTATGTCGGCATTGGATGAACGTCTCTTGTTTGCTGGGGGTCTAATCTCGCGTTTGCGGGGGAGGGGGGGGGGTCACAGCGGACCAAATTGGATGAAGGGACACGTACATCCTGAGACGCGGCATTACACGCACCCTGTCATCCATGCATTGCTAGCAAGGCAGCTCACATTACCTCTAGGATGCCGCCCGGAGAACCGGCAAGAACCGGTCTGATCCGGTTATGGTGGGGTCCACAGACAACTTATACCGGTACTTTATCCTGAAAACTCCAAAGAACAAAAACCCTCACGTCAAAAACTTTTTTGTGCGCATATAGTAATATACTGCTCACTTGGTATGAAAGGGTGTATCTGTCACTTTGTAAAGTGGCAGATACACCCTTTTATATCCAAGGGTACGATATATGTATACACTTACAACATTGGGACAACTTAATTATCACTCAATGCGTTGGACTTCAAAAACGATGGGCCAACATCAACCCAGCATTAGGTTATTCCATCGCAGAACTAACGTCTTACGAAAAAGTGAACATTGAAACATTGTCATAAAAATATGCTTAATAATTGTACGCTATCACGTTTTCATAGGTAGCTGCGACATCCACAAATTTTTTTGATTGTGATTATTTATAAACTTTATTTTTCAAGTTATTATCACTGAACATAATAATATTGTAAGATGAGATATAGCTTGATATTTACCTAGTTCTGGCACCATTATTGTACACGTCATGCCATCCATCTTGATTTTTTCTTTTGTATTTGGATTACCTGCTATGTAATCTTATTTTCTTATTTAAAATACTTGTACTATTTTGTTATGTTTATTGCAGCAGAAATTGTACCCCAAGCGTCAGACGAGGCCTGAGTTATTGATAAAAACTTGTCAAACTTTTTATGAACTAATAACAAACGTTTTCGTTGTTCAAGTTGGGCTAATGTATCTACCCGCACAGAGAAATGTTCACCAGTTTCTATTTGAATTAGGTGGTATAATGCCATACTTGGATCTACATGGATGGCATATTTCATCGACGATTAATTAGACTGACGTTTTGCCAAATAAAGAATTTCTGCATCCAAGCCAGAAGATATTTCGAGATTTATATACTCTTTAAATTTCCCTTAAAGAAAAATTGGAACAATTTTATTACATCTGTTTAATTTTCAGTAGCTGATCTAACGATATATTTGATCTATTCGGATCCTAAATATAACCCTTCAAAGATAATTTCAAATTTAAAAATCATTTGTGGCATAGATAGATGACTTTCTGCTGATGTAAAAAGAACAGAAAATGACATGAAAAAATGTCACTTGCGATGCTGATATTCTGGTGATTGCGGACAGATTACACATGCAGTAAGAGCTGCTCAATTTATTTTCCAAATAGCTGTCCCGTGTAATCTCCTGTAGATAGATCCTATTAGGACGTGGATCTGTCTTGTTTTCCACGTGGACAGAAACAATACACCTCTACATGGGGGCTGATGATTACCGCCACCCTCAAACAGAAACTCAGCACTACAACCCAATTACCACCCTTCAATCATCGAGTAGTGAGAAAAAACACACAGGGAAAATAATTATTGTGTTTAGCCCTTAACCCTTTCAGGCCTGAATTTATCATTGTCATCTTCCTCCACTACAAGCCGCGAATTGCTGTCGCAATTCTCGACTTGTAGTGGATGAAGATGATTTGATGTGGTTTAAAAATTGAAGAAAATTGGCATGTACTGGTAAGCCAGTTTCATGAAAATTTTCCTTTTAAACCCCTCGTCATAGGAAAATTAAGTCTGTTTTCAGGGATGTGAAATGATGCTTTAATGCATCGTGAGGGCCTAAAGGGTTAAAGCGGTGACATATTTTTGTATAAGCCATGAAAAACCAACGGTTTTTACAATTTGAAATCATCATGAATGTCTTAGTTAGCTCCTTCCTCTTTATTTGAATATATATGTTATGGGTCTTCGACCGTTATAAATATTTTAACTCTTTCAGTGCGGGGTCGACTTTATACGTCAATATTATTTTATATAAACGATGAAGACATGAAGGGTTTTATTCAATTCAAAATCATCATTATTGTCTTAGTTAGCTTTTTCTGATTCATTCATATACCTATGTTATGGGTCTACGGCCATTATAAATAGGTTTAATCTTTCAGTTCGGTGATCGACTTTAGATGTCAGAATCTGACGTCTACAGACGTCAGATTCGGACGTCTAAAATCAATCCCCGCGCCGTATGGGCTAAGTCGGAATACACGTGTATATGGAAAACAGCTGGGAGTTTGATGGTGGTTTGGTTGCTGACATCTAGATTTATATTATCACAAATAATTATATTTATACTTTCTGAATTAAAAATAAATCGTTGTGTGAGTCCTCTCACGTGGTGGACTCGGCAAAATGATTGTGGACGTTTTCACAGAAAAAGAGAAATCCTCACCCCAGAAATTGCTGATCGGTGGCTTTCTGGGGGCGGGAGATACTCGGGTGGGAGGACGACTGGTGCACCTTGTTGGGCTTCCGGCCCCCATTTCCTGCGCAGAGGGCTGCGCGGTGGAGCGCAGCACGATGGTGCCGTGCAAAACGAAAAGGCACTTACTGCTTACTTGAAGAGTAGCAGCTACTGCCTTTTGCCTTTGCATGCCGGAAGCCAAAGCCATAGACAGTATTCAGTGACGGCTGATTTTACACTGCTCGACATTGATTATTCAATTGAAATTTTCAGTCACTTGAAGTTGTGTCTCGCTACCGCGATACACAACTTCAAGTGACTGAAAATTACTAACACTTGTAAAATTAAGTCATATGGTATAATGTCAGTTTGACAGATTTCAGACATTTACCACTTTTTTACCAATAAGCAGTTACTGCGTTTTCCCTCTGCGCGGTGTAGACCTCTGACGTAGTTGCAGAATCCATCATCGGACAGACTGTCCGGAGCACCACCTACGGACAGGCGGTTTATTCAGGGTGTGTTTCCCAGAGCGGGCAGGGGATATCACTGTGTGAACCATGATGACATAGAGACCCTGCGCCCCTTTGTTTTAGTGGTTACTGTCAGATGGGGGTGAGTTAGGGGCGATCCTGATGGTCAGTCGTGACGCATCATCACCATCCTGACAGCCAGCGAGAAATACTCCTGCTTTATGACCAGTTATACACCTACTCTACTTTAAAACCAATCAATCCTACCAAGAGACTTTGACCCAATGCTGGGTTAATGCTGGGCCACCGTCTGCGACGTTGGTCCAGCATTAAACCAACATTGGGTAAACTCATCGTGGTAGCTGGGTTGGGTTACACAACTGTCCAGGAAACGTTTCAGATATGTGTCTTTAATCACACAGTGCGGGGGTCGACTTTAGAGAATCTGATGTCTGGAGATTCTGACGTCTAAAGTCCATCCCCGCACTAAAAGAAATAAAATATTTATATTGGCCGTAGACCCATAACATAGGTATTCAAATGAATCGGAAAGAGCTGACTCAGACATTTATGTTGATTTCAAATTGTAAAAAACAACTTTGGTCTGCATGGTTTATACAAAAAAAAAAGTTCAGCGCTTTAAGGGTCAATCACATACATCAGAATGACTTTCTGCTTGATGGTACGACCACAGGTGGCGCCACTCGCATGAACTGTGATTAAGTATACAATGAAAGTATGAAAGCGATATCACAGATTTTAATCAGAGCATAAAATAGACCATTCAACCATAAAATTTCGAGTTTTTTATATTTCTGCCAATTCTATCTTGAAATAAACATATAATATGGTCATTATTAGCAATGCTTGACATTATAAGAACTTAGAAGCGTTTTACTGACTCTTAACTGACAGACAGATTTTCCATTCTTCAGATTCACTTTGCGTGGTTGAGCTGTGACCTCAATTAATTCATCTGAAGAATGGGAAATGTATTTATCTCTGCGTGATATCGCTTTCATACCTTCATTGTCTATATTCAACTACAGTTCATGTGAGTAGCGCCTCCTGTCATACGACGTACATCCGTCATGCTTTAGCTCTTACAGCGCGAGGATCGACTTTAGACGTCACAATCTGACGTCTACAGACGTCAGATTCTGACGTCTAAAGTCGATCCCCGCGCTGTAAAAACTAAATTATTGTAATGACCGTAGACCCATAACATAGGTATTCAAAATTATGATGATTTCAATTTGAAAAATAAAAACCCTTTGTTCTCCATAGTTTATACAAAAAAATATCGGTGCTTCAAGGGTTAACCGCCAGACTGATGTCCACCATGGTGGTCTCTTAGAGATGGTATAGCCTACGCATTTCTCTAAACAGTTTTTCGATATGAACAGATGTCCCAAATCTTTGAAATCGATTGAGGATGTGACTCATGTAACCCGTTTTTAGAACTAAGAAAACT
The DNA here is from genome assembly GCA_964017125.1 of Flabesymbios commensalis. NCBI lineage: Eukaryota > Metazoa > Annelida > Polychaeta > Terebellida > Flabelligeridae > Flabesymbios > Flabesymbios commensalis. Next base: position 18,317,023 of record OZ024911.1, read on the forward strand.
TTCTCAAATCTTAAAAACTGATAACCGATGTGGTTTTTTTTTACAAATCCTAGAAATTGTCGTTCAACTCTCGATCCACAACTTTAAATGACAGAGAATATAAATTAAATATCTCAGAACTCTATGGGTTAAAACCAATCAGTGGTGAACGTGCGCCCTGGTCTATATTAGTCCAGGCGATTTGCGATAAAATATGGCCGAACCCAAAACAAATTTCCCAGAAACGCCGCCAGCAGCCACCAGCCGTTAATGACAGCATTTACGTCTGCTGTTTTTGCAAGAGCGATGGATTCAGCTATTAGCTATTGTGCTACTAAGAACAATCTTTGACAGATTGGAATGTCGCATATTATTACATTTTTTCGCCACGATACAGGACACATATCGTCCCTTTGGATATGAAAGGGTGTATCTGCCACTTTGCAAAGTGGCAGATACACCCTTTCAAATCCAAAGGGACGAAATAGTGGACTCACTGAGCGCTCATTACATGTGTATAACGAGCACAGGGTGAGTTTACTATCTTTCCCATTATGTTGGTATTCTAAGGGGTCTTGTCAAGTTAACAAAATCAAAATATCAGATAAAAACTCGGTGAAAAAATGGGTGGGTGGGTGGTTCAAGTCCCAGCTCGGATTTGTTTTTGTACATGTTTCAAAAAACAATTACTGGATAGGGGGTGGGTGGATAAGGTCTCGCCAATCCGTTCTTTTGTTAACTTGACAAGACATTTAAGTGCACTTCACAGATTAAAACAGCATCTGTTATTCAATAAAATAAATAGCAAAGTCTTAATAGAAAATCCGGCATGTTTAAAAGACAATGATGTCTGTGTAAAAAGATGAGCTTTAACCCTTTCATCTTCATACGTCAAAATCTGACGTCTGTAAACGTCAAATTCTGACGTATCAAGACGATGCACGCACTAAAAGATTTTTTTAATAATGATCGTAGATAAAAAAGGTATTCAAATGAAGCGGAAAAAGCTAATTGAGACATTTATGATGATTTCAAAATGAAAAAAACCTTCCCGTGGCTTATACAAAAAATATTTCAGCGTTGTAAGGGGTAAATTTTTGGACTTAGCTATCAGCTTAAGTTGTAAGATAATCTCAGAATACAATACTATGGAAAATACCAAACCCCGCTAAACCAGAAGGAATCGGCATCTACAATCAGTGCAGTCAAAATGTTATGGCCATTCACTAGGTGGTGCAACATATGTAAGATATAACATCAGCACACTCACCAGGGCGCGCAGCATGTCACCATGCAAAATCATATTAATATTTTCATGAAATATCTTATATTACATGTTCATGATATTTAAAGGGACTGGCCCAGGCTAAAATCATCAAAAAATCGGTGATTTTATTTCGGGTTCTTAATATGACCATATGATGTAAACATGTACATAGACTAGAACTGCAAATTTTTATAATTTTTGTGCTGCGCGTTCATCAGTTAGACTAGATATAGAGACGAAATTCCCGATTTCTAATTATTGACAACCATGTCAAAAATAGGAAATGCGAGAATTTCGTCTCTATATCTAGTCTAACTGATGAACGCGCAGCACAAAAATTATAAAAATTTGCAGTTCTAGTCTATGTACATGCTTACATCATATGGTCATATTAAGAACCCGAAATAAAATCACCGATTTTTTGATGATTTTAGCCTGGGCCAGTCCCTTTAAAAGAAAAAAACAGTAATAACATTGACTTAGTCAAGATAGGGCAGATAATAAATTGACGCTTTTGTTATTTACGTCAATACTGTAATTTATAATGATCACGACAATGTGAAAAAAAAGGAATTAATTGAGTATTTATTATTAAATTTATTTATTTATTTATATTTATAGTACACAATCAATGAATCATTTGCATACAAAATTATTTTCTATATTTTGTAACAAAAACAGCATTTCTAATGTTATTTGGCTGACAAAGATGTTATAGCTAGAGACACCTGGTGAATGTGACAGAAGTTACACGAAGCAATATTATAACACAACCAATTTAAGCAAACATGAATCATTATCTCAATGTTGGTATAATGTTGGGCCACCGCGGGCAACATTAAACCAACATTGGATCAATTTAGCGTGCTTGCTGGGATATAATTTATTTAATGTCTGTACCAGAATGATAACTATATAATTATGATTGTTATAGCCACCAAGTGGCTGGAACAGAACTTTAACTTGAAGGTTTGGGTCACAGATTGCGACCATACAAAATCGTGAGACTTTTCTTTGAAAGGTTATATCTAAGACTTGGCCTCGAACAATCAGGTCGCCAATAGGTTGACTAGAATCAGTAACGTCATATCGACTACATGACCAGGATCGCATGCTCTCCTCATTTTTCGCAATTTCATTAAAAATGTTATGGGCATTTTTCCACCTTGGGGGTCGAGATTGCTGTGTCTCTCCGCCATGTTGAAAAAACGGTGATTTTCCTGAGTAAAACATATACAGCAATACACACATCGTCCACATTGTTATAACAGTACCAGTGAGCAGTGAACCATAATCTCGATCAAGGGCTTTCACTTATTATTTAACTTGACTTGCATGCAAATCGATTTTGCTTTGATGTCAGTGACCGCCTTGGAAGTGCAGCAGTCCGCTCAATATCCAGTTGATTTTATTTCCTGTTCATTATGCAACCCTGTCATATCACGACGCGATTGATGACAAAACAGTATCATTGTCATCGTTTTTTATGAACCTTTAAATCTTTGTAATGGTTTAGAGCAACACTGAATGCCGTATATAATTTTTTGACTTTTTAAGACAACACCGTCGGATATGATCATGTCAGTCAGTGATCTTCCCTTCTTTGATGTACCATATCACGACGCACTGAATGAGAAAACATGATCAGTGTCCTGGTGGTAAATTAATATTGTACATCCATCGGCTTTAAATGAACATGCCTGGACCCGTGTTCGCGTACAAGTTACGATATATATACTAGGCTTCGGATTGGTCGAGATGGCCCAATCCGAGGCCTACAATATATCACAACTTGATAATATGGGCCCTGGATCATTAAAAACAAACAGCTAGTTAATAAACACAAAAAGTTTGATCCAACAGTGATTCAATGTTGGGCCACCGTCTGTGACGCTGACCCAACTCTCGGAACTGCTGACTGCTGACCTATATATAAGGCATCCAGATTCCGCTGTCCACCAATAGCATTTCTGATATCTTCTATGTGAGCTAATTCCCAGCCACACATGACACATCCAACGTTGTTTTATTTAAACCGGCATCTGTTGTAAGTAAAGCATTAATTACGATGTCCCTCTATCAACCCATTAAATTTGGTAAAATTACCGTATGTTTTAATCCCTGAATTGTCAAATGTTCTAATTTTTGAAACGAACGCTACATCTTCGCGAAATTTGCAATGTCGCTGGCGAAATTTGTAAAGCAGCTAGCTGTAGTGCTTGGACATTTTCATGAAAATTGGTTAAGAATTGACTGAGAAAGAGGGAAAAAACATGCGGTACAAGTTAATGTGACGGCGTCAATACTACTGAGCAGGCCTACTGTGGTGGTCTTCATCTATTTCTAAGCTGGCCAGCCATCTGGATCAGTAGAAGAAGCAGCTCCGAATGACAGTATCTTGACGGAAGCAGTCGTCGGCGCTGATTCAGAGTTCACTAGAGAATAAAAGGTGATATTTAGATTTTGAAATTAATCAATTCTTGCCAGGCATGGTTTGCAATCTAGGACCTATGAAAAATTAGCTATTTTTATGTCGCTTACATTGACCTTTTGTGCTCAGCATGTCATCCAGTACATGTACATAGCAGGTATGATCGCTAAATTAATTTATGATCTTTCCACTTTCAGTGTTTTTAGTACCAGTTGCTGGTACTTACCCTTAACCAATAAAACGCTGTAATATTTGTGTATAAACTATGGAGAATAAGGTGTTTCTTCCAATTTGAAATCTCCATAAAATTTCTGGTGATTTCAAATTGAACAAAACCTTATTCTCCATAGTTTATGCCAAAATATTTCAGCGTTTTATGTCTTAGTTAGTTATTTCTGCTACGTTTAAATACCTTTGTTATGGGTCTACGGCCAGTATACATATTTATATCTTACAGGACGGGGATCGATTTAAAAATTTAGGGGGGGGTCACATGACCCCTGGGAGCCCCCCCCCCTTGATTCGCCCCTGATCAATCAACAGTTTGCTACATGATTTATCTTTTCCATTTAGGCTTTTGATCAGAGCTTTTTAGATGGTTTAAAAGTACTGTGGATTTTATTTTGCGTTTCAAGGTGGGTTTACGAACTTGTGAATTTGCGAAAACATGGGATATTACATAACTGGGAAGGCATATGCTGTGTATCGAAATGCGGGATCATTATCAGTTCTAAGGGAAAAGTGCCATTTCATCAGGAATAAAATAGGGGTATCACATCTGATTTCTAACATCATTAATGTTGTATCTTCCACAGTTGATTGGGGTTGACGTTTAGAAACAAAGAGAATGAGATTATAGCTGAAATAAATTATTAATCATAGAATGATACACAGTTTTTTAAATATTGGCTGACAAATGTAACGAGCAAACTTTTCCTGCGATTTGGTCATAATTTTAGGACAATGGTTCCAGTGCAGGCACGGCGGGCGTTTATTGAGGGAGCTTTGAGCTTTGACAAAGTTCCTGCCTGTCGTCCGGTTTCAAACCCCGCTTGGTGCAGAATTTTTAGAAAAATATCATGTTTCTCCCCTCTCAATATTGGGGCATTGTTTCGATGTTATGTCCTATTCTCTTTTGGTTTAATGTTGGTCCATCATCTACGACGCTGGCGCTGAAAGGGTTACACTGTCACACTGAACAACAAATATAAGCCGGATGGAGCGAACAAGTAACGGACACGAACGAACTCATAACATTCAATCCACCGAGTGTCACCGAATGAATAACTAAGAAAAACACAACACGAAGCAGACAGAACGGACGCATACCATATGCATACCTGACACCAAACATCCAACTTTTTATCCAACAGACACGACGTGACGAGCACGACAAACCCATTTATTACTTATGCTGCGAAGTTAATTTATTTCAATTTCCACCCACTTGAAGGTGTGTCCCGCTACGGTGACCCACAGCGTCAAGTGGGTGAAATTTACTCATATTTGTTTAATTTAGGACCAAACATTTGCAAATGTTGATGTTTAAACACTAATTTCATTCCCATTAACAGTGATTTATTCGGCTAAAAAAACGGATTAAAAATGACTATAGTCGTGATAAGCTGCGAAAGGGTCAAACAGTCAGAATACCCGATAGAATCTTGTACTTTTTAAAGCGACATAATCAGGCTAAAATCATCAAAATATCAGTTATTTCATTTTGGCTTTTTAATATGACCATATGATGTGAATATGCCCATAGACTAGAACTGCGGAAGTTTTTTTTTAATTTTTGCGTTGCGCATTTACCAGTTACGCGAGATATAAAGACGAAATTCTCATATTTCTTATTTTGGATGCATGTCCAAAATAAGAAATACGGGAATTTCGTCTTTATATCTCGCTTAACCGTTAAATGCGAAACACACACAATTTTAAAAAAACTCACGGAATTTTATGAACATGTTCACATCATATGGCCATATTAAAAAGCGAAAAATAAAAATACTGTTTTTATTATTATTTTAGCCTGATTATGTCGCTTTAACATCATACTATGTGTAACAAAACTACTGTATCTGTAACTATAGCATCTGTATTCACGTTCCAACATTAATCATAAAAAATGATACCAAAACAACAGAGTGTCTGTATTATTGATTCTTAACGAACTGACTAATATGGGATTAAAAAAGTGTACAATTATATACGAGGGTTTTCATTTGGTTTTGCTAGGGAAATAGTGTACATATAGTGATGAACAGCTCATATTTGATGGGACAAGGATAAATACAGAACATGTGTTCGGTACTGTCGAACATCCTGAAAACCTTCTGACGGACGTCACAAACATGAAATGTATTTGCCGGAAAACAACTGGACATAACATTGAATTTGACGAAAACCAACGGATTTACAAAATACCATACATTCCTTGTCCACCCGTCGCGAAAAAACAGCAAGCATGCTAATTATATTAGTTCGATGGATCCTTTGATTTAAAGTATTCAACATGTTAGAATACTGCTGACACACAACCTGGAAGCAAAAACTATACGTGAATTCTCTGTTGGTTTAATGTTGGTCCATCATCTACGACGCTGGCCCAACATTAAGCCTTAGCAAGCTGAAATATATCTGTATAAACCATGGGGATCATTTTTTTTTTAAATTTGAAATCATCATTAATGCCTTGGTTAACTCTTTCCGCTTCATTTGAATACCTATGTTATGGATCTACGACCGTTATAAATATATTTACTCTTTCAGTTCGGGGAACGTTTTTATACGTCAGAATCTGACGTCTATAGACGTCAGATTCTGACGTATAAAGACATTCCCCACGCTGAGAGTGTTCAGCTAACATACATGTAGGCCCACTTTCTCTTGATTGTTATGTGGGATCTCTGATTGGTGACTTATATATGGTGGCTTTTTAACATGATTGAGAACTTTCTATTTAAGTGTCTAAAGAAAGCATCTAAAAGGTTCCATCGACTCGATTTAGTAAATGAGGCCGCTTAGCGCATTTAAACATGTATTTATCAATTATTGATGGATGCCACAGGATCATTCCTAATGTCAAGTGCCCACCATAAGTATTGTCATTGTCATGTTGGTGAATTAAATTGAAATCCAGACAAAGTATATAATTATCACGATACTTTTCACATTAACTACCCACGTCGTGTAATCAATGCTAATAGGTTCGACAAATGTCAGAGATAGATCGAGTGTATGTATTATATGTGTGGTTAATAGCCTATACATGTATTAAGTGTTCACGGGCGATGTCCGCTTTTTCAAATAAACAATTATATTGTTATTAATTACCAACGTTACTAACCTGTAATCTAGATATATTTATTTTAACTTTTGCTGTGCACTCAAACATATTTTTACATTTTTAAAATACAATTCCACCTCTGACCTAATAGCTATATGCTAGTCACATTATCCATAATCTGCTTCGTCTAAAGCGGGAGTTTTTTTCTCAATTTTTTTGTCAGTACATGGTCGATATTGATCTTAGCTTAACGTTTTCTAATCTCTCCGAAATCCATCAGAAGATATGTCAGGTAGCTTATAAGTTTTAAAATTTGTTCCCCATAACATAGAGTAAACTGAAACAAAAATTGCATTGCTTGCCAGCCCAAAGCTTTACAACAAAGATATTAATTGTGGACTAGGTTATACCCAGTATGGGGCATGGCGAATCAGATACTAATACAAACAAAACATACACTATCCTGACATTTGGACATTTGTTTGAAAGATTATTTTGTAAAATTGTACATTTTGTCACCTCTGCTGGTTGTTGTACAGCATAATATACTGGATGTAATGACACCCTCAGGAGGACAGCGATGACTAACTTTGCTCACCACAAGCTGAGATAGTCAGCGATATATCGCTGACTATCTCAGCTTGTGGTGAGCAAAGTTAATCATTATTAACTGACTTTCAAATTAAAAAGCAATTTCGCTGACTGCTTCAACTTGTTTTCAATATGCAGACATAAACCATTATATTATTATAAAGTATTTCATCAAATCAAAGATCTCCTTATATATCACTCTTAACTCTTACAATGCTGACATATTCTGTATGATCCATGGAGACGAAGGGTTATTTTCAATTTGAAATCACAATAAATATCATAGTTAGCTCTTTCTGATTCATTTGAATAACTATGTCATGAGTCTACCATTATAAATATTTTTCATTTTTTCAGTGCGGGAACAGCAACAGTTAGAATCTACGCATCTAAAGATTCTGACGTGTAGAGACTGGTTAATTGTCAAATAATAGTATTTCGTTGGAGTACCTGTATACAACAGATTTAGTCACCTTTGTTTATATTGTATTTATGACGAAAAACATGTGTGGTGTGATGACATACTATTTGCGTACCCCTGCTCTTTGCCCTGTAATGCTAAACTGGACGTCAGCTGTTGATTAATATGGTGACTAAGTTAATCACATTTGCAGAGATAGGTCATATGTGGGACATTCTATATTTAAATAAAAGTTAATGCGTTCTAAAAAAATAATCAAGTAAATTTATCATATTCCCAGCGCACCATATCACCTGTACTTCAGTTCCCTGTAGAAATGTCACTTTGTGGGACTAATGTTGTTAATGCAATACATATTTCATTAAATTAATTATTACAAGTAGCTTGATTTCCTCTACCAATATCTATATTGCTATTGTTTTTCTACATGACCATACTTTGCTGTAATACATAATATACTTAGAATTATTAAATTTTTAAAAATTGTTGGGAAATCGTGTAAACGGTCCATTTTAGTTGGAATTTTTCATAGATTTGAATTCCCAGCCTCACATGACAAAAATATTATTATTTATGTTAAGATATCAAAGTATGATGTCACCTGTAAATTGATCAGAATAAAACTGCGTGACTCTCGATGTCAGAGAGAATTAATATTTGACGATTAAAATAGTTTTCTTCCGTCAGATTATTATTCAGAATGTCATTGCGATCTTTAGTCTATAGGTAGCATGGGTGACTCATGGTAGTGCACGGAATAATGGATAACACGATGAAAAAATACATTTTGTTTTAATTGTTAACCCATCCCGTGCCGGGATCGCCTTTAGACGTCAGAATCAGATAGTGGACCAATATTAACTCTTACGCCGCTAAGGGATGTTGCAAAGTTAAAACAATTCCAAACATCCAAAAAAATTTTGGATGTGGGTGGGTGGGTCCAGGGCCATTTTGGATGGGAAATAGAAAATTGAAAAATCAAGAAAAAAATGTAAAATCTTTGATGATTATTGGTTTCCGAAAAAAATGAATAGGGGGTGGGTGAGTGTTGTAAACTCTATCCAAATTTTTTTTTGGATGTTTGGAATTTTTTTAACTTATCACGACTACATAGTTTTTATTTTGTTTTATTAACATGTTAAGTCACTTTTATTGTGAACGAAATGTGTGTATAAACATCAAAATTTGCAAATGCTTCGTCACAAATTAAATAAATATCAGTATTTTTTGTGGATCGCGGTAGTGAGACACATCGCCAAGTGGGTTAAAATTTAAATTAGCGTGTTAATGGTTGATGCTGGGCACACTGTGTCAAGACCCGTGTCGAGATTGGGGTGGCTCACTCGTATCGACTGGGGTTTGTAGCCTGGAGGTACTGCAGGCTCGAATCCCGATAGGGCCACATAATTATCATCGTAGTTGTGCATATATACAATTCTCCAAATTGAGCAAAGGCATGGAATGCACAGTGCTGTCTCTGGCACTGTGCGCTATAAAGAACTATGAAGTCATTCGAAATATTAAGAGTATTGCATAGTCTCGGCTTCGGGCTTCCTTCTGTCGCTAAATTGCCTCAGTGTGCAGAAAGCGACGTAAAACAGTATTTATAAATATACATCAAGATTGTGCCACACAAACTATAAGCCGACCTTTGTCGAGATTGTGCCACACATACCATAACGTAAATTGACCTGTCTCAAGATTGTGCCACGCAAACTAAAACAATACGGAAACTTGTGTCAAAATTATTGTCCCACACAAAATTTAAGCCGACCTATGTCAAGCTTGTGCCACACAAACTATGAGCGGACTTATGTCAAGATTGTGCCACACATATAATAAGCCGGCCTGCATGTGCCAAGATGGTGCCACTCATCGAGTACAACATTCCTATACACCATGAGTTTGGCAGTTTGTGATAGCCCGTTTGTTACGTTAGAAGAAAAAGAAGAAGAACTGTTTTTTCGAATATAAAACACTATGATATAACAAATAAATTAGTCATTAATTCTTCATAATATTTATTATTCCGATGGAAACATAATCTACGGTTGTTAATCAGTTATGTAGCTCCATAATCCTATATCAAACACATGTACGTCTCCTAAAACATGATAGTTTTAAATCAATAAAATGAGAGTTATAATTATAGCTGAACAGGCTAAAAAAACGCAGTTGTCTGGTCAGATAATTATTAACTTCGCCACAGTTTGCATCTTTTTGTGGACATGACCCATACATTTCTGAAAAATATGCAATCAGATATCAGTTTTTAAAAAGTCCTAAATGTCATTTCTACCTTTTTCATAATTAATGATGCAGAATCCAAGCTTTCGTGAGAAAAGAGCTGTGGAGAAGTGTTCTGAAGGCCAAGCAAACAATATCAAGTCGCACTTGGCAGAGCAGTTGATTGTTCGGTTTACTGGCTGGAATCTGGCGTAGGTGATGGTTTTGTGTGAGGCATATAAATATATAAGCACGGCCATCATTTTAGTCGTCTTACCCAGCATTTTGAATTTGATCTGGAAAGGTTTGTATACGGCATTAACGCTTGTGCTGTTAGAACCGTATATATTGATAACTATTCTGTGGTAGATGTATTATTAATTAAATAAATCAATTTTGAAGATGCAATTCCGGTTTCTAGATATTATGCTCTAGTCGCCATCCTGAGGGATAAAACGTTGTCCAATGGTGGATCCTGGTGACGCTAAAGATTATAAGATTCGTACGATAAGGATAATATTTAAAATAATATTTTTAATAACATTTAAAATCAAAGCCAAGATCTAATGAGAGAGGGCGTGAAAACAACATTTAACAAAATCGTATCCTTTTCTGGAAAAGTTAATGAGGGCAATATGAACAAAACGTTTGACCTACATCTGAAAAAGTTAATGAGGGCGATGAGGAAAAACAAAAAAAGGACATAGCTTTATTTACTTTATCACTCGATAAATATATATATTTTTTTAAATTGGCAACCACCTTATGTTTAAACATTTGCAGGCTCAATTTAATGCACCCTCTGATTTAAGACAGGGAACAGTGTGACCTAATAATAAATATTTATTTATTATAGTGGCATATTTAATTTATATATAAGTACACAAAACACAATATCATGAAATGCCGGGCCAATTTGGATTATTATGTAACTTTATACAATGTGATAACAAAAAACGTATACAGTGTGCCCAGGCAAATATCAGTAATATAAACGTTTATTTCACTTCGACAAAGCTCTACATAATATTATACAAGTCAGTGTTTCTCTCCAAAATTTAGTGATCAAGAAAGTTTTTTTCATTTAAATTAACGAAATCTATGCTATTAAGCATAATGTTGTTGATGCAATCAACTCCAATAGCTACAAAAACATTACATATTGACAAAAAAGGATATTCATCATCGACTTCGCGAAATGAGGAGACTAATCAAACACGCTGAGTTTTAGAGATAGTGTTTGTCCAATTTTATCATCTCTAACTCTCTGACTACGGGCTGTCTCTACTATCAAAGGTAAAAGTACACAACAAAATTAAGCAAAGATACTTCTAAGATGTTTAGATGACAAAGTGGAAACATAATATGGTATTTCAAAATGTTCTTTAACCCTTAGAGCGCGGGGATCGATCTCCACACTGAAAAAGTAAAATAAATAAAATTCCCGCAGACCCTTTACATAGGTATTCAAATGGAGCTGAAAGCGCTAACTAAGACATTTATGATGATTCAAATTGAAAAATGGCTTATACTCTATGGCTTATACTAAAATATCTCAGCTAAGAAATTTAAATTTCCAACCACTTGAAGCTGTGTCTTGCCACCGCGATCCACACATTTGTGTTATTTATGAAATTTAAATCCCAACATATATCATTGCTTCCAGATTAAAAGCATATTTTTAATAACTGGTTATACAGGTGCTAAGAAAAATACAGAATGTCTACTGTACATAAAATCGACGTCAGTGTTCTAATGGTCCAGGGTTAATATCGCAGAATGACGCAGTACGATGGCAGTGAATCTGTAGCACCGCCACACCTAGCCCCAGTGGCTGAATCAGTTTTCATCCACAGATTGACCGCGTACAAAATCGTGGGACATTTCTTTGGATTGTCATATCCGAAACTATCGGGGGGTAATCAGGTCAGAAATATGTTTTTGTGAATCAGTAACATTTTAGTTTCATGCCCGCTCAGAGGTCGCACATTCATTAGAAAATTATGAACATTTTTCGGATCTTGGGGTCTGGATCGCTCTCAGTCACCGTCATGTTGGATTTTTCGGATAAAGCAAATACATCCAACGACGGCCTCGGAGAGGACGACACGGCAACGCCACACCTACGTGCCGTGTTGTCACCGTCCATCATTGTCATGGTGCATACACCATCATAATAGTGCATTAACCCTTGGAGCGCTGAAATATTTCTTATATATAAGCCATGAATACAAAGGGTTTTTTCCATTTGGAATCATCATAAATGTCTCAGTCAGCTCTTTCCGCTTTTCATGTCATGGGTCTGCGCCCATTACAAAAAAAAATAATTCTTACAGTGATGGGTTTGATTTTAGATGTCAGATTCTGACGTCTACAGACGTCAGAATCTGACGTCTAAACTCAATCCCGGCACTGAAAGGGTTGAATCAGGTACGTTTTCCTTAACTTATTTAATGATGAGTGAATTACAAAGGTTGGCTAGGGGTTATTTTATCTCATTTTTTAAAGATAAGTCCCCGTTTGTGATAACAATATCATCCATCTCCTAACTACTATATAAGGCGAGTTCTAAGAAACCTTGAACCTGCCCAGTTAACAAAAGACGATGAACCGACGTTGGTTTGATGCTTGGCCAACGTCTGCGACGCTGGCCCAGCATTAAACCAACATCGTGAGCGCGTCGTGCCTACTGTGTGAGGTTAATACAAGCCTAATGAATATAGATGGTGGTGCATATCATTGGTATTATTGGAGTTATATGCAGGAGGCTGAGATCATAGATGACAGTTCTTCATCAGTAATCTACGGGGTGGAATGGGCTGAGGTGATTGGAATTGATCACTTAGAGCGAGACAATATCAGGACGCATTGTCTCAGGATCGACAAATATGCACAGATACAACATGGACAACTTAAAAATGAATACGAGTTTTAATGAATTCTGAACAATTCTGAATTCTAAAGTCGAGGACTATCCGATTTTCTGTGAGAGGTTGTTTGTGTATTAATTATTAAAGAGCTAAATTACATAATTAAAATTTTCAGCCACTTGGAATTGTGTCTCACTACCGCGACCTGCAACTTGAAGTGGTAGCTTAATTTGAGACAAATGAAATGAAATGAATCGGGCTTTAGGCCACCTTTGTGCACATGTAGGCTAAACTGGGCCAGGAGAACCTCCTGAGGATGGTGAGATGAATGAGATGACACTGTCCTCCAGACACAGGATTCTAAATTCGAGCCCTGGCGGTCTGAGGCCGAGCACGCTACCTCTCGGTCACGGAGGCTCCCCACAATACTGACTTTCACACGTGGATGGGGAAGAAACATTTTTGTTTCTTTGAAACCGCCGTGACCGGTAACCGAACCCCCAACTCTGGCGTGAAAGGCAGCGGTGCTAACCACTACCCTAGGGCCCCCGCCCAATTTGAGACAAAACATTCGCAAATCTTGATGTCCAAATACACATTTGGTTCCCCCAAAAAAATGATTTAATTGGCTAATAAAACCGATCAAAAACATTGGGGTGGGAAGTGCGTACCATCTACAGACGTCAGATTATGATGTATAAAGACGTTCCCCGCCGTGAAATGGTTAGAATGCAGTGACGTACGTTGCTACAACGTTGATTGCTCAGTGAGATATATCTTCGATTCGTGTACAAGACGTAAAATTGAGGACATTTTAAACATTTTAAATCCTCGTTGCTGTTTGACGAGTACTGACGACATTAGTGCAATGACATGTGCCTATCGTACCTCTCCCCTAATCGTGAGGGAATCTCGTGAGTGTGGGACAGTGGCTTTATTAAATCATAGTACCACTCTCATATCTGCTAGGCTGAAGACAAACTGATGTATCTATTCTTAGAATTTATTAACATCTCGTGGAATTTCTGGCGATTAAATTATACCCAGCCCCTGTGCACACTGTCCACGCTGGTGTGTTCTATAGTCGGATTCACATTAACAGTGGTGAATGAAATTCGCCGATTTCTCTGACAATTCTCAACCAATTTTCATGAAATTTTACACACACTATTTCCCATTTATGTAGTGACTACCCTGAATGTTTTGCGAAGTTTTGATAAGTATTTTAGAAGTTAGACCATTTGACATGTAGTAAAAAAACTAGGCTGTTGCCCTCTATAAACCCATTAGCTCACGACATGAATGGAAATAGTGTGTGTAAAATTTCATGAAAATTGGTTGAGAATTGACTGAGAAATCCACGAAATTTAATAATCCTGGTTGATGAATTTAATGTGAATCTGACTATATAGGATATATTTTTGTAGCATATATGTCTCATCCTAGTCGTGAATCCACCTTCTGCCCATGTGTAAACGTACGTTAACTCTTACAGCGCCGGGATCGACTTTATAGGCGTCAGATTCTGACATCTAAAGTCGATTTCCGCACTGAAAGAGAAATATTTCTAATGGTCGTAGGCCCAAAACATAGATTTTCAAATGAAGCAGAAAGAGCTAACTCAGCCATGTATGGTGATTTTAAATTGAAAAAACCCTTTAGTCTCCATGGTTTATACAAAAATGTTTCAGAGCTTTGACCCTTTAACCATCAAATTATTCAATTTGAATTGTCACTTACTTGAAGTTGTGTCTCGCTGACGCGATCCACAATTCCAAGTGAGTGAAAATCATGCAGATTTGACAAAATGGAGGTGAACTCTTTTTAAATCTTGCTGATTGCTGTCACATTTTATCTTGTACATATTTAAAATGTGGTATTTATTGTTCTAGTAAAAAATGAAAACCTGAATATATGCGGCACCGGCGGTCAACCCTTACAGCGCGGGGATAGACTTTAGTCGTCAGAATCTGATGTCTGTAGACGTCAGATTCTGACGACTAAAGTCTATCCCCGCAGTGTAAGAGTATTTTTTTCTAATGGCCGTAGACCCATAACATAGGTATTCAAATGAATCAGCACGAGCTAACTAAGACATTTATGATGATTTCAAATTGAAAAAAACCTTTGATTGCGATGAGTTTTTTACAAATTAATTCAGCGCTTTAAGGGTTAATGGGTTAAGGGCTAAACAATCCACTACCTCTTCGGAAACACAAGATGATTCAAGGATTAACATCACACTCCTAGCAGGGTTTGTAATAACGGCGTGAATGAAGTCTTGGTGATTCTAAAACTAGCATTAATTTGCGCTACAATTCCATAGACTTTGTTACAATATCATCAAGTTTTCGCTACATTTTAGCATTTTTACATCCAGACTGCACTTTCGTTCTCACGTTACAGACGTGGAGTGCATCGGATTTTCATGTAATTTGCTTGACATCATTTTTTGGATTTCATTTTGTGTCCCTGCTGAGGAGACGGCTCCAGGATTATATCAAACTCACGAAGTCTGTGGGACGAAGGCTTTGTGTACAAATATTCGGGGAATCTTTATCCGGTGTAGCGGAGCAGTTTGCTACTTAATTTTGGGTATATACTACACAATAATATGTTGATGTAGCAGTTTTTGGCATGGAAAATAGTAGTTTTGCACATTCAAGGCTGCTAAACTGCTACACCTTTTTCTTGGACAAAAGTATTTTGTAAACACAGCCACTGCTCTGTTCTACACATGGCCAATCACACAGCGACACAGACTGTTGAGCACATGTTCTGTTAGCATGTCGCTTAGGAGACCCACATGAGACCCAAGTGGGCTATCAATGTCAGGTTGATTAACATGTAAGAAGAGCAAATGACAACACAGTGGAGACCCAGCACTGGCAGAAGGCACATCACATTGACCGTGTACCGGTATGATTCTGGTCCAACGTCTACAACGCTGGCCCAACACCATCCCAACACCATGTCCACATCTCCCAGTTGCTGAGAAACAACAGGTCCGACACTTGAATTACAGGGGGTGACCGCTATTTTCAAACCAATCAGACGAACTGAAAGCTTCCTTCCTGAATACCAAGTTAAATTAGTTAACGTTTTTTTATGTCCACAATACACAGCAGTGGTTGTCTGTCCTCGGCAGCTTTTTCTGCACTGTACTTTTCTGTGTGAAGGCGTAGAAAAGAAGGACGTCGGCCTTCAGAGCTTGCAATATGCACTGTCCCAATGCTGGGTCATTGTTGGGACAGCTGTCCCAACATTGATCAAGCATTGGGTCAGCGAATAGTGCTGGGTGGAAATTGTCCTTAGTGAAATAACAAGGTTAGGCCCCACGTCCGGAAAGCTTTGCAGAAGCATAGTCTACAATAATGGTGTTACTCCTCCCTTTAGTCAACCAAAATGTAGCAATGCGCCTCAGCCTGGGTCCCTGTGTGTGGATATATAGAATTAGGACGCGCCTGTTAGCTATTGGAAATAAATATCCTGAACAGCTCAATGGGCCGTAGTATAAAATTCACATTGCTGATGGATGCCTTATTGCTTCTTCAAGTTTCTTGCATATCATCTTATGGGTGCCTTATTGTTTTTTTGAGTACTATTGTTCACCTATGTTTTATGTTGTAATTTGTAGTGAAAATTGAAATATAATCGATATATCATACGTAATTATAATATTACTATTTTTGCTGGGCAGTCAGCTGGGCGGAAAATAAGACTTTCACAAGTACATCGATCATTATTATAAAAAGATATGTTATATAAATCACTCAATTTTAATTTACTATATTTCGCTGGGCAATACTTTTTTATATAATTTTGACTGGTATAACTATGTTACCAGATAACATAGTGCTGTTTTAGCATAAAGCATTTAATTAGCAAAAATTCTTATTTGATAAGGATGTGAAGAAGTTCAGCTTTGTGATTGAATTCATGAGAAATAAGAGCACCAGTTGCACCTTTAATTGGCCTCCTTCTATTCTAATAATTGACAATCTGATTTGAATTTCAGACAGGTCATTAAGTCACCTGTTTTCTTGTCCATAACCTTTAAAGTTTATTATTAGAGGTGATAGACTTTTTCGCCCCTTCGATTAACATTTACATAGCTGAAATATTAATAAATATACCATGGAGACCAAAGGTTTTTTCAATTTAAAATCTTCATAAATGGCTTAGTTAGCTCTTTCCGCTACATTTGAATACCTATTTCATGGGTCTACGGCCATGATAAATAGCTTACTTTTTCAGTTCGGGGATCGACTTTATACATTAGAATCTGACTTCCGCACTCAAAGGGTTAACACATAGCTTCCACGAAGCAATCATAGATCCAAGTGCGCTTATAAAACAAGGGATACAAGACGCTGTAGCAACAGTGGCGCAATATAACTTTGAAATCACCTGGCTCTGGTCGGGCTACTTCTATCATCATGCGGAATAACCTGATAACAAGAAGGAAGATTGGAATGGCTTCCAAAATGACACACGCCGTCTGTCAGGCGCTATATATCCCATAGAGTACTGAGGTATCAACATTTTCAAGTGAGATTTAAATAACTATAAACGTGTTTATTCCCCATGACAAGTTTCAAAGCATAATATTGCAGTTTCGTGGTTCTGAAAATGCTGGATTTTTTCAACCAGCACGAAGCATTGTGACACTGGGCCTATAGCCTGCCTGATATAATTAGTTTCATAACAAAGCTACTTTAATATACTTACTGGTAGATCATGCATTCCCAGCAAACAAGATGACGATGGGCCAACGTCAGCCCAACATTGGGCCAACAGTGTACGATTATTCAGCGGCTCATGTGTTATAATTATAATAGTAATCGAGGACAAAAAAAACCTAATCAGATATATCCAATGAACATTTGACGCATATTTATAATTAAATTATCTTTTTAATTTCACATTTCATGTCTATAATTATGTTTCCTTTCTTTTTAATTTGATTTTGTCAATCCTTCTCCTGTGGCATGAAGGCCATTACCAATTAAACGCGAAAACTTGGTCCAGTACTGGTCTAATATTTGACCAACATCTACGACGCTGGCCCAACATCAGACCACTATTGGAGTAACATTTCGTGTTTAAACCGCAGCGAAATGGGTCTTGCTTCTGTCATGCTTTTGTGAGATGCCGTCGTGACTGCAGATACAGTAGGCCCTGGTCCAGTGGTTAAAGCAGCCTGATTGGAAAATCGGGGATCGCGGGTTCGTTCCCCACTCTGGCATTCAAGTTCCAAACAAAAAAATTATTCCCCGCTCACTCATAAAGATTTAATATTGTGGGGAACCTCTTTGACCGAGAGGTAGCGTGCTCAGCCTCAGACAGTCAAAGTTCGAATTTCGAATTTATGTGTCTGTAGGACAGTGTCATCTCATTCATAGCACCATCCTCAGGAGGTTAAGGGTTAAACCTTACAGTGCGAGGATCGACTTTAGACGTCAGAATCTGACGTCTATAGACGTCAGATTCAGACATCTAAAGTCAATCCCCGCACTGTAAGAATGAAAATATTTCTAATGGCCGTAGACCCATTAAATAGGTATTCAAAAGAATCAGAAAGAGCTAACTTAGATATTTATGATGGTTTCAAATTGAAAAAACCCTTTTGGTCTCCAATGTTTTTTATAAAAAAATCAGCGTTTGACGGGTTAAGGTTATTGGCGACAATGCAAATAATGTTGTAATATTGATCACTTAATAACTATATAGTGATCAAGATAAGACAATGAATTTGCTACTTTGTAGCTATAGTTTTGGGATTTTTAGAAATAACTGTTCTTAGACCTTAGAACACTGATGTCGACTACAGTTGATGACATTCTGTGTTTTTATTAGCACCTGCATAAAACGTTTTTAAAAGTAAAATATACCTTCAATCTTGAAACAAGGATTTATGTCGGGACTTAAATTTCACATATCACTCGCGGTAGCGTGACACAACTTCAAGTGACTGAAAATTTAAATTGAATAGCTCAGTGCTCTCGGGGTTAACAATGAGTACCACTAGTTATATATTCAGGTTATTTAACTTGACTTCAATATTCAACAGTAGTATCTGAAGATAATAATTATATGCGTGTCTGTACTAACCATTTAACCGCTAATTTATCTGATAGAAGTTTTCACTATTTAGAAGTTGGTCGGCTAAAAAAATGGATTTAAAAAGATAAGTCATCCTAGCGCTTAAAGAGTGAACCCTTCCCTCTTTTAAACTAAATTAAATGACACTGACAAATTGATAAATTTTCTTGTGAGAACTGTCATTAGAGGTAAGGTTATGGATCTACGGACATTGGAAATATTCCAAATCGTTCACACTGAGCGATTTACAATATTTATAATGGCCGTAGACTCATAACATAGGTATTTAAATGAAGCAGAAATAGCTGACTAAGACAAATATATATAAATTATACAAAAATATAAGGTTTTAACGTCAGCAATTTCTGCTTCAAATGAATGAAAAATAGAAAACGAACAATTCAGCTGCACATAGCACATGTGTCACTGATGCATACACTATATAACACTTTAGCTGCTAGAGGTCAATATGAATAAACAATATCTGTTAACCTTTATCCTGCTTAAGTAAATAATTTAAATTTTCTGCTACTGCGCCCCACAACTTGTGGGTGAAAATAACTCGTATTTGTTTAATTTGAACACACATATTTGCAAATCTTGATGCCCAGACGCACATTTCAATCACAAGTGATTTAGTAGACTAATAAAACAGATCAAAGACGACAATAGTCGTGATCAGCAGGATAAGTGTTAATCACGGCCACGAGGTTTTATCGCTTACTGACTTTTTGTTGATCAGTCTATTTCTAGTTGATCTATGACGTTAATGAGTTTTCTTACATTAAGCCGGCATTAGGTCGATGTCTCGTGTTGTCTACGTCATCTATTTTGAAACAAATGTCTTATTGGGCTATTTTTAAATAAAGAATTATATTTTCCATATATTGGACGTGACATACCAATTTTATTCATATTTAGTCAGTCTATTTCTGTAGTTAATATCATCTATATATCATCAAGAGTCGTTGATAATAAAGGACAAACAAATTAGAAACTGACAAAACTGCATCTTTTCAACTGTCACATTTGATGTGCGCCTAGGAGAGAAATCGTGAGTCTAACTCTTAACCCTTTAACCGCCAAATTATTCAATCTGAATTTTCACCCACTTGAAGTTGTGTCTCGCTGACGCGATCCACAACTTCAAGTGAGTGAAAATCATTCAGATTTGACAAAATGGAGGTCAACTGTTTTTAAATATTGCTGATTGATGTCACATTTGTATCGTTGTCACATGTTTAATAGGTGGTACTTTCTTACATGTGATGTGCTAATAAAAAAAGAAAACCCGAATATATGCGACACCGGCGGTTAAAGGGTTAAAGCGCTAAATTAAATAATTTATTTTTTCACCGACTTGAAGTTGTGTCTCAATACCGCGGTCAACAATTTAATGTTAACCCTCTCTCGAGCCGCTGTGGTAAAATGCCACGCCATATAAGTCACCAATCAGAGATCCTACCTAACAATCAAGGTTGGGCCTACATGTATGTTAGCTGAGCCCTTTCAGCGCGGTGATCGTCTTTATACGTCAGAATCTGACGTCTGTAGACGTCAGATTCTGACGTCTAAAGACGATCACCGCGCTGAAAAAAATAAAACATCTATAACGACCGTAGCAGATTCATAACATAGGTATTCAAATGAAGCTTTACGAGCTAACTAAGGCATTTATGATGATTTTAAATTAAAAGAAACCATTTGGTCTCCATGGTTTATATTAAAATATTTCAGCGTTGTAAGGGTTGAAGCGGACCAGAGGATCTGGAGTATCATAAATCATATGGATCTAAATCGCAAATTTGTACAAAGAGTATCTGCGCAAGTGGCATGGTTTTTATATTTTATATGTTCGCAGTAGCATTAGGCTTGTTGTATCTATGTCATCGAGCGGCTCCACGGCAACCACACGTTGTGCGTACGGTGGTCGCGCGTCTGTCGTGCGGCTGCATCAGTGTGATGGGAATTATGGCATGTATGTTTTGCTCACATACATGTGCATAATAAATTTAATAATCCACACAATTAAGTTCCAAAGTTTCTAATCTTATTTTCGACATTGTACATATGCATGTACATTGTAGTGATACCTTGTCCATTAATGTTGATGTATCAAAAGGTTCTTTCGATTTCTATAAAAGCATGCATGTTGAGAAAGTAGCTTTAGCACACGGCGCCCGTCCGTATCAAATACAAATACACACTCACGTAACACAATTTCAAGGTCAGTGTGCAATTCTTGAGCAGCTGGACGGATGAGCGATAAAAAATGCGTTGAATTATTCTGGAGGAAGGCTATGATCCAGCCATGCATCCTGTTTATAGCCACGGAAGTAGTCAGCCCACGTGACCACCATTCTGAGAAACGCGCCTGCGCGTCCGCCTGCATACAAAACATGGACGACATAGGACTCCGGAGAGTTCACCCTCCTGATTGTCTCTGGATCCTCACATTCAACACTTTTATTTATTAGGGTTTTTTATACACAAATATATACAGTAATACTGTATAAATATGCAATTGTAAGTAAAATTGTGTACATTAGGAAGTTCGAATAGAGGTGACCGGCACCCTTACTATGTTTGACATCCAATAAAAATGTATATACACGATAAAAACACTTGATTTAGGTTAAAGTGTAACATATAATTTTAATATACATACTATATATAATATATGTTTCCCTCACCCAAACCAGCTATAAAATATCTGCATATTATTATAAAAAGTAACAAAAAAGACACTCTGGAAAGCGTAGAAACCTTTGAAAAGAATACAAGTAGAATAACTATAAAAACATGCAAAGTTGCTGAAGTATGTATACACGTGTCCTCAGCGACTAAATACAAAACACTTTGCACTAATTTTTGAAAAAGTTATTATTGATAACGGCAATGAAAAGAACAAACAAAATAAAAACTAAACTGCAGCAATATTTTTTTTTATAAATCTACAAGTTTTTTTTCGGAAATTGGCAAACATCCAATCCGCGCGCTGGGAAAAACACGACGTCATGTTTTGGCAGTGAATCTTTATGTGTGGATATGGTGACTGATTTCCCAGAAGACATCAGAAAATGCCCCATTTACCCCCGCCAGGAAGGTTATGTTTTCGGTCGTGTTTATTTGTTTGTTTGTCTGTCTCTCTGTCTGTCCGATCGTCCGTCGGCTTACTTATAAAGTAATGAACGAATATGCAAGATATTTTTTAACGAATGTGTGTCGCGGGCCAAGGAACAAGCGAAGATATTTTGTGGGTGATCCGGATTAAAATTCTGATCCGGAATCCGGATTACTATCCGATTCTGATCCGCATCGCAGAGATTTGCAAAAAACGTTAACTATACAGGCGTATCTCGGACGAAAATCCACTAATTTTTGGGAATGATCGGCATTACCATCCGGATCCAGAATCTGGATTACGATAAATAATTTCGGCGGAGGTTTGCATTCTCTGACTGACCGGTCTTGTCTTTTCGCTTGTTATAAATCATTCGTAAATATGCGTATTCAGATCAGTTTTAACCCTTACGGCGCGGGGACCGACTTTAAGCGTCAGAAGCTGACGTCTGTAGACGTCAGATTCTCCACGTCTAAAGTCGATCCCCGTGCTGTAAGAGTAAACATATTTATAATTGCCGTAGACCCATAACATAGGTATTCAAATTAATCAGAGGTGACTAAGACATTTATGATTTCAAATTGAAAAACCCCTTCGGTATCCTTAGTTTATATAAAAAAATTCAGCGCTTTAAGGGTTATAGAAAATAAAATGTCACTAATAAAATTAGTGACATGCTAATAGATGCTCAGATAATCAAGTAATTCAATTTATTAGATGTTGATTTTTCCAGCTCTAAATTACGATACAAACATCAACCATACAGCAACAACCCAGCATCAACTCTGTATCAAATCGGGGTCTTCTTCAACTGACATGAAGTTGATCGAGTGTTCTTTCAATGTTGAGCTAGTAAAATATTTTAGGTGCAAATTATAATAGAAAAAATGCAGTTTTTTACAACATCGTAGGTGTGGTAATGTTTTTATGAGGTACTGATTTAGATTTTTGGATAGTTTCATTTATCAGTTGCAATATGCTAGTTTATAGGACATATAAGAGTATCTATCATTTGACAAAGTATTGTAGGCCTATGTTGTAAGTGAAACTAAACAGGATAACTGTATATCATTTCCATGCTGGAATCTGTGGGGAAACCAAATATGCAGCTACTGTAATTGTGGCTAATATATCCTGGCTTAATTTTAATTCCATTATCAATTTCTAATGAAATTGTAATAAAATACCTGGCTGCGATCAATGCACCATGATTGTGTTACCCTGATTGTGTGTCATCTAGATAATTAGTCACAACTATTTTATCATCTAAAATGAATTGATTTAATGCTGGCCGATATTAAAGCACAATGACCGAGCGTGAAATCGAGGTTGATGTCCTTTTTATTAGAAAGAAACCATATGATTTATTTTTTCATGAACCCACTAAGCACGAGAATAATCGTTTTTTAATCTGTTAAATATTTGTCCTTTGGAATGAAGTGATTGTTTGAACATCGAGCTTTGCATAGTTTCGCTCTTAAATTGGACATACATGAGTAATTTTTATCGACTTGAAGTTGTGTCTCGCGGTAGCGAGACACAACTTCAAGTGGGTGAAAATTTGTAAACATTGTCTCTTTAAAGGTTTAAACAGTTTAATAATCCCTTAGGTTTCATCAGCTGTGAGGTGGCACATTATCTTAGATCTGAATGATTAATGTGATGTAGAATCAGACTGGCATCTAGTTACCATGGTTACTCTCTTGTGGATTGGTCTTGAATTGACAGCCGAACCAGTAATGCCACCCCTGACTCATTATCATTCACTTCCGTCTTAACCCGTCCGGCGCGGGGACCGTCTTTAGACATCAGAATCTGACTTCTAAAGACGATTCCTGCACTGAAACAATTAACAAATTATAATGACCGTGGACCCATAACATAGGTATTCAGAAGAAGCAGAAAGAGATAACTAAGACATTTATGATGATTTTAAATTGAATAAAACACCTTGGTGTCCATGGATTATACACAAACATATCAGAGTTGAAAGGGTTAATGTCACTAGAATCCACAGTACCATGTACCATATTAAAAGATATATCACACAACAGACAAAATATGCTGAATCTATGTTGGTTTACTGCTTCTAAAACCCTTAAAGGTTCACTTTCCACTTCACTTGAATACCTATGTTATGGATCTACGACCATTACCATGATTACCAATATGTTTACTCTTACAGCGCGGGGATCGACTATAGACGTCAGATTCTGACGTCTAAAGTTGATCCCCGCACTGTAAGGGTAATGTTGGTTTAATTTATTAAAATTCTCTCGCTACCGCGATCTACAACCTCAAGTGGTTAAAAATTACCCATATTGGTTCAATTTGAGACCAAAGATTTACAAATTTTGTGTTTAAAAAGTCATTTTATTCTCAATATTAGTGATTTCATCGGCTAATAAAACAGATGAAAAAGGACTATATGACGAGTAGTCATGTACACCATTGAAATGGTGAAGATTTCATAAAATATGAATAACAAAGTAATACATTATTATAGATGTTATAACTTTTCGTGTTTTTATAAGTGTTCTACTTGTATTTATTTCAAAGGTTCCTATAGGTTTTCAAAAATGTCTTTTTGCTAAAATTTATAGCTATATGTAGCTATTTATCTCTGGTTTTATTATATAGTATGTATATTCAAATTATATTTTACACTTTAACTTAAAGTGAAGTGTAATTATCGTGTATATAAATCTTATCCTGGATGTCAAAAGTAGCTACTGTGCTGGTCACCTGTATTTGACATCCAATAATTAATGTACGCAATTTTATTCACAATTGAATATTTGTACAATTATTGTATATATTTGTGTATATAAATCCAAATAGATAAAATGAACTATTTCAGATTGTCTGGTGTTATATTTGACTAAACGTGATATATGTCGAAGAATACACACTTAGGTACACGTACATTTAGAAAGGCGCAATGGTTAGAGAGTGACACTTTGTCGATGTCGCTGCCTGCCGCGAGGCTTCGAGCCCCGATTTGGTGCAAGATTTTCAGAGAAATATCATGTTTCTCTTAATCTTGGGACATTGTTTCGATGTTGTGTCCCCGGGCAAGGTATAAGTTTACCCTCACATGTTTTACATGAATCAGGTGTAAATGAGTACCTGGTAGAGCAGATATGACAATGTGTACGATAAGTTTAATGCGCCGAGATGGTTGCAGGACTGTATGCTCTCCGTGGAGTTGAAATGGCACATGAATGAACAGGTTCAGTGACCAGGGGGTAAAATGTAAAGTCGGATGATAGGTCTTCAGACTTGATATCAGACGCTAAACCTTTACCTTTACATGGAGATGTTTCTTTGCTTACTTCAGCAGTCAGACTTTCACGTACCCCTCCCCCCCCCCCCCCTCACCCACCTTCAATCTTCATCTCTAATTTAGCCGTGACGTGCGTGGGCAGCTGAAAAATGACTTACTCCTTGCTGCAGATCATATTGGATTCTTTGATTCGGCTTTTTATTTTGTTTGACGGCTGATGGAAATACCGGGGAATAAAATCAAAAGACCCTTAACATCGCGGCAATGGTTGTAACCGGCTGTGAAAACCTGGGCGACATCGCTGTCACTCTCCTCCAGGAATCAAATCAACGTGTTACGAAGCTCTAGCTCTTGTCACGCAACCTGAGAATCCACAACAAAAAAGCAGACTTTGAACCAATTGCACTCTGCGACGCTGGTCCAACATTTAGCTGGAATTGGCTCAGTTTGACGTGTCTCTTAACTTGTAACATTCGTAATCGTTGCCCCCCCCCCCAGCTCTGGAATTGTATCCCACTCGAAATGAAAAAAATCAATCTTCAAAGTCATTTCGGAAACAATTAAAGACCTTATATTTCGGTCAAGCTTTTCCATTCTAAGTCCTTTGTGTCTCGATCGACGAATTGGAACGATTAACAACTGATTTATGGTCAATGATGGTGAACCTGATTTGGATTTGTGGTGCCTCTGAGATCGGGACATCGGGATGTAGGCGTGTTAAAAGTCTTCATTTCATTCATTGCATTCCTTCTTTCCGCAGTCATCATATTCTGCGCATGGTGCAGACTCATTCTCCTTTGTGTGCGGCATTAGGCCGACGCTGGCTCAGAGAGGATCGACTTTTAACGTCAGAATCTGACGTGAAAGTCGATCACTGAATGTAAGAATAAGAAATATGAATTATTCAAATGAAGCGGAAAGAACTAACTAAGACATTCATGATGAGTTTACCATGTATGGTTTTCATAAAAATATTCCAGCGTTGTATGTGTTAAGCCAACATTGGATGAACGTCTCGTGTTTGTTGGGATATGGGGTGATGTCCCTCCCTTCTTGAGTAAGCTATCCATCTCGACCAATCCGAGCCCTACGATCTATCGCAACTTGTACAAGAATACGGGCCGAGTATTTGCTTGGTGACAATTCCTCAGATGTTCTCCGCGAGTATTCCCATAAGAGGACGGTTCGTTTAGAGCTTGAACCTTCACTTGGTCATAAACGTGATGTGGATGTTACCGCATCAAACATCATGTATAACGGACCAATGTCGGCGCAATGTTGGAGCCTGTTATGTTCGGTATATCCTCAGCGTACTGTGGGCGTAGCATTTATGTTCTTACTTTTATCACGATTACAACGGTCAAAAGAAAAGCGCTTTTGACGCCTACGGTCAGAGCATCATATCTACACCTAGAATAATAGAAGCCATTTTAATACAAATTAAAACACACCACTACATTATTTTCTTCGTCTGACCACTACATTCTAAGCCGGGAATGGAGAGTTATTGTTGATCAAGTACAGAACAATTATCATGGTAGGCTTAATGGTCTTATAATCAGTCAGGTGAGACCGAGCTCTTGATTATGAGGGATCCTTATTGTGGTCAGATGTGTTTCAGGTCCGCTAAAACCCTCAGAGCTCCACATTCTTAGCTGTGGCCTCGAATTTTTTCACAGCTAAGAATGACCAAATCCTCCCGCTTTATCCTATACAAAAAGTAAAGATGAAAAAACGTCAGATATCCGGAATAATGGAAGGATCAAATGTTGAATAAAACGTCTTGTTCACCAACATATTGCCATTACAGGCATATGGTCTATCGCTATCGCCTACAGGAAACTAATATTTTTTCTATAGTAGTTGATATCTGTTATTTATAGGTATAAGTATTATTTCACCTCTTATTCCGATAAAGAAGAAGACATTGCACGATTATGATAACCTATACATTTACTAAAAAAGTTGAGGAAGCAAACTGGGATAAGATTAGTGCAATGAAGCTTTTCTATTTGTCATTTGAAGAGCTATCTACCTTACGTTAAATATAAAAGCAGCGTAATGAAACACAGCACATTTCTCTGTGGCTGATAGCAACTCTTTCTACATTTTTAAACCATAAGGAGCTACGGCATAGAGTTCCAATGTTTACTCACTTTTAATTGTGTCTCGCTACCGCGATCCACAGCTTAAAGATGGTAAACATCACTTACGCGGCAAAATATTTGTCAGTTTAGACAATTGATTTTCACCCACTTGAAGTTGTGTCTCGCTGCCGCGATCCACAACTTCAAGTGGATGAAAATTATGCTCATTTCGGAAAACGTTTATTGTCGTGATCAGCATTACGTATTTTAGTGATGCCATTTACACATATAGCGCGACACAATAAACCGCTTTGTCAAGCGAGATTGAAACAGAAACGATTTTTACCGAAAAATCGCCAAATAAAAATTAATGTAGCTTTTCCAATCAAAACATTGGCGACCCTGGCCCGATATTTAGCCAAACCAGCTTGTCGCGGACTGTGAAAATGGGCTCGATATTTACCGAGTAAAATGGCCTTGAAACTTTCAGTATTTCATCGCACTTTTAGGGAACAGGTCAAAGCGACCTTTATATGTTACTGAGAACCGTCCTCCATGTAAACATAATTTTGACTTAGTTATGAGCTAAGTTTTCATATATAAATGAAAAAACAGGACGTGGAAAAAACCCCCAATTAATTAAAGTAGACTCGCTGGGAATCCGCCTTGAAATGTCAAAAGTCAATTGAATAATATTTACATTGTTGCGTGCGACAACAGTGATTAAAATAAATGAAAAGTTAATCTCTCTGTAGAATTTCGCAAGCAAGAGAAGTTGACGCAATGCTGGTTCAATGTTGGCCCACCGTCTAAAAACGCTGCCCCAACATTGAACCATTATCGGGGGCCCTGTGCAGTGGAACAAGCTGTCTGCCTGCCTGTACCCCGCTCTGGCATCCAGGTTTCAAATAAACAAATGTTTCTTCCGCGCTCACCCGTACGGATACAGTATTGTGGGGTGGCTCCGTTACCCAGAGGTACTGTGCTCGGCCTCAGACCGCCGCGGCTCGAATTTCTGTCTGGAGAGCAGTGTCATCAGAGTCATCTTACCATCCTCAAGAGGTTCTCATGGCCCAGTTTATCCTATATATGAGCACAAATGTGGCCTAGAACCCCATTCATCAATTTTAACATGTATCTCACATTAAATGTACGTAACTTGGACAATTATCTCGACATATTCACATTGAAGGAGCTCGTCGCACTTAAACGACCAAGAGTTCCATTCAGCAGAATATAAGGAGAAAATGATATTATTACTAGAAATGGTGCAGCACGTTGTGTTACCCTTTAACCGCCAAATTATTTAATTTGAATTTTCACTTACTCGAAGCTGTGCCTCGCTGACGCGATCCACAACTTTTAGTCGGTGAAAATTATTCAGATTTGACTAAATGGATGTTAACTATTTTCAAATCTTGCTGATTGATTTTACAGTTTAAGTTAAACATGTTTAAAAGCTGATATGTAATGTGCTAATAAAAAAATATAAAAAAAGAATATAATCGGGACCGTAAGTTAAGGGGTTAAAATATAATAACCTTATAATCATGATAGCGGTCAGCACGTACAATAGGACTGATAATGCTTGATGTAACTGAAGAGGTGTCATCGTCGTGTTCTCAGTACGGCTCAGTGAAATCGTGACAGTTATCACGGCTTCAAGAGTAGATTATCCCTTAAGGTGATGATTTTTTATATATAAAACATGAAAACCAAAGGGTTTTTTCAATTTGAAATCATCATAAATATTTTAGTTAGATATTTCCGCTTTAGTTGAATACCTATGTTATGGGTATACAGCCATTAGAAATATTTTAATTCTCACAGTGCGGGGACCGACTTCAGACGGCAGAATCTGACGTCTGCAGACGTCAGATTCTGACGTTTAAAGCCGATGCCCGCGCTGTAAGGGTTATAGTCCTGACTTAGGGTTCAATTATGTCGCGATATTGCCACTATGTGCCAAACGCGATTCAATATTCACTCACTATAATTTATTGATTTGCTCATATGCATGCAAAAGTATGGAGTTACATTATTAAAATAAAAATAGACATACATAGCATAAGAGAAATAGTGTAAAAGTATATACATAAAAGGACGTGTATAATCATAGATACATGGCTGCTAATATTTTATAAAGACGATTAAACAAGTATATGTTGTGAAGAAACAACAGAGACAACTTGCTTTGAAAAAAAACATATCGTGTCTCGTATATGTCAATTTCGTAACTAAGGATATATCCTATTTCATATCTGTTTTAAAATAATTGTATTTCTTTCAAAAGCAATACCATTAACACGGTAAAATGTCAACCGCGACAAACAATACAGACAAACAATTCAGATAAACAATAGATAGGCCTACAAACAGTTTTGTTTTAGCTTCAAATGAATAAAAAGTAGAAACAAACTATTCAGAATAACAGTGGTTCAGATGACATTGGTTCCGAGTTCCGAGCTGGCTGGGGTTGTCTTGTCAGTGAATATTGCTTTATGTTGCTTTTTATGCAAACTTGACAATATCGCGACAGAAGGAAGCCCGATTTCGGGATTATGCCCTACTCTTATCGAATGACTTCAAGTGTTCTGAATGGTGCAGAGTGCCATAACAACACCGCACACTTCAGGTCTTTAAACAGTTTGGAGCACTGTCTATGCACAACCGCGATGACAAACATTCGACCCGGCCGGAAGTTTCGAACCACAGCCGGGCCGAATGAGATATGGTAAAAAATGAAATGAATCGGGCTTTAGGCCACCTTTGTGCACATATAGGCTAAACTGGGCCAGGAGAACCTCCTGAGGATGGTGAGATGATTGAGATGACACTGTCCTCCAGACTCAGGATTCGAAATCGATCCCTGGCGGTCTGAGGCCGAGCACGCTACCTCTCGGTCACGGAGGCTCCCCACAATACTGACTTTCAAACGTGGATGGGGAAGAAACATTTTTGTTTCTTTCAAACCGCCGAGACCGGGAACCGAACCCCTGCAAGGCAGCGGTGCTAACCACTACCCTAGGGCCCCCGCCCGAATGAGATATGGTGGTCGGCCTCTTGTGCTGGAGCACAATGCCCAAGTGACACTGGCAGTGAGGAAGGTAACTAGAATATTCTGAGATTTCTGCACAGCAAACACGAGACGTTGATCCAATGTTCTAGTTCAATGTTAGCCTGACGTCGTAGACGGCGGGCCAGCATTGATCCAACATTGGGTCAACGTCTCGTGTTTGCTGGGTATGTACACTTCTCAAATCAGCCTCACTGACTGCGGCCAGCGCCGCCCATTAACAAGATTAGCCCAACAAATTATAGCTGAATAATTTATACGATATATATAACTCCACTGGAACCATCTGCATATTTGTATCGGTATTGTCGCTGTTTACGCCAACGATATAATCAGAAAACATAATCTAAAAATTACGGGAATTATCTGTGATTACTGAGATACCATTGCTTACGTGCTGGAAAATGTAGTCTGGTAAATGAAATCAGTCAATTCCCAGAAAACCCAGAAATATTTACACATTGTTGAATTAATGTTGTTTCACCGTCTACGACACTGGCCCAGAATTAACGCTATCAGCGCGGGGACCGACTGTAGACGTCGGATTCTGACGTTTATAGACGCCAGACTCTGACATTTAAAGTCGATCACCGCACTGAAAAAGTAAAATATTTATAATTGTCGTAGATCCATAAAATAGGTATTCAAATGAAACAGTGAGAGCTAGCTAAGACATTTATGATGATTTCAAATTGAAAAAACCCTTTCGTGTCCATGGTTTATAGAAAAATATTTCAGCGTTGTAAAAGGTAACCAATGATGTGTACAGGTCTTGTGCTTTTTTGGGAAATGGCATCATGTGGTATAAATAAAGGTTGTTGATTATGCCTGTTACATAAAAGTAGCTGTCATTTACCGTGATTTTGCATATACCAGACTAATTAGTCGATATTTGTCAACCTAGCGTCACGGACACGAATAAAATATCTTTGACATTCTGAACATATCTGTGATTTCAACTAATTAGTTGCCGTTTGTCAGATTTAATCAGATTTGAAGACATGAATCAATTATTCATGTAAAATTATATGAGGTTATTTTCACGTTAAGGTGAGGATTACCGCTGTAAGTCCCACCGTCAGATGAATGAAAATGACTTCTCGCCCTCTGTGCAGAGGTTTTCACTCTGATACGTATACAGGTATCAGCCCATATCACACTCTAGATGTAGATTGAACTGTAATATATGACAGTTATGTCATGTGTGACTTGATCGTGTGAGAAACTACAAACGTTGTTCATCTCGTGCGATATAGGAAAATGCAGCACATGTTCAATGAATAAGGTGTTCGCCTAAAGGCTCACACCTTCGTTGAACGAGTGCTGTGTGTTCCCATATCGCACTCAAATTAACACCGCTCGCATATCCTAAATTATCAAATGCAAGTAAAATATTTAACCCTTTCAAGCCTAAATTTATCATTCTCATCTTCATCCACTACAAGCCGCGAGTGAAGATGAAGATGCTGTGATGTGGTTTTCAGGGATGTAAAATCATGCTTAAATGCATCGTGAGGGCTTAAGGGTTTAAAATCGAGGCTTGGAACGACCTTACTGTGAGGGATTTTACCGTTCTTTATTCGATGAATTTCATTTCAAATATATTGTGTGTTCAATAAATAGTATATGCGCGCTGAATGGTTTAACCCTTTAAATGCTAATCACGTCTATAAATGTTTTCTAGCCTTTGTGTTTAAATTGAAATATTGCAAGAGAATTGAAGAAAAACAGCGTTAGATTTGTCATGATTGCCACACAGTTTGCTCCAAATTGTATAAATGTAAGTAATTTTCACCTACTTGAGGATGTGGTTCGCGGTAGCGAGACACAACTTCAAGTGGGTAAAATGTCAATTCTATAACTTAGCGATTCAAGGGTTAACCCTTTCAAGCCTGAATTTAACATTGTCATCTTCATACACTACAAGCTGCGAATTGCTGTCGCAATTCTCGACTTGAAGTGGATAAAGATGACTTGACGTGGGTGGCAATTGAAAAAAATATATCATTATTAATAAACAGTTCCTTGAAAATGCTCGTTGTAAAAACCCTAGGTCTATGGAATTAAAGGGACCCCTTGGGATGAAACATTTTCAATGTTGTCAATTTTGAAAATTTAATTTATATAAAGCTATATAGCCTACTGATCTTACGAAAAAGTCAAAAAACAATTTTAAAGCACCGAAAAAGAGTGAAATAGTTGTATTTCCAGGTCGTATATTGCCATGTAAACAAAATAAATCAGCCATATTCAGCACTTTACATCAAATATTCCCACGTATCAGACGGTAAGATCAGAGCATTCGCCGCTAATTGGTGTCTTATATAGTCAGGACACGGGAGGACACACCTGCAGCACTGGTTGTCTACCCAACGCTGGGCCGATGCCATCAGCATGTGGCCCAATGCTTGGAAAACATTCAATCGTCCTTCATGTATACAAATATTTTGTTGGGGTTACTTCTGGTTTCATAGAAATGCTGATTAAAAATATTTGTAAAAATATGAAAATTCTGAAAAAAATAAAAACATGATCCGTGGGATACACTACTTCAGTACGGAATTAAAAACGAAAATTGATGTCATCCCAAGGGGCTGCTTCAAGTCATTCTTCAGAGATGCAATATGATCCTTCGATGCATCGTGAGGGTTTAGAGGGTTAATTGAACAGTGAGGGACATTGCGCAATGGTTAGAGCGTAGAGCTGGTTAGAGCGTGGCGCTTTGTCGATGTCGCTGCCTGTCGTGCGGGTTCAAACCCCGCTTGGTTAAGTATTTTCAGCGAGATATCATGTTTCTCCTCTCTCGATCTCATTATTGGGACATTGTTTTAATGTTGTGTCCTTGGGTGAGGCACTTTACCCTCAACATGCTTAAAAGCTTCACTTAGGTAAAAATGAGTACCTGATAGGACAAAGATGGTAATATGTGCGCTAAATTCAATGCGCCGAAAAGGCTGCAGGACTGTATGCTCTACGTGGAGTTGAAGCGGCACACAGATTAACTGGTCCAGTGATCAGGGGGTAAATGTAAAAGTCGGATGATATGTCTACAGACTTGATATCAGACTATAAATTTGCACCTTTAGCTTGACGTGTCGTGACATATCTTTGGCAGGACCAGGTAACTCAGTAAACGTGAGACGTGGAGTTTATGCTGGACAAGCATTAAAACAAAAACTCAACGCGTCGTGTTTGCTGGGAGCACTTGCGTGTTGTTTCGATGGCATAACACATACGTTGTTAAATATAAATATTTTAGCTTGACATTTTCGCCCACCATACTTATTTCAGCTGACCATTTCATGCATTTTTTTTAGATATACCTGAATTTATATTGAGATATATAAAATTGTGTTTTATTAACCTACGAAAAACTGTAATTTCTCATACTACTTAAATAATATATATATTTATCACTTTCTAAAGTGCACAGATTTTAAATCGAGCAGGACTAAAATAGCTTATGAACCCGTTTCGTGGTACTGACAAACCCGGTATTTGGGGTGCAGAGGGTTGAGCTGTGAGTATGGCATGGGAGTGGTGACTTAATACGCACACGCATATCAGGAATTAGGCCGCCCGCCCACCCCATCTACACATCCTAATTCTCATTTCCTCCATATTTAGCGGAATCATCCCAACGCATCCTGAGTGACCGGTAACATGTTCGTCAGGTCCATTCTACAGTGAAGCTCGAGGACAGCGTACGTCAATAAATGTCCGTCCATCGTTGTACCAACGCCCAGGACGTTGGGTGTAAGTTTGACTAATGTTGAATGGCACCTGTTGTACAGTGAGTGAGTGAAATATCCCAGAAAATACGGCACCCTTGCCCTTCACAACGCTAAATATTTGTTGTATAAACCATAGAGATCAAAGCGGGTTTTTTCAATTTTAAATCATAATAAATGTCTTCGTTAGCTTTTTAAGGTGCATTTGAATACCTATGTTATGTGTCTACGGCCATTAGAAATATTTTAATTCTTTCAGCGCAAGGACCGTCTTTATGCGTCAGAATCTGACGTCTACAGACGTCAGATTCTGATGTATAAAGGCGGTTCTCGCGTTGTAAGGATTAATTTTATGTTGTCTCGATGTTGGAACATTGTCGTACAAGATTGAAAGACCATATAATTAATGTACCTTGGTCACTGCGGATTGCTTTATGTCGCTTTCTGCAGATCATTGCAATATCGGCGACATTAGGAAACCCAAAATGTGGATGATGCCCTACTCTCATCGATCGACTTTTAAGGGTTCTCCACATCACAGAGTATGTCCACATAGAAAGTATTACACACTGCATACATTTGAACAGTTTGGTGCACTGCATATGCACAACCTCGCTGACAAACATCCGACCAGGCCGGGATTTTAACTCAGTTTCGAGCCACACCTGACCGAATGAGCCATCGAGGCCGACCGCTTGTTGTATCTGTACCTGTTTCAGTATCTGTAGAATACGTGGCAGTACGCACTATTGTGCTAACGCGCCACGGGGGAGGGGCGTTGGCGAGCACAGCTTATGAAGATTGTAGCAGTTCTAAAAGCAAATATTATACATCACCTGTCATTCACCTAACCTATTATATCGTGCAGATCATGGCAACATCGCGACAGAAACAATACCATATTCGTGACTATGCCCTACTCTTACCGAATGACTGACTTCAAGACTTCAAGAGTTTTAGCGGTTGGTGAGTTTATCGTTCATCGCCAAAATACTCCGGACTAACAATAGTGTAACAATATCAAATAAAACAGACTAGATGGTAATATACCTGGCAAGATTAGTCTTTCTGACAACCATGATTAAACCTCACAGCACTGAAATACGTTTGTATAACCATGGAGACCAAAGGGTTATTTTCAATTTGAAATCATCATAAATGTCTTAGTTGGCTTTTACTGATTCATTTGAATACCTGTGTTACGAGTTTGATGTCATTATAAATAAGTATACTCCTACAGTTCGGGGATCAACTTTGGACGTCAGAATCTGACGTCTACAGACGTCAGATTCTGAGGTCTAAAGTCGATCTTCGCACTGTAAGGATTACAACTAGGCGGTGGGTTGTTCTTTTAATTTTTGATATCTTTGGTAAGTCATAAGCGACACTAAATATGTACAGATATATGCATATAACTCATATATCTTGATGAACATTACGATATATGTCGGTATTTGTATAGCTACACGTCACGGGGTACAACAGATATGTTGCGTACATCAGTCAATCATCTCAAATTATCTAAACAATTCTCTACTTAAAAGACTGACACAAACTGACAATCTCTGCTATGTTTTCTTTTGCTGAGTATCTATCACATTGTGTGATGCAAGAGTCATGTTAGGGTGTTTTAAACCTATACTGGCGCCCTGGGGAAACAAAACATTATCTGAAAGAAAACTATTGGGCCATGTTGGATAATTAAGGCAACAAACGAGTCGAATTATATTATTGCATGTACGAGTTTTGTTTCACTTAGCTGGGAACGACATAATCATGAGTTTTTTCATTAAAATGGAGCGCTCTGGTCATGAGATAACTAACGCCTTGTCCTATTGTCACGAATCGTGAATATCATTATGACTTAGCAAACACGAGACGTTGACACGCAGTTGTTTTAATGTCTTTTGTTTGCTTGACACACGATCATACAACCAAGGTAACTAGAAATCAATTTGGTTATGATGATCGCTATGAATAACGAGATGGCGACATTCTGGCCCAACTAACACGTGCAATAAATGTTGATTTAGTGTTGGTTCAAAGTCGTAGACGGTGGGCCAACATTAAATCTGCACTGGTTCAACGTCTTGTGTTGCTGCGATTCCTGGGGGGGGGGGGGGCACATACATACGAGCATGATTATTATCTGAACGGGATACCACACCCAAGGTGAAGTGAAATACAAATTGATTTTAATAATTAAAGGCAAGATTTTACGAAGTAGGCGACATTCAATTTAAATTTTCTTTCACTCGAAGTAGTGAATAAAATTTACTTGAATTTAGGACATATTTTACAGCCACCAGGAAGTTATATGTTTTTGGTCGTGTTTGTTTGTTTGTTTGTTTTTATATTTGTTTGTTTGTATGTTTGTTTTTATGTTTGTTTGTTTGTTTTTATGTTTGTTTGTTTTTATGTTTGTTTGTTTGTATGTTTGTTTGTTTTTTAGATTTGTTTGTTTGTTTGTTTGTTTGTTTGTTTGTTTGTTTGTTTGTTTGTTTGTTTGTTTGTTTGTTTGTTTGTTTGTTTGTTTGTTTGTTTGTTTGTTTGTTTGTTCGTTTCTATATTTGTTTGTTTGTTTTGAGATTTGCTTGTTTGTTTGTTTTTAGATTTTGTTGCTACTTTGTTTTTAGATTTGTTTGTTTGTTTCTTTGTCTGTCATCCCCTCGGATAACTCTGCTGGTTACAAAAAAGAGAAGTAGAACGATGAATCCCGAAATGAAGAGAGTACAGTGATATGGTGAGACTGGTGAATATAGTAGAGTGATCGAAGAGAGTACAGTGATATGAACACAACGGATGAGGAGAGTAGAGAGATTGAAGTGGGCATCTGATTGTCATCATTCCACTGGTCACGTGACAAGTCTGTCACGATGTGTGGCAAATAATAGACTTGATGCTCACATGGCGATCACGCGCCGGATGGCTTTCAATTCCCAGCTAACACGAGGCGTTCAACTAATGTCACTGCAACGTTGGTCCAGCGTTGCAGACGGTGGCCCAACGTTGGTACAACTTTGATCTGACGACTCGTGTTTGCTGTGAATGCAGCAGTGACAGCTAACTCGTCACCTTCACCCAATATTGGATTAATGTTGGGGCAACGTCGCAGATGTTGGTCCAACGTTAATCAAACACTGGGTCAATGAATCGTATTTGCAGGACAGAAGAAATGCAATGTATGAAATGCAGACAGTGAGGCACATTGGGTGGCCACTACTGTTTGCTGGGATCATCACCCACTGGACACACGACGTTGTTGCGACGTTGAATCAACGTCATCGACGTTGATTCAACGTCGCAACAACGCCGTGTGTCCAGTGGGCAGCAAGTCAGTTTAATTTATGCTGGAATCAGGTTTTCGACACCTGGCATTTAATGTAATTTGTGTTATAACTCGATAAATTTTGGGAACAAAAACATCAACATATTGTCTATATATGTTTAAGTTAACTTAGTATGCATATTTTACCGAACTAATCATGTTGTATATTGTCTTGTACATATGTTCATTTTAATGACGCATAAGTCTGCATAGCCTTACCGTCGTCAATAAATATCTATCTATGTCACTGAGTAGAAAATGTGTCTCTGATTTTATCCACCTAATCATATTACCTTGCCGTTAACATGTCATCCAAGTGAACGCTTTGGACATTTAATATCATTACATGTGATCTAGTTATAGTTCAGTGGTAGCAGAGACTAGCCTCATGATACAATGCACTCTGGTATTCTGCTATTTCTCCGGTATACAATTACTAAATAAAATGTCAGTTAAGGACATCATATTGAAGTCGGAATATGAGACCTCATTTTGAAGTCAGAATGTGATATCTTTTGTTCTCACAAAGGTCTTCTACAGATCAGTGAGAACTATTAACACCAGGTATGTAAAGATATAATGTCAGACGGTGGATGACCCAGTAAACACAAAACATGTGTATAACATTTGTAAATTGTTGTACCAACGTCAAAATCGTTGGGTCAAAGTTGTACAAATGTTATACAAATGTTTTGTGTTCGTGGACGATTCTCTAAAATGAAACCTAATGCTGCTGATCAATTCGCAACCGACTTTCATGAAATTTTGCAAACACTAATTTCTAGACATTTGACAACATCCCCGAAAATGTTAATGTAATTAGGAAATAAACCTAAAATTAAGTAAGAAATAGGTTGATATAAAGGAGCGTCATGATTATTTATAGACTACATTCCAAATGGTCTAGCATTTACCCCTTACAGCGCGGGGATCAACTTTAGTCGTCAGAATCTGACGTCTGAAGACGTCAGATTCTGACGTCTAAAGTCGATCCCCGCACTGTAAGAATCAAAATATTTGTAATGGCCGTAGACCCGTAACACAGGTATTCAAATAAATCGGAAAGAGCTAACTAAGGCATTTATGATGACTTCAAATTGAAAAAAACCCTTTAGTTGCAAGGTGTTTTACAAATTATTTCAGCGCTTTAAGGGGTAAATGTAACCATATTTTCTATGAAACTTTCATGCTAGTTCCCTGAAAATTGGGTGAGTAATCAGCGAAAACATAGATTTCCTTCTCACCCTCATGCTGTTAGTTTTCACTACGAGACGTATGATGAGATCAGCCCATCTCGCACTCTCCTATACGCTTCACTTCTCAGTTTGATTTTGCCAATTCAGATAGATATTGCAACGAGAAAATACATACTGCATCGCTGGGTATGGCGTGATGGGCTCAGCACAAGTCACCAAGGCAGGCTCGGGCTTGATTTGTGCCTTGTGACTTGTGCTGAGATGAGCCCATTTCGCCCTCCCAACGATGCCCGTATGCATATATTCTGGAAAATCATCCACCGTCAAATAAATCATGAAGATAAAAACTCGGGGATTTGAAAAAGTATGCGTTTCATTGTTATTGAAGTAAAACTATCTGAATTATCTTCTCACACTGTCATTTAAACGCTATGTTTGCCAGGTTGTCGCCCACTTTAAGTTGTGTCTAGCTAACGCGATGGACAGCTTCTAGTGTTAGGAATAATTTGTACTGCATTTGAGACATTTCTCTTTAAAAGTGTTTTAAATAATAATAAAAATTTAAATTTTACCCACTTGAAGTTTCTCTCTACCGCGACCCACAACATCAAGTTAATAAAAATTCCTTACATCTGTACAATTTTTTTTACAATTTACCCTTACAGATTGTAGTCGTCAGAATGTGACGTACAAAGTCGATCCCCACACTGTAAGGGTAAAAAGAATCATAATGGCCATAGACCCATAACACAGGTATTCAAATGAATCAGAAAGAGCTGATCAAGACATTTATGATGGTTTCCAATGGAACAAAACCCTTTGGTCTCCATGGTTTTTATAAAAAAACAGCGCTTTAACCCTTTAACCGCAAAATTAATTAATCTAAATGTTCTCCCACTTGAAGTTGTGTCTCGCTGATGCGATCCACAACTTCAAGTAAGTGAAAATTATTCAGATTTGACAAAATGGATGTCAACTGTTTTCAAATATTGCTGATTGATGTCACATTTTATCTTTAACATGTTTAAAAGGTGGTACTTAATGTGCTAATAAAAAAATAAAACCCGACTATATGCGGCACCGGCGGTTAAAGGTTTAAGGATTAATGCTCATCTCTCCTTCTAATTTTCATGTTTGGAAGACAAATAAAATGGCTCTAGACGCCTCTACCTGGCACTTGAAGGTCTAATATAATCTCGCTTATTGCTTCGCCCTTATCCTGCTGATCACGATTCTTGTCTTTTTTAACCCATGTCATTAGTCGATCAAATCACTGATATTGGGAACGAAATGTATGTTTAAACATCAATATTTCCAAATGTTTGATCTCAAATTAAGCAAATATGCATAATTGTTACCCACTTGAAGTTGTGGATCGCGGTAGCGAGACACAACTTGAAGTGGGTAAAAATAGATATAAATCAATTTAGCAGGATACGTGTTAAATAATTAGCTGTGCGGAGCCTGGATAATTATTGTCCTGCTATAAAAACATCCTTGTCGGCTTATGCCAGACAAGGCCACGATGAAATGCGGGGCGCCACATGTAGACATTTATACATAGAGCAGCACGATCAGGAACTTCAAAGTTTACCATGTTATTTCCAAGCTTCTGAATAAAAAGCTTAATCCTTAAAGCGCTGAGTAATGTTTTATAAACCATGAAGACTGTAGTTTATTTTTCATTTCAAATCATGACACATGTCTTAGTAAGCTCTTCTGTCTGATTAATTTTAATACATGTGTTATGGGTCTACAGTTATTACAAATACTTTTACTCTTATGTGTGGGGATCGACTTCAGACGTTAGAAGCCGAAGTCAGAAGCTGACGTCTGCAGACGTCGGATTCTGACGTCTAAAGTCTATCCCCACTTTGTATGAGTTAAAGACCAGATGAAGTCTCGAGAACTAGGCCTATTCAATTCTCAATTCCATTAAAAAAAATTATGTCTGCAGTGCTTGATCAGTACGCTTCAGCCCACTGGGGCCGTATTCTCGTACAAGTTACCGTAGGCTTCTGATTGGTCGAGATGGCCATCTCGACAAATCAGAAGCCTAAGATATATTGTAACTTGTACGAGAATGCGGGCCCGAAAGGTGTGGGCGGAACTTGTTTTTGACGTCAGGAGGTGTTTTTCTGACGTCAGTTGGTTGATTATTTGCCTGGCTTGGTTCAGTACATAGACATGTACATGTAGCTGTTGAGGAAACATCTTCAAATTTCGACCTCACTGAACACGGATCAGGCAAATGCTGCTGAATTGCGGAAA
Organism: Flabesymbios commensalis; assembly: GCA_964017125.1. Lineage (NCBI taxonomy): Eukaryota > Metazoa > Annelida > Polychaeta > Terebellida > Flabelligeridae > Flabesymbios > Flabesymbios commensalis. Next base: position 18,358,301 of record OZ024911.1, read on the forward strand.
CAACACTGAGAATTCTGGCTCGTCACTGCGACAGCCCCTCATATTGACTCTGTTTCAACTTGGGTCTCTATTTAAATCTAAACTAGTTAATGTGCAGTCATGCAAGCATAAGATGTTGTTCGGTATCGTTTCAATGCTCACAGACCTCACGAAAACTTGTGGTGTCTACTATATTTGGCTATTATTAATAATGGGCGTACGTTATATGTGAAACTTCCCCCAGCTCAGAGAAGTTTAATTTTTAAACTTCATTTTTGTAATGAATAGGTCATTGTGAGAGTCATAAACTTCGAATATTTTGCGAAAACTTATATCACTTCAAGTGGTTGGCATGAGCAGATTATGTGAACAATTAAGTGGAATTCGTAACACTATTTGATTGTTAATGTGAATATAAAGACTTATTTCACTTGCATGTAAGTGCTATGAATATTTCCTTTCCAACAAGCACACGACGTCGAAACAAACCTGGTTTGTTGCTGGTTCACCGTCGTGTTTTTGCTGGCCTTGAGTGGTGTAGGATCTCAAGACGACCCGGCAGAGGCCAAGATATGGTGTCCACGCTCCACTTTTGAGTTTGATCCGACAGGGCGAAAGGTGGAGAAAGATTCATGTTGGAAAAAATGGTCACGTGCAATGTACTATGATATTTCTTTACTATGCTTTTCTTGTTAATTACATGATGTGCTGCGGCTGCTACGCCTAGATTTCTATCGTTATTTTGTCACGTTACAATAGATTATTTAGGGTTTTAGAAGCTCCAATGCTCCCGCTCTAGGTTATTCAATTCTTATTTTCTGTCACTTGAAGTTGTGTCTCGCTTCTGCGATTCACAACTACAACAAGTGATTGAAAATCACATAGATTTGTAAATTCTAGGTCATGTATGTATGTTAGTTTCGCAGATTTAACTTTAAAAAAAACTAAGTACACAATAAATAAAAACACAGAATAGTCAACATCAGCACTCCAGAGATTAAAATAATAAGTGTCTAATTCAACTAAATAATGAAAATTAGAGGCCTAATGAAGTCAGCAGAAGTACTGTCTATACTACAATTACCTTCTCCATTTAATTAATGATTTAATGTCCCGAGTGATTGATTCAAGCCCACTATCATCGAATTTTTCGAGCACGAAAATAATATGTGGAATGTGGAAATTGTCTTCGACGTCATTAGGTGATTCATGTCTTACTGGCGTTAGTACATTTTATTTTATATGGCAAGAGTCAATAGTGAGTGAACGCTGCTATATTTGGCAAGAGTCAATTGTGGGTAAACACTGCTATATTTTGCCAGAGTCAACTGTGGTGGATGCTGCTATATTTGGTAAGAGTCAATAGTGGGTGAACGCTGCTATATTTGGCAATCTTTGTGTCAACAGTGGGTGAACGCTGCTACATTTGGCAAGAGTCAATAATGAATTGCTATATTTGACCAGATATAATGTGTTGATTTTCATTCTTCATTCTCGTTAATAACTGATGATTATTAGAGTAAAACATCGTGGAAGTTCACTGAATGGTATTGTCCAATAGCCTTTGATACACTTTCACATCACTCACTATAATTATATCAACAACATCAACCAACTTAATCAGATTTAGAAACAACTTTGCAATTGATCTCAAATGAGCCGATGGCTGATCTGATGTGCCGTCGTCTTCACCAAATATGATATATGAAAAAAAAAACTTTCTTGCCGCATTATTTCCGTCTTTTAAGTGATCATAGATGTCAGCCACATAAAGAATTGATTTGTGTTTTTTTATGCTATGTATTTTACGTTATATTGTATTGTTTGCTGATAACAAAACGATGTACTGCATTGTAAGGAAATAAATGGAATTAAATTGACAAAAATATATGTTATAGTCTCAGTTAGGTTGATAGAATCTCATATAAATGCATTCCAGATCTACGGTGAATATGATCACCGGTCTTTTTTTCATTGTATTGTTGTCGAAGATTAACTATAGTGTACGTTCTAAAAAAAAAGACATTCCAAACAGGGAATCAATCAAAACTTTAAATGGCTATTTTTTTCAACCAATTCCAAATGGGCTAGTGCAGGCTAATGCCCTTATCTTAACAAACATGACATTGAAAACCTGTAGCTTTTGATAGAACTTCGTGTACATCGTCTATTATATACAATGTCTATATATTGGTATATGCTCACTTTTTGAGATCATATAAGTCGAAAAAACAATGACGTTCAAGAACAAGATCCCAACAGTTGAACATGTTGAATGGCGGAAGAAGGACTATTAATGCGATTTAAAATACACAGTGACGTCAGTACATCTGGATCTGCAGATCTACATCTTTCTCACGAATTACAGTTATTGTTCCGACTGGCCAAGTTGGCTACGGTATTGATGTTTAGGGGGCCACCATTCAATTACTAGGGGGTGGCTGGAGTTTTTGAACTGGACAATATTTTATTTATTTCACACTCAACCTCAATCAAACTATTTATTCCACTTTTTTCTGTTGGATCCCAAACTAGGGTTAGTGTTGATGTGGGAGTTAAGGAAACGACCTAAGCAAGGCTTCATAATTAATTATTTCAAAAATACTACACCCCCCCCCCTTTCCCCTTGGAGATTGAATGATGGCCCCCTTAATGATGATGATGACTCTTTGACATGCATGCACCTAACGTGTGTATTTTAAGTCGAAGAAAGAACTCAATCACGATAGATTCGTAGATCTAAATATACTCGGCTCTGCGCGCCTCGTACATTCACATCCACGAATCTATCGAATTTCGTGCTTTCTCTGAAAATATTCCACCTACGGAGATATGGGGGAAAAACCCTAGCCATAGGCACTGCTATTTATGTGATAGGCTCATAATGCGTGTATTCAAAATCACTTACTTTGTGCTGGCTTGCGCGCGGCTGTTAGTTGAACTTAGTTTTCTTTTTGTTTCTCTATTGACTTGTTTTAGTAATTTTCCTGCTGAGCCTTTTAATGTTAGAGTGTACTCGCTTTATGTGAGTGAGCGATGTCCCGCGCTGTCGTAGTCTCCTCCTGTGCCAAGTCGCCAGCTAGTACCCGTGGAAGAAACACCTGATTATCTCCCAGTATTTATACCTTACATTCACGTGCACGGATTGCGATGTCCACCTGTCCCCCCCCCCTCCCCCTCCTCCGTATAGACCCTCCCCCAGTAAACCTCCCCCGGACCAGACATAGCCTATGTGGACTGCAGGGGATGCAGGCTGGTGGACAACACCACAGGCACGAGACATGATGAGCTAACGTTGTTTCAGCGTCGCAAACGATGGCCCCACTTTAAAACAGCATCGATTCAACATGTTGTGATTGCTGAGTTGCCAGCGAACAGCACATCATACACGAAACATTAAAACAATGATGATTTCACGTTAAACCAACGTCGCAGTCCATGGGCCAACGTTAAGACTACAGTTGTTTAATGTGTTCGGGCTACTGGACAACACATCAAACACGAGAAGTTGAAACAATGTTATTTTAACGTTTGCCCAGCGTCAAAGACGATGAGCCAGCAATCAATTGCCTTTTCAATGTCTCGTGCTTGCTGGTCGAATTCGAGATATTGAAACTATGCTTCAACGTTGGGCCAGCGACGCAGCTGATGATTGTTGCAACATTTAGCCTTCATTGTTTCATTGTCTTTTACTTGCTGGAGAACGCTCATTCTCATGCCACTCGCAATGTCTTCTGTTAAATACTAAGGCTTCCTTTTCACGAAATTGGCCGATAAAATGTGATCATTCGTTCAATGCTGATGGCTCCATGCACATCACGTGAAGATATCGGCCATTGGTTCAGCAAAGTCCCAGACTTCGGCCAAGTATTTACCAGCAGGAACCGGGAGTAGTATATGGGAGCTGTGGGACCTTAAACTGCTGGCCCACCCGAAAATACTTACCCCTTTCAGAGCGGTAGACGCCAGGTTCTGACGCCTAATAACATCGGTATTCAAGTGAAGCAGAAAGAACTAACCTAACTAGGACTTTTATAATAACTTTAAATTGAAAAAAAAACATTTGGTTTCCATGGTTTATACACAAATAGTTAAGCGTTGTAGGCTCTAATGGCTTATATGATAGGCTGGGAATAAATAGTATCTCATAAATTGTCCATCGGCTGCGATCTCTGGGAGGTTCATCTTTAACGTCCGTGGAAATCTCTCCAGATTATCTACATATTATCTTCACATCTATCTCCATCTTAATATTGATAACTAGAAATACTGTAGATCTGGTAATATCCGCGTGTTTAAATTTTCGCGAATCTCTGATTTTGGGACTTTATACGAAGTTTAGAATTCGCAAATTTTCATTTTTTTTTTAGTAGCGCTATTATAATAAAAAAAATTCGCGAGATTCTTGTTTTCGCGAATTTGTCCTCCTCGCGAAATTCGCGAAAATAAAACAAGACAAGACAAGACAAGACAAGACGAGGGAAGGCAAGACAAGACAAGACAAGACAAGACAAGACAAGACAAGACAAGACAAGACAAGACAAGACAAGACAAGACAAGACAAGACAAGACAAGACAAGACAAGACAAGACAAGACAAGACAAGACAAGACAAGACAAGACAAGACAAGACAAGACAAGGCAAGGCAAGACAAGGCAAGACAAGACAAGACAAGACAAGACAAGACAAGACAAGACAAGACAAGACAAGACAAGACAAGGCAAGGCAAGACAAGGCAAGACAAGACAAGACAAGGCAAGGCAAGGCAAAGCAAGACAAGACAAGACAAGACAAGACAAGACAAGACAAGACAAGGCAAGGCAAGGCAAGGCAAGGCAAGGCCAGGCAAGGCAAGGCAAGGCAAGGCAAGGCAAGGCAAGTTTATTCAGCCAATGCAATGTCAGGTCATCAACTGCGACGCTGGTCCAACATTAAAATAACATTGGTTTACTGTATTGTGTTTGCTGGGCGGATTATAACACTGTATAATACTGTAGCCAAGTATACTTGATTAACACAACACTGTCTCAACATCTCGTGTTGGAGATGAGCTGTGAAGTGTGTCACGATGTGAGGCTCATAATAGACATGTGGATGCGCGCGCAGAGCGAGTTGTTCACGCCCTGGATGTAGACTACACGTCAGCAACGCCAGCTGAAACCGCAGATTCAATGCTGCAACAGCAGCGCTCGCCGTTGGCCCAGCATTGATCCAACTTCTGGTGGTCTCTTGTAGGAGAGACACCATTTGATCTAGCAGCGGACAGCGCCACACCCTAACCCTTAAAGCCCTGAAATATTTTTTTATGCAAACCAAGAGACCAAAGGGTTTATTACGATTTGAAGTCATCATAAATGTCTTAGTTAGCGCTTTCTGATTCATTTGAATACCTATTTTGTGGGTCTACGGCTGTTATAAATATTTTACTCTTTAAGTGCGGAATCGACTTTACATGTCAGAATATGACGTATTTAGACCCTGAAATGGTTAAAATGCTCAGCACGACTTTAGTCGTTTTTAATTTGTTTCATTAGCCGATTAAACCACTGTTATTGGGAACGAAATGGCTGTTTAAACATCAAGATTTGCAATTGTTTGGTCTCAAAATAGACAAATATGTGTCATTTTCACCCACTTGAAATTGTGAGTCGCGGTAGTGAGACAAAACTTCAAGTTTTAAAAGGTGTAGAATCTGACGTGGGCATTTTTAAAGGTGTACAATCAATGTGTGACATTTTGCCACAATTTCAAAGACTCATATGGAGGCCTAAGTATAAGTGAAATGTCGCTGATTCTAATAAATCTTTGGGTCATACACGTTTTTGTATGGGGCCCAATCTACCGGCTAAAACTTTGTTTTTCTGTCACGTTCATTTTAGTGTCATATGCTATATTACATTGGACATTTGTCCTATGAATGAGGTGTAAGCACCTTATTCATTGGACAAATGTCGTAATTGTCCGAATGCCACTAATTCATTGCCGGATTTGCACGCATAGTACAAAAACAACGTTTTAATTTTTACTAGAAAAATTAACCTTTATATTTTCTCACACGATCAAGTCATATATTCCAATATTCACACATGCCACACTTCACAGATCAAGCTACTACTTCAATAGTGCGACATGAGCTCATACCGATCTACGTCTCATAGTGACAACCACTGCACAAAATATAAAAAAAATATTTTTACACTGCAATTGATATATTTATTAATATTTTGATTGTATCACAGTCGTTAAGTTTGTAACAATATACTTTAAATCGAGCGACTGCACGAAAAATACACACATCGTGACACACTTTACACTTCACCTCTATTATATATATATTTGTACTTCCTGGTAATCTGCGATTATTTTTTGTATGACAATTTTATATGGTATGTTTGCTCACTCTTTATCATCTGTACATAAGTCACACAGAAAGTTTTCTCATAAAGAAAATGACTAAGTTTCTCTGGCAGATCGCGAAACAAAGGTGATTTTAGTTTTGGACTTGCTTTTTCAGTTTCACAGATTTATTGAGATATAACAGATAAAGATAGCTATCATGCAAGCATCTCTTGGTACGCATCTCTTGGATGCTATCTTGGTCTGTGTTCTCATGCAAGTTACGATATGTTGTAGGCTTCGCATTGGTCGAGATAGCTATCTCGACCAATCAAAAGCCTACGATATATCGTAACTTGTACGAGAATACGGATCGGCTGGAGAATCTTTTCATTTTACATTATTATAAACATGATGAAGCGTGAAACACACCAACGCGACTGCCCACCCGACGTCTCGCGCGACGTCCTGCGCGACGTCGCGTTGGTTTTTCAAACACACTATTTCATCATTGCCACAACATTGCCAGGGTGTAAAAGGTGGGTGGTTGTCTCAGATATAATTGAGTGATGAATTCTCCGGTGAGCCAGGAGTAACTAGTGAAGGTGGGAGAGCAGTGATACACACCACTCAGCTGGAGAAGAAGCGCACTGGATACCAGTGGTGGATCCAGAGAGAGGGAGGGAGTCAAGGGGGCCTTGATCCGAAAATTGAACAGTTTATATCTGGCTGCCCCAAACCCCAGATTATCACCTGCGAACGCACAAAAAAACATATTCCTTTACGCCAAGATTAAATTAACATTTACTGTTGTGAACTAAATTCGATCCGGATTCCCTTTCCTTGGCTCAGTGACCAGGGTGCAAAAATTGACGCGATGCTAGGGTCGCCAGGGCCTAAAAGGTGGGTGGTTGTCTCTGGTAATTGATTGATTAATTCGCTGTGCTGTCAGTAGTGAAAAGTGAAAGTAGGCGAGCATGGGCAGTGGCGGATCCAGAACGCAGGGAAGGGTGCTGGTTGGCCTCCCAGAATGTTTCTTTTAATGATAATGTATTTTATTCGTAGTACAGAAACAACTACATATAATACATATTTATAATGGGACACATTATCATAAGCCCTGTCCCGACATTATCTATAGGGCGGCATTAGTGGAACCGGTATGAGTTGATCCGGTATATGTCCAATCAAAGGGCAATGGCGGGATTCGAACTCACAACCTAACCACTGCACCACCACGACCGGATGCTGTAATTTTAGCTGAAATCATTGTTTTTGTTTTTGTTGGCAATGTGTGCGACTAGTTCCTAGCGCCGAAATGGCTGCAAGTGATCTATGCTCCAAAAAGGGAGTTGAAATGGTATATGAATGAGCAGGTCCAGTAACCAGGGGTAATATGTGTGAAGCGCACAGAGCATTGTATGTGCGCTATATAAGAACTCACCATTATCATTATTATTATTTTTAGTGTTCTCGGCTTATAATCCACCAGAGAATATTTTGATTGTCAAATAACAAGTTTAAAGCAATTTTTAGGCAACGTAATTTTCAAAATTTTCAAAAAGCTCTCACCCCCTCCTAATCAGCCCCTGTTGGATACACACCCCTCGTCCGCGGACTGAACACTGTGACCTGGCTGAGTGACCACAGGGCTTCAACCCGTCTTTTAGATGTAAACAAAGTACAGGTTAGACTCTCGCAGAGCAGTGACATCTGCATACACGCACGGAGACTGTGGCCCAACGCACAGGTACAGCGTTGGGCCACAGTCTCCCGGCGGCCGAGAAGAAAACAATCTGAATCATTGGGGACGCCGAGAGCAGATTTGTCACCTGATCAAAAGCAGCAGAGAAGGTTAGGTTGGTCTCCTTTAGAACTATGACAAATGGAGTTAATTAGTAAGTATGTGAGCTGATTAGGCGGGTCAGCCAACACTCAATCAATTTAGCATACCGGGTCAGCTGACTCTAGCCCTGCTATTTCAACATTTGGTGCGGGATTTTTTGTTCCAACCTGTGCTGCCTCGTGTTTTAACCCTCACAACGCTGAATTATTTTTGTTTAAAACTCGGAGAAGAAAGGTTTTTTTCAATTAGAAATCATCATAAATATCATAGTTAGCTCTTTTTGCTTCTTTTGAATACCTGTGTTATGGGGTCTACGGCCATTACAAATATTGTAATTCTTTCAGTGCGGGGACCGTCTTTATACGTCAGAATCTGACGTCTAACGTCAGATTCTGACGTATAAAGACAGTCTAAAAGGGTTAAGATAATTTAGAAAGTTTTTTTACAACCTTAAAATACTTTGGTTTATATTCGCCGTTGCCTTGTTACATGAGGTATGAAAAGAACAAATAATTCCACTAAATAACAGGTTTAAAAGGATTGATCATGAACAATACCAGTGTATTTTGTTGTTAAAATGCCAGTCCATTTGAAGTTGAACGCACGACATGCATTTCACCTGTTCACTAAGACATTATATTAAAATAATAACTAATCATAACAAATTTAATCAGCTATTTTTAAAATTTTGAGAACATTTTAGCATGCGGTGTCTGTATTTGTAATACAGCTGTGTATTTGTAGTTAGAAGCAAACATTTTATCACACAACTGTGGTGAGACATTAAGAGAAAATAGGAATTGGGAGAAGTCTATTTTTATATTATTATAGTCGTCCAAAAAGTCAGTTTTCATGTGGTCGTTTCTGATACCGTAATATGGCTAGCTAAACCATGACCATTTTATATTTTGAGTTATAGTACACTTGATGCATAATGTTTACCTGTTTATATTATATAAATAAACGCACATACTACTCAACACAGTATATTATATTATGATTACAATATATAATTAACCAACTACTTTGTCTGCAAGGTTTTTAACAGCTAGCACAAAGTTATTAAAGTGAATTACTGATGATAAATATGATATGATAAATAAATATCAGATTTGAAAAAAAATCTAAATTATTCATCAGAATTCACTTATAAATGACCATCAGTTTGTTTAAAAATATTTAAAATAGCAAACATGGTATATCTTTAGTAATTTAAACTTATACGTTTCTAATATATATCTTCTATAACAGCCCAGTAGGCCTGAGATGCTAATCTAATATGGGTTTGAACATTAAAGCTCTGAGGTTTTTTTTCAAAATATCTTATTTAGCTCTTGCCGCTTTTTTGAAATTTTTTGTTGTGGGTCTACGGCCATTATAAATATTGTTATCCTTACAGCGCGGGTATCGACTACCATGAAGATGTTCCGTGGACCACTTTGCTTCTAGTTCAAATTTCGTCAGATCTGTCAGATCTTTGAGGTGATAGTAGAAACATGAATACGATTTTAGTCGCGGTTAGGGTTTTAATGTATTCATTTTGTTTATTATATTTTATTATAAGCCCCCCCCCCCCCAGACATTGATTTCAACATCAGTGCATCGAAATTCATCGGGAATTTGTTACAAGGGTCATAAATGAAAAACGAACGAGAATTGTATCCCAATAAACAAGGGACATTGTCCAATGCTGTGTCAAACCTGGGCCGACGTTGTAGACGGTGGGCCAGCACTGAGCAGACATTGTGTCAATGCCTCGCGTTTGCTGGGATAGATATGTCTAATATTGTGCCTGTAGCATCATATAATATCTACGCTGCTTTGTCATATTTCCAATATAGGAATACATCCCCTTGATATTTTAATGGTGTTATTAACCTTTGTGCTGCTAAGACCATATATATACGTTTTTTAACAAATACCAGACTAAATAAAATACCACCCAAATGTGTAAAACATGGTGGATGCTCGGTCAATAATTTTTTTTAATTTGGGAGATTTATAAATTTTATAAATGTTATTTTATAATAAATAATATTATTCATTTGAAGCTGAGAATTGTTTTAAAAATTCATGCTTCAAATAAACGAAAAATACACACGAAAAAACAGCAGTACATGTGTCAACAGCCACAAGATGGGGGGATGTATTGGCCTACATATCGTAACTACATGCAAAACAAATACCCCAGTGATGGGATGGATGGAGCCCAATTACAAAGATATTTACGTTACATCAAAATGTGAACAGCATATCCAGTAACATACGTCAGGTTAGGTCATTGGTATAGAGTGGTTGACTCAGAGACCGAGGGTATCAGGCTCGAATCCCACTGCAGCCGCTATCTTTACATGGTACACACATATATATACAGTGCTCTAAACTTTTGAAATTCGTGGGATGATGGCAATCGGAAAAAATACAACTGATCAGCGCCGTATTACAAGACACAATAATAAACAAATAAATGACAAACATGCCAAAGCTGTAATGTAAGGATCAATAAAACCTGAAATACCTTTGCCATGGTAGCTTATTGTTAACATGGTAGACTCAGAGCACGGGGGTGGGGGTACCACGTTCGAATCCCACTGTGTCAGATATATATTTCCTCGGTACACACACAATTATGCAGTGAACCAAACAGTTGGTGGGACACATAAACACAACCGATTAGCGGACCATCACATAACACATATATTATACATAACACATAACACTTTCGAGAAAATATCGTTAAAATAAACTAGACAAGGCGCATAATTCAGACAAGGAGCATAACGTTGTGAAATATGTATGAACATATGACATGTCGATGTAATCGTCTTTAACAACTAATTACTGGTTTGATAATTTTGAATAAAATAGTCAAAGAATACTATTGTAATATTTGAACGAACTTGTCCTATCTATATAAGATTTATTGCTATGATAGCATTGCCTACCTAAATAAGTATAAACAAAGCTCTATACTTGGCATATACCTTCACATTATTGGATGATAATGTGTAATTCATCCCAATTCATACATAGGCCTACACGTAACTATAATAATATTTTTTTATTATTTAATTCAATGTCCATTACTTTCATATATATAGTTATGTGTGCTTTAATGTATGTATAATGGTGAGCACCATGTTCTTTATTTGAAATAATTTTTCATAACTATGAAAGGTCACTTTTTGCCTAAAAAATTGTATGGGTTCATTATTATATGCAATGTACCTTTTAGGGGTGAATTTATGTTTGAAAAATATATTAATTACACGTAATTATATACATCATACGCCCCGATGGATCTCGCCCAGATGGTCACGCCAAAATACCATATGCCCAGATCACACGTCGCCCAGATGGGATGATACCATAGATTGCTGTAGTACTTAAACCAGGAAAATCAACATTTTCCCCATGGCGGTGACCGAGAGCGATCTCGAGTTCAAGATCCACAAAAATGTCCATACCTTTTTAATGGCGTTGCTGAAAAAGAACTGGGCGTACGATCATGTGACTGAAATATTACTGATTGTAATACAACCTCTCAGCGACCTGATTAGTCGAGGCCAAGTCTTAGATATGTCCTATATTTTTGACTTGGCACAATCTGTGGCTGACGCCTTCAGTTTGTGCTATGTTTCAGTCAGGCTTAGGGGCCATATGATGACATTACTACAATGGCAAGTTTAAACTTCATGATGTCATTTGGTTCAAGCATCGATTGAATTGGGACTCGGTGTAGTACTGAGTTGAACGACTTCTAATTGTCTTCATAAATGTGTCCTTCATCTTTTTTGCTTTATATCATGTTGATGTGTATGAGTCAGCTGGAATTAATAACGAAATTTCCAGCTTAAATGTACGAAAAATATTTAATTTTTGAAAGCTTGACATCTTTCGAATTCAATTATTTGAATAACTAAGCATATAGCGCAACACCACCCCAACCGTCCACTGTATCCCTCAACACCACCCCAACCATCCGCTCTATCCTTCAACACCAACCCAACCGTCCACTCTATCCTTCAACACCAACCCAACCGTCCACTCTATCCTTCAACACCACCCCAACCATCCGCTCTATCCTTCAACACCAACCCAACCGTCCGCTCTATCCTTCAACACCACCCCAACCGTCCACTCTATCCCTCAACACCACCCCAACCGTCCACTCTATCCCTCAACACCACCCCAACTGTCAGCTCTATCCTTCAACACCACCCCAACCGTACGCTCTATCCTTCAACACCACCCCAACCGTCCACTCTATCCCTTAACACCACCCCAACCGTCCACTCTATCCCTAAACACCACCCAACCGTCAGCTCTATCCTTCAACACCACCCCAATCGTCAGCTCTATCATTCACCACCACCCCAACCGTCCACTCTATTCCTCAACACCACCCCAACCGTCCACTCTATCCTTCACCACTACCCCAACCGTCCGCTCTATCCTTCAACACCACCCCAACCGTCCGCTCTATTTCTCAACACCACCCCAACCGTCCACTCTATCCCTCAACACCACTCCAACCGTCCACTCTATCCCTCAACACCACCACAACCGTCCGCTCTATCCTTCAACACCACCCCAACCGTCCACTTTATCCTTCAACACCACCCCAATCGTCCGCTCTATCCCTCAACACCACCCCAACCGTCCGCTCTATCCCTCAACACCACCCCAACCGTCCGCTCTATCCCTCAACACCATCCCAACCGTCCACTCCATCCCTCAACACCACCGCACCGCTCTATCCTTCAACACGTAAACTGTTGGGACATCCGCTGTTATAGCTTGTAGGTTTTCTGTGTTTAATTACCTAGCATTATAATGCCGGAGTGAAATCTGGTAAACCCATGGCTGATACCCAAAGCTGATTATGTGACGGCGCATGGGACCACGTAATTGTAATCTATATGTCAGGCAAGAATCGTGAAATATATAAAGTGTATCAGTGAATACAAAAAAATATAATAACATGATTGCATGACAGTAACATGCACAAAATCAAACATGAGACTGTTACCACAGGATTAGATTACACAAATTATTTTCAGATGTGGGTTGATTTGATGGGTGTGATGGGTATTACCATATTTAATAGGGTGTCCAAGTAGCACATGATTATGCTAATACAAAGAATCTCTGGATACAAAGGATGTGCTGTGGTTCATAAAACATATTGAGTGTTTTTGTAATCATAGGATATATGAACATGACGACAATGCATGCGAAGTTTGGAGGGGGTAATGTCATGGCAATTGAAAAATACCATAAGAAAGGTATGGAACAAAAATATTAGTTACACTTTTGGGTCGAGAAAGAACGTGTACATTACACACACTTTGCACACAATGAGACTTATCTGAAGAAGAATTAATCACATCTGAATTATAGAGCTTACATTTGTTCACTGAGTTTCCATGAAATTTTGTACATCTTTTTAGTTGAACAAATCCTAGGTTTTGGTTCGTATTACAAATAGGACTGCCGAAAATATGACACATTTAGTAAGGAAGATAAAAAATCAACTTTGTCAGAATATGGTGATGTTTAATATGTAGAAATTGTAAATGTCTGGTGTCAAATTATACATATATGACATTCGGACACATTATGTGAATGCCTTTTGTAAACAAAAGATGTGTTTTAACTTTTATTTACCGGTTTATTTGATTCCTGACAAGCAACAAAAACGATCATAATTCCACCTCATTTAAAACAGCTTGAGTCTAATTGAATTGTCGCCATTCCCAGAAGGTTTAATACTTCTAATTAGATGTATCGATCTCATTATACACTATCATTGACACAGCGGGGTCAAAGGTTGATTTCGTTTAAAAGGAAAGTTCACAAGAGGAGCATTTGTGATCAACACTCTGAACTACTCTTGGGCTCATATGTTCTGCCAACGTTGCGCATAGTAAGCCAACATTAATGCAGTATGGAATCAATTATTTTTTTTATTTCGCTTGATGCATACAAAACATATACTTACAAAATTATAGTAATATGACATATAATAATACTGTAAAAATGTATGAAGGGGATGTCACTACAGGTGACCAGCACCCAAGGCGTCCGACATTTATACAAATAGATACATCTATGTTTAAAAAAAATTATTATATAAAATAGTATAAAAATATGGAAATAAACATAGGCTATGCGTAGAAGTGTGTGATAGATACAACTACCATATGTTAAAAAGTACGCTAGATAAAAGTAGCATAAAGGTATGGTAATAAACGTATGTAAAGAAGTATGTAATAAAATAAATTAAATTAAATACAAACATGTGTCATATAAACGTATTTCAGTAATAAGTAAAGTTTAAATCATAACATAAATTAAAAACACGCACACGCCTGACAACGGCAAGTGCTTGTCCATGAACAGACATTATTGAACATAAAAGTATCGTTAAACTTCTTCAAATAAAAAAACTTTTGGTTCATTAACAGAAATACTAAAAGACTGATCCACTCGCAATTCTGGTAGTAACTGATTCCACAATGTAACAATTCTATTGGTGTAAAATCCATTATATGTCTCTGTTCTCAACTGCTGACGTTGCAAAAGCAGACCTTTACGGTCTGAGCGAAGACGTTCGTTTGGTATATTTTGACTAGTTCCAAAACATTGTTTGAACGATTGGTCGTGTACATTAAATTGTAAAGCAATTTAATGTCTGCCCTTTCTCTTCAAAATGAAAGTGGTGAAATGTTCATAATTTCACAGCGTTCTTTATATTATAATAAAGGATAACGCATAGCAAACCGTGTAAAATTTCTCTGAATTCGCTCAGCCGTTTCAATGTGAGATTTATAAAAAGGTGACTAGAGTGGAGAAGAGTATTCAGCTATGGGTCTTATTAAAGCTTTGTATAGATTTAAAGTTACTGATTCAGGCAATTTATCTGGCTGGCTGCATTGCAAGGTAGAATAATAATAATTGTATACCAGCTAACACATGTCATAGTTGCTGGTTCACAGTCTGCTATGCTAGTCCAGCTTAAGGCCAACACTGGAACAATGTCTTTATAAAAAAAATCCTGTTATTCCGCCTCGTTCTCTGGCTCTATATTCAATTGGTGCAGGTTGTCTTTATTAATACCACCGTTCGTGACTGTGTTAATAAACAACATTGCAGAACAATACATTTTACAGATCTGAAAATATGTTACGATTGTTATTCTACATCTGTTTGATTTCCTTTCTGTATTTTGTGTATCTTCGATAATGTTGTTGACTTTACATATCTTGAACTTATATTTTATAGAATATGTATGGATGTGAGTAAGAAAACAAACATGACAAAAATCACTCTTAAGTTATCTGGGTGTTCACATAAGTAAAATAACAAACGTAAGCTATTTTAACTTTAGTTTATAGGTTTATGTGTATGCACCTTGAATAACTTGACAGGACAAAATATATCGCTTTTTGTTTTATGCAAACTGAATACCATTACCTCATTCGTTTTCAGTGTGAACACCCTTGGAAGTGGTCGATTTTTCTAGCTGATTGAATTAATAATGCTGTGATTCGTGTTTTTTAGTCCAACTTCATCGATTTTCAACGCTATACCCAAGAGAGCTTTACTGTTCTGAAGGACATAAAAAAACCCCCACAAATATAAGGTTAATACGAAAACTGATTGAATATGATCAGTGACCACCTACCACCGATCCACCCCCAATAAGAATAGTCGGGACATGATAAATAACTACAATAATACATATTTACTGATATCAGCCACTGCCAGAAAAACAACAAATGCATTAAAAATATGACAAACCCGCAATATGAAAGGGACAACAACCACCCACCCACCTGTACACTAACGTCCACAACCACCCACCACCCACCTGTACACTAACGTTCACAACCACCCACCACCCACCTGTACACTAACGTCCACAACCACCCACCACCCACCTGTACACTAACGTCCACAACCGCCCACCACCCACCTGTACATTAACGTCCACAACCACCCACCACCCACCCACCTGTACACTAACGTCCACAACCACCCACCCCCCACCTGTACACTAATGTCCACAACCATACACCACCCACCTGTACACTAACGTCCACAACCACCCACCACCCACCTGTACACTAATGTCCACAACCACCCACCACCCACCTGTACATTAACGTCCACAACCACCCACCACCCACCCACCTGTACACTAACTTCCACAACCACCCACCACCCACCTGTACACTAACATCCACAACCACCCACCACCCACCTGTACACTAATGTCCACAACCACCCACCACCCACCTGTACACTAACGTCCACAACCACCCACCACCCACCTGTACACTAACGTCCATAACCATCCACCACCCACCTGTACACTAACGTCCACAACCACCCACCACCCCCTGTACACCAACGTCCACAACCACCCACCACCCACCTGTACACTAAAGTCCACAACCACCCACCACCCACCTGTACATTAACGTCCACAACCACCCACCACCCACCCACCTGTACACTAACGTCCACAACTATCCACCACCCACCTGTACACTAACGTCCACAAACACCCACCCACCCACCTGTACACTAACGCCCCCAACCACCCACCACCCACCTGTACACTAACGTCCACAACCACCCACCCAACCACCTGTACACTGACGTCCTTATTGCATGCATTTTAAAATATGTGTATACAATGCACTCACAGCTATCGCACTATGTCTATATACAACACATTTTGTGTAATACTTTTCCTTTTTTATTTTTATGTGTTACATAAAACATATTATGGTATATTGAAATAATATAAATTTTTATATTAAGAATCATCATTAATTCAACTATGAACTGTATCATGAACTGTCTGGCAACATGAAGCTGTCTAGCCATGAATTATATTCATTGTATTAGGCCAAAAACATTCGTGATAATCTTGTAATGTTGTAATGATTATGTAAGACTAAATATCATTATTGTCAACTAATGTTTAAAAGCACATTAACATTCCGGATGTAAATGGTAATGCCATGGAGAATTAAAAAATCATATTCGCGAAAGCAGTCAAAACTATAATCAACTACTTTCCGTAGACTGTGTGTATTCTTAGCTTACTTCTTTAAAAAATATTCAGTATAATTTGATAAATTGCTGACATTTATACAGCATGCTGTTTCATTTCATCAAATTACTAACGTTAGTTTCTCTGCACTCAAAGTTGCGTAGAGTAAATTAATTAATCTTTGACCTAGTTTAACCTGGAGATCGTGGAATCTTGTGGTATGGGTTCTTTCGAATTTAATTTACCGCTACGTGAATCACTAATGAATACAAGTAGCCAAGAAAACATATGACCCAGAGAACTGTCCCTCTGGGAGGAGTATAACATATAAACCGTGACGCAGTGACATCCACGGCTGATGAAACAGAAAGAGGACCACGATCTGATGTGAAGTAAAACCAGGCCAGAAAACATGATACATTCAACCAATCGTGGTTTATTGTTGGTGCAGCGTCTCAGACGGTGGCCCGGCATTTAGCCACCATTGGGGAATGTACCGACTTTCCTGAGAAGCGAGGCCTCTGGGGAATAAACATGGGCCTCACAAACAATATAAAACCAGGCTTTCGTGAGATTCAACACCAGTCTTACTTCAGACACCATAGTAACAATCATCAACATAGTCAGGTAAGATTTGTGTTGATATCTCTTGTAATCAACATAGGACAAGTTTAGACAATCTTTAAGTCTATATTTTTATCTGAGCTGCTAACTCATCACCTAAAATTAGGATGGTTTAGATTTTCTTTAAAGATCTTAACATTTTTCAGCCTCTTCTGCTAAATCATTACTGGTGTATAAATGTACAAATATTGTCTCAGAAAACGGTTCTAATGTTATGTGAATGTAAACATGGTAAGGCCAATATGTTTTTTCTCTGTTTTAGATGAGCGCGCACATTACATTTAGGCAGCGCATTACCAAAAAACAAAATATATGTTTTTTTAGCCCAACGCGCGCATTGGATTTTGAAAAAAAACAGTCAATTTCGGGAGAAAAAATAAACATTCTAAGAAAAAACAAGTTTATTTCAAAGCTAAAAAAATGTTTTTTTTTGCTTGTTTTTTTTCGTCGCCCTCATTAACTTTTTTTCAAATAGATCAAAAGTTTTTTTATTTCGTCGCCCCCATTAGCTTTTCTAGAAAATTGTCCAATGTTTTTTTTATTTCGTCGCCCTCATTAACTTTTTCAAAAATATGTTCAATGTTTTTTTTTCTTAAATGTTTTTTTACCGCCCTCCCTCATCGGATTTTAGATTTTTCTGATCTAAAAAAGAGAAATTAAACAAAGTGGCCTAAAGGGGTAAGGCAGGGAGTCTCACAGTACAGCGTATCGTACATTCATTTCAAAGACGGCCGGACACTCGTTGCTGGCATTCGTTGGCATACCCGGGAATTCGCTGCCATATGCTAAACACAAAAAATGAATTTTAAACCTGTTAACAAAAAAAATGTATTGTTTATTTAAACAAACGCACATGCTTAGCACGTTAGAGGAATGCTAGGTTTACGTTCCTCATAGGTTGAGTACGCTGATTACACATATCCTGACATGAAAGTGTATCGTACAACTTAGAACTAACGGCCTGAGTACGGTTCTGTCAGAACAGTACGCCGTTAATTCTTGTGTAGCTAGCGCATTCATAGCGCAATGTTGAAGATGTGGTGTTTACGCTAATACGCTAGCCTGGTCATATGCAGGCCATAAACTGGTAGCAGGCTAATATTTGCTAGCAATGGCTGTATAAAGCATATTCCTCATTGGCAGGTCATATGCTTGCAGTAAACTTCCTATAAGTTTAATACCGCAAGATCACTCACAATTTAGTTTTATTGATGTTTGTTGTGAGTATGACACTTATTTTAATTTAATAGGTTTCAAACACAACTCAAAAATTTTTCCACCAAGCCCCATAGTGTGACACCCCCTTTAATGTGTGGCGTAGTATTTATTATTTTAAAGTTAATACATATATTTATATAGAACAATTATTAACATTTTAGGCTCTATATAGCTAGCAATATAGTTAAGAAAAAGAGAATAATGAACAATTCCTCACTTGCATTAGGTCCATTACTACTTGAAATCTAATGACAGCGAATTCTAATACTATTTTTAAAAACATTAAGAATTATTGTGATATACAACATATTCAGCCACTATACATATTATTGTTTACAGATTGAACTTACATCAAGACAAAAAAGATAACAAGATGTTGAGATTAATAATTTCACTAACGCTGCTGTCTCTCAGCCTGGCCAACATTGTCAAACGCAGTGAGTATAATTTGTTAAGTCCAATACAATTCCTAGTTTATTATATAGCATGGGGATAATGGAAATATTATATATGTGACCATTGCTATATTTTATAATATTTTAAATACCGTGTTACAAACTTCAGGGTGTCAAAATACTATGATCGTGACAGCTAGTAAAATTAAATCTGATTTTATATACACACAATGCATTTCTATTTCAGAATTAGTCAATTTCACTTTTGTAAAGATTTTAATTATAATGAAAATATTATGATATTTGTTCGTTTTCGGTTATTTTATGGTTTTACTCCAATGTGTCCGATTATGGCTAGATATGAGCTAAGAACTATTCACCAACTGACTAATTTTAAATACAGAGCGCAACAAATAATTTGTTATTTTAGTTATCTCATGTGATATGTCTTCTATATTGCACATGTAAAATTTAGTAATTTTATCAGCATAAAGCATCTGTCTTATTGTTTGATTGTGTGTTACCAGGTACTGATGAAGATGAGTGCTACCGATGCAGTGACTTTGACGCCCTGGGCCGAGGTTTTATAGAGGCTGATGACAACCCTCGAATGTGTGGACATTACAAGGAATGTTATAAAGTTAAGAATAGTGGTGTCATTACATCCGTGGATCGTTGGTGTGCTCCTGGTACGTACACGGATCCAGAAGATATTCGCAGAGGAGCTCCATGCACAAAAACCACCTGTGATCCCGCCGAGTGTGATGACTGCGGTTTCCCCACAGTCAGCACTCCAGAACACGGTGAGTTAGATAAAATAGAAAAATGGCCCCCAAAATTAACGTATTTCGAAAGCGGTATGTTATCTAAAACACAAAAATAACCTTTAGAATGTCCTCAATTAGGACGCGGTATGTTTTTATTTTCAATAATATCAAAAAAAAATCCTCAAGAATTAAATAAACTCAAACGCAATGTAAAAACATCCTCTTAAAATTTACTCGATTTGAACACGGTATGTCCCAAAATTAACTCAATTAGGAAACGATATGTTATTCAAAATGTTATAACCTAAAGAATTACCTACATTAATAAAATACTTCCCCAATGTCAACAATCCAGACCGAGTTAAATAGTCTATAATAGAAAAATTAAAGGTTTAGAATTTCCCTTGCACTAACATCAATCGGTATGCTGCTCCACTAGTTGGGATCTAGCAGTGACTGACTACAATTTCGCGATTCATAATTTCAAATGGATGGGGATACCTGTATTCAAACAATTGCAGCATAGCGTCGATAGGCGAAACGGAAGGACATTTGTAATTCTGAAAAGTATCCATACATGTGGCAATAAATGCAAAGAAAGCCTACTACCGTCAACATCAGTGCTTTATGGGTTAAGGGTGTATTTGCCGTGATCTACCGTATATTATTCTACAGTCTGTATTTTTCTATACCATCTGAAAAATGAACTACGTTTATATTCTAACTTATGAGCAGAATTATCCGCTTAGTCAATACATTATAGCATTGTTATTTCCAAGAAGACCATACCTCAATTAATACTATACCCAAGTGAAAACAACGGGGGAATTCATATTTTTACGGCTAATTTAAAAATGAATTCAATTAGTCGAGCTGATACATATATTATTGAGGTATTTTTTCTTGCTCGTAGGTTAATATTTTATCTATGATATTCACGTGAAAAGTATTCCTACTGTTTAAATTATAAGTTATTGAATGTAGATAATATTGAGAATATGTATTTTTAGTACCCTGCCCATACGTGCAAATGGAACCCGAATGGCTCTTTGGAATGTATCAAGGAGGTGAAGTTGTGGAAGTTGGAACATGTGGTGAAGGTGGATACTTCAACGACACAGATTATATTTGCACATGTACAGATATGAAAGGTTAGCAACATATAAAAGGTGGAGCGCCGAATTTCAAAATTTACGGCTTCAATATGACATTTTATAGCTTATTTGGACCGACATATAGCACCTTCTCTGCTTTTGAGACACATCACGGGGATACACCGATGGCGCCCCCTCTTGGATCAGCCGCTGTTTAATATCATATCCTTGATAGGAAAGCTCAATATAAAATGTTTTTTTAACAGTGAAACAATTTCCAGTCAACTGAATGTGATTCTTATCTTTTTTGTAAATTTCAGTTGACTGCACCTGCAAAGTGTCTATTCCTCTTACAACTGACACAGAGTCTCATGGTTGCAACGGAGGATGGGTAGGACAGCTTGGTATGCCAGCCATGGCCAATGTACAGAACAACTGCGGACACTTTCTAGGTTACAATTCAGTTTTAGGAAATGGTGGTCACCTTGGAACCTATGTAATGGACGGTCTCTTTGCTGGAGATTGGGTCAGCCAGCTTAAGTTGACAGCTGCTTTCACTTTGGATGCATCTTGGGATAACACAGCAGTGGGCACAAAGTGGGGAATAGTCACTTATGGAGATTGTGCTGCTGACGCTTCTTTCGGTTTCAGTGTCGAGAAAAACTCAACCGGCACTTACTTGGTCGCCACCTTGGAACTGCAAACTGGAACTTTGTCAAAGCATATACTTTCTGTTGGCGGTGTGAGTATTTAAACAAGCTTAAAAGCTTATTTTTTCCAATTGATATTGTTAGTTACACACAGCCACAATGTCACCGCTTTGATAGTGACTCTTGGTTGTTGACTAAAATAGCATGTACCATCAGTAATTATCAATACTTGTTTTATCAAGTGAAAAAAATATTATAATAAATTCTACATGGCCACATTTCCTCCTGACAAAACTATATATGAAACGGTATAGATAAATCAAACCGGACATGTTGTATCGATAATCTGATTAATCGGATGCAGGATGCGCCTCATTATCTGTTTATCGCGTCTCGACTGGTTCTCACTAAGAAAAGAAATATACAACTTCATTATAGTTAAATTATTTTTAGAATGTGTATCTAAATTACCAAATATTGTATGCATATGTTAGTTTTCCATGCGATACTTGCATGAGCTGTGGTGATGTAAAACGTTAAGTTGTCTATTATGCACCATCACAAGGCCACAGAAAACAGGGTACTAGTAGACCTATCCTCTTTGCTGGATGTGTGAATGATCATGGGGTTTTCACATTGATGTGTTAATCTAATGTTAACTGTTTTACCTTTTGTGACTCCTGACCCAGGTTTTTTTTTACTTTTGAGATATGGGTTAATTTAAAACATTTAGTAGTCCATTTTAACCAGCATTAGTCAATGGATGTAACAAAAAAGCAGGTTATCATGTATGTTGGATAGGTGAATGAGCAGGGTTTTTTCCTTGTTCGACAAATTAATCTGATGTTAGTTTAATGCCGTTCTAACTTCTGTGAATATGGCCCATTATTAAACCATCATTGGATCACCGTCTGGTATTTGTTGAATAAGTAAAGGGTCAGTTGTTCTGTTTGTACAGATCTTATCTGGAGTGAGCTACCATGCCGTATTTATCTACGAGCAGGATTTGACTCCCAACAGCTGGAACCTTTACTTGATGAATGATGCTGAGTACAGCAACTGTGTCGCTGGTAACTGCCTTGGACCCGTAGCAAGCTCCAATCCTACAGGTTGGCAACTAGAGTCTGATATATTATGAAATCAGAATTGTAATATTTGACTTGGGATCGTATATTGAGCCTATTAAGTTAGGCTGTTCAACTAAGCTGTTATTGTGTGACGGCATTACATTACTGGGTAAGATAGGCTGTTATAAGTCACTTCGTAAATGAACTATTGAACAGACCATCTTATTTACACATGATTGTATGTAATTTAATTTCTTGAGCCCGGTTTGGTTGATGTTGATATATTGTCTTGAGACCCTCAATGGACTCCTAGTATGACTTGACTCAAACAACGACTTTGCTGTGAATTCTGACGATGGCCAGTGTGGGATTATTCTTACTCACATATAGCCATGTTATAAAACGAATGATTATCGTTTACTACGGCTATGTGATTATGGCTCTGAAAATGATAATTTTGTTTTAAATTATTTTTTTTTGTATTCAGGCACCATTACTCCACGTGGTTGTGGCTTTGTGATTGGCTACACAGGCTCTAACAGCGATGACGAATTCTTCATTGGAGACATCTGTCAAGTAAGTTTTTTTATATTTAAAGGTGGTGGTTTGTTACATATATAAAAAGAGCAAATAACTCTATTTTCCTCTGGCTGCATTAATCCGTGATAGCTAAAAAAATAGTTCACTAGAAAAATCAAAAAATCTACCGCTGTCCATTCAATCACATTCATCACATTAACCTTGTGCTACATTTCGAGTAAATTAAAGGACATGTTTTATACTTCATCACAATAAACACGTTCTGGGTTTAGTCCGTCAAAATCAACATGGTGTGGGTTTAGTCCGTCACAATCAACACGTTCCGGGCTTGGTCCATCACAATCAACACGTTCTTGATTTAGTCCGTCACAATCAACATGCTGTGGGTTTAATCCATCACAATCAACACGTTCTAGGTTTAGTCCGTCACAATGAACACGTTCTGGGTTTTACTCCGTCACAATCAACACGTTCTTCTGGGTTTAGTCCGTCACAATCAACACGTTCTGGGTTTTTATTTGATATATTAAACTTTCGTTATCAGGTTATATATAAAATACAACTGTGTTTTTTCTCACAATAAAAAAATACAAATTCTAAGCTTTTTTGTCAGAAAATATGCATATTTATCTGCATTCAACACACTATCTCCCAACCCTCTATGTATTCTTAGTCATAAAAAAAGATATTATTATGTTAAAAACGGATACAATTGACTTGGAATTATTTTCTAGTTGCAATTGTTAGTTTTTACATATACATGAATATCTATGATAGCGAAAATACTTTATAGGTAATGTACAAAAATAATATGTTTAAACATATAGTGATGCGATATGTAAATGAATATGTAAAAAAAGGAATACTAATTAGTTTGATTATGTAGGAATCACTTACAGGACTAGTTTACAGCTAATGTTGTCATTTGTTTCCAGGTCAGTGTGGATATCGGAGCCAACTCTAATGATCTTCATCCATGTGTGTAAAAATAAAGAGCGAGAATGATGTGGACGATATCACCGACCGTTAATTGACCTTCACTAAGGATACTTGATCCATGTGATTACATAAACCACCTGCTTTATTCATTACAACAATATTATGATACATAGTTTGAAATACCTGTATATTTCTACTGTTGTATGTTTGTATATTGTCATCTTACAAAATAAACAGGATGAAGTGCATAATATATACAGAATTTAGCTTTGTTTTATTCAATAGAGCATCACTTATTAGCAGTGTACTGTAGCAAAATAATGCTACTAAAATTAGCCAGAAAGTCCCATCAGTTGTACACACCGATTGCTACTCACGCTCATACTTTCCACACATGATGGTCCCATTCTTAAAGCTTCAATTGTATAGGTGGTCCTGGCAATAATTTTTTTAATGGACAAAAATGTTAACAAAGGTCCGCAATCACTTCATTGCCTGGACTAGTTGGGGGGGGGGGGGGGGGCTGTGGCCAATATGCAGCGTACTGGGCCCTATCTTAAAATCTTGTTAAATTTTTTTTTTTTCCGTATATTTTTTTTTTGCTTTTTTTTAATTTTTTTTTTTTTTATTGTTTGTGGATTATTTTTGCGTTATTAATAAGTTTTTATTTGTTTGTTCGTTTGTTCATTCGGTCTTTCGTTTATTCATTCGAGCGTGTGAGTTAATTTTTTTGCAGTCATTTTTTTTCTTTTGTTGATTTCTTCGTTCCCCCCTCATTTGTTCGTTTGTTCCTTCAATTGATTAGTTTTTATTTATTTTTTTAATCCACTTTTTATTTGTTCTTTCACTTTTAATTTAAAAAAATCGTTGATTTTTTGTTTATTGATTTTTTTTATTTGTATACAGTATAACCTCAGTTCCGGACCACCTCAATAAGCGTCCCGGACCGCTTTTGTCCAGCCACAATTTTCATAGCATTGTCGTAATTAATACTCAGCCGACCACACTTGCTATTCGGGACTTGTACCACTTTTTTCACCAAAGGAGTTTCGCTTGGCGGACCACCTGGGACAACATTTCGTGCGGGATTCTAACCTGTGCTGTCGTGTTTTAACCCTTACAAAGCTGAATTATGTTTGTTTAAAACATGGACACGGAAGTTTTCCTTTCTTATAATTTCTGAAGTTTTTTCACAACCGGAAAGACTGGTTTATACTCGCCGTTGCCTTGTTACATGGGGTATGAAAAGAAGACATATTATCTCGAAATAATAGGTTTAAAAGGTTTGACCGTTAACAATACAAGTGTATGTTGTTGCTAAAATACCAGTCTATTTGAAGTGGAACACACGACATGTATTTCACCTAAAATACATTAATATAAAATAATAACTAATCATGACAAATTTAATCAGCCATTTTTTCAATTTGACAACATTTTAGCAAGCGGTGTTTGTATTTGTAATAGGCTACAGCTGTGTATTTATAGTTAAAAGCAAACATTTTATCACACAACTGTGGTGAGACAGTAAGAGAAAAAATAGATTAGAGAGAAGTCACATTTCAAAGTGACCGTTTTTGATACCGTAATATCGTTAGCTATACCATGATGATTTTATATTTTGAGTTAAAGTACACTTGATGCACAATGTTCACCTGTTTACACGCATATACTATTAACCACAGTTTATTATATTATAAGTATAGTATATAATTAAACAACTACTTTGTCTGCAAGATTTCAGCTAGCACAAAGTTATCACAGTAAAATACTGATAAATCTAAAATATTAATCAGAATTCACTTATAAAATTACCATTGTGTTCATAAAATATATTTAAAATAGTAAACATGGTAATAGTTTTTTTGTATTTTTCAAAATATCTTTTTTAGCTCTTGCCGCTTCTTTGGAAAACTTATGTTATGGGTCTACTGCCATTATGAATATTGTTACCCTTACAGTACGGGGATCGACTACCATGAAGATATACCGTGGAACACTTTGCTTTTAGTCCCAATTTTGTCAATTCTGTCAAATTTGGGGGCCATTTGTTCATTCTACAGTTATGAGAGAAATCTTAATTCGAAAGAAACTTTTTTGAGGTGATAGTAAAAACATGAATACGATTATAGTCGCGGTTAGGGCTTTAATGTATTTGTTTATTATTGTTTACCATACTGCCCCCAAGACATTGATCCCAACATCAGTGCATCAAACTCATCGGGAATTTGTTGCAAGGGTCATAAATGAAAAATGAACGAACATTGTATCACAGCAAACAAGGGAAATTGACCAATGCTGGGTCAATCCTGGGCCGACGTTGTAGATGGTGGGCCAACACTGAGCAGACATTGTGTCAATGCCTCGAGTTTGCTGGGATATATTATGTCTAATATTGTGCCTGTGGCAACATATAATATCGACGCTGCTTTGTCATATTTCCAATATAGGAATATATCCCGTTGATATTTTAATGCAGTTAATAACCTTTGTGCTGCTAAGAACATATACAGTATATACGTTTTTCAAACAAATATCAGACTAAATAAAATACCACCCAAATGTGTAACACATGGTGGATGCTCAGTCAATATGTTTTTTAATTTGGGAGATGTCAATTTTTCATAACTAATTTTATTTTTAATAAATAATATTATTCATTTAAAGCTGAGAATTGCGTTAAAAATTCATGCTTCAAATAAACGAAAAATACGCAAAAAACAGCAGTACATGTGTTAACAGTCATAAGATGTGTGGATGTATTGGCCTACATATTGTAAATAAATGCAAAACAAATGCCCCAGGGATGGGATGGATGGAGCCCAATTACAAAGATATTTACGTTACATCCAAATGTCAAGAGCATATCCAGTAACATACGTCAGGATAGGTCATTGGTATAGAGTGGTTGACTCAGAGACCGAGGGTATTAGGTTCGAATCCCACTGCAGCCGATATCTTTACATGGTACACACATATATATATAGTGCTCTAAACTGTTGCAATTCGTGGGATAATCACAATCGAGAAATACAACCGTTTAGCGCCGTAATATAAGACACAATAATAAACAAATAAATGACAAATATGCCAAAGCTGACATGTAAGGATAAATAAAACCTGAAATACCTTTGCCATGGTAGCTTATTGTTAACATGGTAGACTCAGAGCACGGGGGTGGGGGTACCACGTTCGAATCCCACTGTGTCAGATGTATATTTCCTCGGTACACACACAATTACGCGGTGAACCAAACAGTTAAAAAAGTGGGACAGATAAACACAACCGATTAGCGGACCATTACATAACACATAATATAATACATGATAACACTTTCGAGGAGATATCGTTAAAATAATTAGACAAGGCGCATAATTCAGACAAGGAGCATAACGTTGTGAAATATGTATGAACATATGACATGTCGATGTAAACGTCTTTAACAACTAATTACCGGTTTAATAATTTTGAATGAAATAGTCAAAGAATACTATTGTAATATTTGAACGAACTTGTCCTACCTTTATTAGATTTATTGCTATGATCGCATTGCCTACCTAAATGAGTATAAACGAAGCTCTATACTTAGCATATACCTTCACATTATCGGATAAAAATGTTTAATTCATCCCAATTCATACATAGGCCTACACGTAACTATAATAATATTTTTTTATTATTTATTTTAATGTCCATTACTTTCATATATATAGTTATGTGTGCTTTAATGTATGTATAATGGTGAGCACCCTGCTCCTTATTTGAAATAACATTTTCATGACTATGAAAGGTCACATTTTGCCTAAAAAAATTGTATAGGTTCATTATTATATGCAATGTACCTTTTAAGGGGTGAGTTTAAGTTTGAGATATATATTAATTACACGTAATTATATACATCATACGCCCGAGTTCAAGATCCACAAAAATGTCCATACCTTTTTAATGGCGTTGCTGAAAAAGAACTGGGTGTGCGATCATGTAACTGAAATATTACTGATTGTAATACAACCTCTCAGCGACCTGATTAGTCGAGGCCAAGGCGTAGCTATGTCCTATGTTTTTGACTTGGCACAATCTGTGGCTGACGCCTTCAGTTTGTGTTATGTTTCAGTCAGGCTTAGGGGCCATGTGATGACATTACTACAATGGCAAGTTTAAACGTTGGCATCGGAAAATATACATTTGGTGTTGTGTTTGTAATTGAGGAATTTCGGATATTTCTTATATTTTTTAATGCGAAAAATCTACCAAAAGTGTCATGATGTCATTTGTTTAAAGCATAGATTGAATTGGGACTCGGTGTAGTACTGAATTGATCGACTTCTAAAAATTGTCTTCATAAAAGTGTCCTTCATCTTTTTGCTTTACATCATGTTGATGTGTTTGAGTCAGCTAGAATTAATAACGAAATTTCCAGCTTAAATGTAAGAAAAATATTTAATTTTTGAAAGCTAGACATCTTTCGAATTAAATTATTTGAATAACTAAGCATATAGCGCAACACCACTCCAACCGTCCACTCTATCCCTCATCACCACCCCAACCGTCCACTGTATCCCTCAACACCACCCCAACCATCCGCTCTATCCTTCAACACCACCCCAAACCGTCCACTCTATCCCTCAACACCACCCCAACCATCCGCTCTATCATTCACCACCACCCCAACCGTCCACTCTATCCTTCAACACCACCCCAACCGTCCACTCTATCCCTCAACACCACCCCAACCATCCGCTCTATCATTCACCACCACCCCAACCGTCCACTCTATCCTTCAACACCACCCCAACCGTCCGCTCCATCCTTTACCACCTCCCCAACCGTCCGCTCCATCCTTCAACACCACCCCGACCGTCAGCTTTATCCCTCAACACCACCCCAACCGTCCACTCTATCCTTCACCACCACCCCAACCGTCCGCTCTATCCCTCAACACCACCCCAACCGTCCACTCTATCCTTCACCACCACCCCAACCGTCCGCTCTATCCTTCAACCCCACCCCAACCGTACGCTCTATCCCTCAACACCACCCTAACCGTCCACTCTATCCCCCAACACCACTCCAACCGTCCACTCTATCCCTCAACACCACCCCAACTGTGCGCTCCATCCTTCAACACCACCCCAACCGTCCACTTTATCCTTCAACACCACCCCAACCGTCCGCTCTATCCCTCAACACCACCCCAACCGTCCGCTCTATCCCTCAACACCACCCCAACCGTCCGCTCTATCCTTCAACACGTAAACTTTTGAGACATCCGCTGTTATAGCCTGTAGGTTTTCTGTGTTTAATTCCCTAGCATTATATTGCCGGAGTGAAATCTGGTAAACCCATGGCTGATACCCAAGGCTGATTATGTGACGGCGCATGGGACCACGTAATTGTAATCTATATGTCAGGCAAGAATCGTGAAATATATAAAGTGTATCAGTGAATACAAAAAAATATAATAACACAGGATTAGATTGGACAAATTAATTTCAGTTGTGGGTTGATCTGATGGGTGTGGTGGGTATTAACATATTTAATAGGATGTCCAAGTAGCACTTGATTATGATAATACTAAGAATCTCTGGATACAAAGGATGTGCTGTGGTTTATAAAACATATTGAGCGTTTTTGTAATCATAGGATATATGAACATGACGACAATGCATGGGAAATTTGAGGGGGTAATGTCATGGCAATTGAAAAATACCATAAGAAAGGCATGGGACAAAAATAGTAGTTACACTTTTGGGTCGAGAAAGAACGTGTACATTACACACACTTGGCACACAATGAGACTCATCTAATAAGGAATTGATCACATCTGAATTATAGCGCTTATTTTTGCTCACTGAGTTCCCATGAAATTTTGTACTTCTATTTAATTGAACAAATCTGACGTTTTAGTACGTATTACAAATAGGACTGCCGTAAATATGACACATTTAGCAAGGAAGATATAAATCAGCTTTGTCAGAATATTTTAACACTTTAAGCCTTAAGCACTGCTATACTCGTTATATTCGTTTTCAATACTTGATTTATCGAATCAAATACCTTTTTGTGCGAAAAGGTGATGTTTAATATGTAGACATTGTAAATGTCTGGTGTCAAATTATACAAATATGACTAATTGTGAATGTCTTTGTAAAATAAAAAATGTCTTTAAACTTTTATTTACCGGTTTATTTGATTCCTGACAAGCAACAAAAACGATCATAATTCCACCTCATTTAAAACAGCTTGAGTCTAATAGAATTGTCGCCATTCCCAGAAGGTTTAATACTTGTAATTAGATGTACCGATCTCATTATACATTTTCATTGACACAGCGGGGTCAAAGGTTGATTTCGTTTAAAAGCAAAGTTCACAAGAGGAGCATTTGTGATAAACACTCTGAACTACTCTCGGGCCCATATGTTCTGCCAACGTTGCGCACAGTAGGCCAACATTAATGCAGTATTGAATCAATTAATTTTTTTATTTGGCTTGATGCATACAAAACATACACTTACAAAATTATAGTAATATGAAATATTATAATACTGTAAAAATGTATGCAAGGGATGTCACTACAGGTGACCAGCACCCAATGCGTCTGACATTCATACAAATAGATACATCTATGTTTAAAAAGTTAATTATATAAAATAGTATAAAAATATGGGAATAAACATAGGCTATGTGTAGAAGTGTGTGATAGATACAACTACCATATGTTAAAAGGTACGCTAGAAAAAAGTAGCATAAAGGTATGGTAATAAACGTATGTAAAGAAGTATGTAATAGATTAAGATAATAAAAGTAAATTGAATACAAACATGTGACATAAAAACGTATGTCAGTAATGAGTAAAGGTAAAATCATAAATATAAATTAAAAACACGCACACGCCTGACAACGGCAAGTGCTTGTCTTTGAACAGACATTATTGAACATAAAAGTATCGTTAAACTTCTTCAAATAAAAAAACTTCCAACTCATTATCAAAAATACTAAAAGACTTATCCACTCGCAATACTGGTGGTAACTGGTTCCACAATGTAACAATTATATTGGTGTAAAATCCCTTTTATGTCTCTGTTCTCAACTGCTGAGGTTGCAAAAGCAGACCTTTACGGTTTGAGCGAAGATGTTCGTTTGGTATATTTTGACTAGTTCCAAAACATTGTTTGAACGATTGGTCGTGTACATTGACTTGTAAGGCAATTTAATGTCTGCCCTTTCTTTTCAAAATGAAAGTGATGAAGTGTTCATAATTTCACAGCGTTCTTTATAATATAATAAAGGATAATGCATAGAAAACCGTTTAAAATTGCCCTGAATTCGCTCAACCGATTCATTGTGAGATTTATAAAAAGGTGACTAGAGTGGAGAAGAGTATTCAGCTATGGGTCTTATTAAAGCTTTGTACAGATTTAAAGTTACTGATGCAGGCAATTTATCTGGCTGGCTGCATTGCAAGTTAGAATAATAATTAATGTATACCAACTAACACATGTCATAGTTGCTGGTTCACAGTCTGCGATGCTAGTCCAGCTTAAGGCCAACACTGGAACAATGTCTTTATATAAATTTCCTGTTATTCCGCCTCGTTCTCTGGCTCTATATTCAATTGGTGCAGGTTTTCTTTATTAATACCACCGTTTGTGACTGTGTTAATAAACAACATCGCAGAACAATACCTTTTACAGATCTGAAAAATATGTTACGATTGTTATTCTACATCTGTTTGATTTTATTTCTGTATTTTGTGTATCTTCGATATTGTTGTTGACTTTAC
The DNA here is from genome assembly GCA_964017125.1 of Flabesymbios commensalis. NCBI lineage: Eukaryota > Metazoa > Annelida > Polychaeta > Terebellida > Flabelligeridae > Flabesymbios > Flabesymbios commensalis. Next base: position 18,390,609 of record OZ024911.1, read on the forward strand.
ATATCTTGAAGTTATATTTTATAGAATATGTATGAATGTGAGTACGAGTACAAACATGCCAAAAATCAGTCTTAAGTTATTTGGGTGTTCACTTAAGTAAAATAACCAACGTAAGCTATTTTACCTTTTGTTTATAGGTTTATGTGAATGCACCTTGAATAACTTGACAGGACAAAATATATCTATTTTTATTTTATGCAAACTGAATACCATTACCTCATTCGTTTCCAGTGTGAACACCCTTGGACGTGGTGGATTTTTCTAGCTGATTGAATTAATAATGCTGTGATTCGTGTTTTTTAGTCCAACTTCATCGATTTTCAACGCTATACCCAAGAGAGCTTTACTGTTCTGAAGGACATAAAAAAACCCCACAAATATAAGGTTAATACGAAAACTGATTGAATATGATCAGTGACCACCTACCACCGATCCACCCCCAATAAGAATAGTCGGGACATGATAAATAACTACAATAATACATATTTACTGATATTAGCCACTGCCAGAAAAACAACAAATGCATTAAAAATATGACAAACCCGAAATATGAAAGGGACAACAACCACCCACCCACCTGTACACTAACGTCCACAACCACCCACCACCCACCTGTACACTAACGTCCACAACCACCCACCACCCACCTGTACACTAACGTCCACAACCACCCACCACCCACCCACCTGTACACTAACGTCCACAACCACCCACCACCCACCTGTACACTAACGTCCACAACCACCCACCACTCACCTGTACACTAACGTTCACAACCACCCACCACCCACCTGTACACTAACGTCCACAACCACCCACCACCCACCCACCTGTACACTAACGTCCACAACCACCCACCACCCACCTGTACACTAACGTTCACAACCACCCACCACCCACCTGTACACTAACGTCCACAACCACCCACCACCCACCTGTACACTAACGTCCACAAATACCCACCCACCCATCTGTACACTAACCTCCTTATTGTATACATTTTAAAATATGTGTATGCAATTCACTCACAGCTATCGCACTATGTCTATATACAACAAATTTTGTGTAATACTTTCACTTTTTTATTTTTATGTGTTACAAAAAAACATATTATGGTATATTGAAATAATATAATTTTTTATATTAAGAATCAGCATTAATTCAACTATGAACTGTATCATGAACTGTCTGGCAACATGAAGCTGTCTAGCCATGAATTATATTCATTGTATCAGGCCAAAAACATTCGTGATAATCTTGTAATGTTGTAATGATTATATAAGACTAAATATCATTATTGTCAAATAATGTTTAAAAGCACATTACCATCCCGGATGTAAATGGTAATGCCATGGGAAATAAAAAATCATATTCGCGAAAGCAGTCAAAACTATAATCAACTACTTTCCGTAGACTGTGTGTATTCTTAGCTTACTTCTTTTAAAAATATTGAGTATAATTTGAAAAATTGCTGACATTTAAAATTATACAGCATGCTGTTTCATTTCATCAAATACTAACGTTAGTTTCTCTGCACTCAAAGTTGCGTAGAGTAAATTAATTAATCTTTGACCCAGTTTAACCTGGAGATCGTGGAATCTTGTGGTATGGGTTCTTCCGAATTTAATTTACCGCTACGTGAATCACTAATGAACACAAGTTGCCAAGAAAACATATCACCCAGAGAACTGTCCCTCTGGGAGGAGTATAACATATAAACCGTGACGCAGTGAAGTCCACGTCAGATGAAAGTGGACAACGATCTGATGTGAAGTAAAACCAGGCCAGAAAACATGATACATTCAACCAATCGTGGTTTAATGTTGGTGCAGCGTCTCAGACGGTGGCCCGGCATTTATCCACCATTGGGAAATGTACCAATTTTCCTGAGAAGTGAGGCCTCTGGAGAATAAACATGGGCTTCACAAACAATATAAAACCAGGCTTTCGTGAGATTCAAAACCAGTCTTACTTCAGACACCATAGTAACAATCATCAACCGAGTCAGGTAAGATTAGTGTTGATATCTCTTGTAATCAACAGAGGACAAGTTTAGACAATCTTTAGGTCTACATTTTTATCTGAGCTGCTAACTCATCACCTAAAATTAGGATGGTTTAGATTTTCTTTAAAGATCCTAACACTTTTCAGCCTCTTCTGCTAAATCATTACTGGTGTATAAAGGTACAAATAACAAATATTGTCTCAGAAAACGGATTCTAATGTTATGTAAATGTAAACATGGTAAGGCCACTATGTTTTTTTCTCTGTTTTAGATGATTGCGCACATTAGATTTAGGCAGTGCATTACCAAAAAAACAAAATATGTGTTTTTTTTCAGCCCATCGCGCGCATTTGATTGTTGCCGATTTCCGAAAAAAACAGTCAATTTCGGGAGATAAAAAAAACATTCTAAGAAAAAACAAGTTTATTACGGAGATAAAAAAATGTTGTTTGCTTGTTTTTTTCGTCGCCCTCAATGACTTTTTTTCAAATAGATCAAAAGTTTTTTTTATTTCGTCGCCCTCATTAGCTTTTCTAAAAAATTGTCAAATGTTTCTTTTATTTCGTCGCCCTCATTACCTTTTTCAAAAATATGTTCAATGTTTTTTTTTCTTAAATGTTTTTTTATCGCCCTCCCTCATTAGATTTTAGATTTTTTCTGATCTAAAAAAGAGAAATTAAACAAAGTGGCCTGAAGGGGTGGGGCAGGGGGTTTCACAGTACAGCGTATTGTACATTCATTTCAAAGACGGCCGGACAATCGTTGCCGGCATTCGTTGGCATACCCGGGAATTCGCTGGCATATGCTAGACACAAAAAATGAATTTTAAACCTGTTAACAAAAAAATGTATGGTTTATTTAAACAAACGCTATGCATATGCTTAGCATGTAAGAGTACGCTGATTACACATATCCTGACATGAAAGTGTATCGTACAACTTAGAACTAACGGCCTGAGTACTGTTCTGTCACAACAGTACGCCGTTAATTCTTGTGTAGCTAGCGCATTCATAGCGCAATGTGGAAGATGTGGTGTTTATAAAAGTTCCTCGAATTTGGTAGTGGGACGCTGGACATGTGGGCTGTATACGTTACATATACGCTACAAATACGCTAGCCTGGTCATATGCAGGCCATAAACTGGTAGCAGGCTAATATTTGCTAGCAATGGCTGTATAAAGCATATTCCTCATTGGCAGGTCATATGCTTGCAGTAAACTTCCCATAAGTTTAATACCGCAAGTTCACTCACAATTTAGTTTCATTGATGTTTTTGTGAGTATGACACTTATTTTAATTTAATAGGTTTCAAACACAACTCAAAAATGTATCCACCATGTACCATAGTGTGACACCCCCTTTAATGTGTGGCGTAGTATTTTTTTTTTAAAGTTAATACATATATTGATATAGAACAATTATTAATATTTTACACTCTATATAGCTAGCAATATAGTTAAGAAAATGAGAATAATTACTACTTGAAATCTAATGACAGCGAATTATAATACTATTTTTAAAAACATTAACAATTATTGTGATATATATCATATTCAGCCACTATACATATTATTGTTTACAGCTTGAACTTACATCAAGACAACAAAGATAACAAGATGTTGAGATTAATAATTTCACTAACGCTGCTGTCTCTCAGCCTGGCCAACATTGTCAAACGCAGTGAGTATAATTTGTTAATTCCAATACAATTCCTAGTTTATTATATAGCGTGGAGATAATGGAAATATTATATGTGTGACCATTGCTATATTTTATAATATTTTGAATACCGTGTTACATACTTTAGGGTGTCAACATACTATAATCGTGACAGCTAGTAAAATTAAATCTGATTTTATATACACACAATGCATTTCTATTTCAGCATAAGTCAATTTCACTTTTGTAAAGCTTTTAATTATAATAAAAATATTATGATATTTGTTCGTTCTCGGTTATTTTATGGTTTTACTCCATGGGTCCGACTATGGCTAGATATGAGCTATGAACTATTCACCTATTTTCATCCTAGTCTTGAAGAAATTTGCCAACTGACTAATTTTGAATACAGAGCGCAACAAATAATTTGTTATTTTAGTTATCTAACGTGATATGTCTTCTATATTGCACATGTAAAATGTAGTATTTTTATCAGCATACATCATCTGTCTAATTGTTTGATTATGTATTACCAGGTACTGATGAAGATGAGTGCGACCGATGCAGTGACTTTGACGCCCTGGGCCGAGGTTTTATAGAGGCTGATGACAACCCTAGAATGTGTGGACATTACAAGGAATGTTATAAAGTTAAGAATAGTGGTGTCATTACATCCGTGGATCGTTGGTGTGCTCCTGGTACGTACACGGATCCAGAAGATATTCGCAGAGGAGCTCCATGCACAAAAACAACCTGTGATCCCACCGAGTGTGATGACTGCGGTTTCCCCACAGTCAGCACTCCAGAACACGGTGAGTTCGATGAAATAGAAAAATGGCCCCCAAAATTAACGTATTTCGAAAGCGGTATGTTATCTAAAACACAAAAATAACTTTTAGAATGTCCTCAATTAGGACGCGGTATGTTTTTATTTCCAATTATATAAAACAAAATCCTCCAGAATTAAATAAACTCAAACGCAATGTAAAAACATCCTCCTAAAATTTACTCGATTTGAGCACGGTATGTTACCTGAAAAAAAATTACCGAAAATTAACTAAATTAGGAAACGATATCTTATTCAAAATGTTATAATCTAAAGAATTAACTACATTAATAAAATACTTCCCCACTGTCAAAAATCCAGACCGAGTTAAGTAGTCTATAATATAAAAGATTAAAGGGTTAGAATTTCCCTTGTACTAACATCAATCGGTATGCTGCTCCATTAGTTGGGATCTAGTAGTGACTGACCACAATTTCGCAATCCACAATTTCAAATGGATAGGGATACCTGTATTCAAACAATTGCAGCATAGCGTCGATAGGCGAAACGGAAAGACATTTGTAATTCTGAAAAGTATCCATACATGTGGCAATAAATACAAAGAAAGTCTACTACCGTCAACATCAGTGATTTATGGGTTAAGGGTGTATTTGCCGTGATCTACCGTATATTATTCTACAGTCTGCATTTTTCTATACCATCTGAAAAATGAACTACGTTTGTATTCTAACTTATGAGCAGAATTTTTTACTATAATATTATTATCCGCTTAATCAATACATTATAGCATTGTTATTTCCAGGAAGACCATTCCTCAATTAATACTATAATAATACCCAAGTGAAAACAACGGGGGAATTTTAATACGTATTTTTACGGCCAATTTAACATTGCATTCAATTAGTCGAGCTGATACATATATTATTGAGGTATTTGATCTTGCTTGTAGGTTAATATTTTATCTATGATATTCACGTGAAAAGTATTCTCACTGTTTAAATTATATGTTATTGAATGTAGATAATATTGAGAATATGTATTTTTAGTACCCTGCCCATACGTGCAAATGGAACCCGAATGGCTATTTGGAATGTATCAAGGAGGTGAAGTTGTGGAAGTTGGAACATGTGGTGAAGGTGGATACTTCAACGACACAGATTATATTTGCACATGTACAGAAATGAAAGGTTAGCAACATATAAAAGATGGAGCGCTGAATTTCAAAATTTACGTCTTCAATATGACATGTTATAGCTTATTTAGACCGACATATAGCACCTTCTCTGCTGTTGGGGCACATAACGGGGGTACACCGATGACGCCCCCTCTTGGATCAGCCGCTGTTTAATATCATATCCTTGATAGGAAAGCTCAATATAAAATGTTTTTTAACAGTGAAACAATTTCCAGACCACTGAATGTGATTCTTATCTTTTTGTAAATTTCAGTTGACTGCACCTGCAAAGTGTCTATTCCTCTTACAACTGACACAGAGTCTCATGGTTGCAACGGAGGATGGGTAGGACAGCTTGGTATGCCAGCCATGGCCAATGTACAGAACAACTGCGGGCACTTTCTAGGTTACAATTCAGTTTTAGGAAATGGTGGTCACCTTGGAACCTATGTAATGGACGGTCTCTTTGCTGGAGATTGGGTCAGCCAGCTTAAGTTGACAGCTGCTTTCACTTTGGATGCATCTTGGGATAACACAGCAGTTGGCACAAAGTGGGGAATAGTCACTTATGGAGATTGTGCTGCTGACGCTTCCTTCGGTTTCAGTGTCGAGAAAAACACAACCGGCACTTACTTGGTCGCCACCTTGGAACTGCAGACTGGAACTTTGTCAAAGCATATACTTTCTGTTGGCGGTGTGAGTATTTAAACAAGCTTAAAAGCTTATTTTTTCCAATTGATATTTTTAATTACACACAGCCACAATGCCTCCGCTTTGATAGTGACTCTTGGCTGCTGACAACAGTAGCATGTACCATCAGTAATCATCAATACTTGTTTTATCAAGTGAAAAAGGTATTATGATAAATTCTACATGACCACATTTCCTCCTGACAAAACTATATATGCAACGGTATAGATTAATCAAACCGTACATGTTGTATCGATATTATAATTATTCGGATCCAGGATGCAACTCATTATCTGTTTATTGCGTCTCGATTGGTTCCCACTGAGAAAAAGAAATATACAACTTCATAATAGGTAAATTATTTTTAGAATGTGTATCTAAATTATCAAATATTGTGTCGTGCATATGTTAGTTTCCCATGCGATACTTGCATGAGCTGTGGTGATGTAAAACGTTAAGTTGTCTATTATGCACCATTACAAGGCCACAGAAAACAGGGTATTAGTAGACCTATCCTCTTTGCTGGATATGTGAATGATCATGGGGTTTTCCCTTGTACGACACATGGATTTGTTAATCTAATGTTAACTCTTTTACCTTTTGTGTCTCCTGACCCGGGATTTTTTTACTTTTGAGATATGTGTTGATTTAAAACATTTAGTAGTATGTACAGTATGTTGAATAGGTGAATGAGCAGGTTTTTTCATTGTTCGACAAATTAATCTGATGTTAGTTTAATGTCGTTCTAACTTCTATGAATATGACCCATTATTAAACCAGAATTGGATCACCATCTGATATTTGTTGAATTAGTACATGGTCAGTTGTTCTGTTTGTACAGATCTTATCTGGAGTGAGCTACCACGCCGTATTTATCTACGAGCAGGATTTGACTCCCAACAGCTGGAATCTTTATTTGATGAATGATGCTGAGTACAGCAACTGTGTCGGTGGTAACTGCCTTGGACCCGTAGCAAGCTCCAATCCTACAGGTTTGCAACTAGAGTCTGATATATTATGAAATCAGAATTGTAATATTTGCCTTGGGATCGTATATTGAGCCTTTAAGTTAGGGTGTTCCACTAAACTGTTATTGTGTGACGACATTACATTACTTTTTAAAATACGCTGCTATAAGTCACTTCGTAAATGAACTATTGAACCGACCATCTTACACATGATTGTATGTAATTCAATATCTTGAAACCGGTTTGGTTGATGTTGATATATTGTCTTGAGACCCTAAATGGACTCCTAGTATGACTTGACACAAACAACGACTTTGCTGTGAATTCTGACGATAGCCAGTGTGGGATTATTCTTACTCACATATAGCCATGTTATAAAACGAATGATTATCGTTTACTATGGCTATGTGATTAATGGCTCTGAAAATGATAATTTTGTTTTAAATTATTTTTTTCGTATTCAGGCACCATTACTCCACGTGGTTGTGGCTTTGTGATTGGCTACACAGGCTCTAACAGCGATGACGAATTCTTCATTGGAGACATCTGTCAAGTAAGTTTTTTTTTAGTTAAAGGTGGTGGTTTGTTACACATATAAAAATAGAACATAATTCTATTTTCCTTTGGCTGCATTAATCTGTGATGGCTAAAAAATATAGTTCACTAGAAAAATCACAAAATCTACTGCTGACCATCCAATCACATGTCTCAGATTGATTAACCTTGTGCTACATTTCGAGTAAATTAAAGGACATGTTTTATACTTCATCACAATAAACACGTTCTGGGTTTAGTCCGTCACAATCAACATAGTGTGGGTTTAGTCCGTCACATTCAACACGTTCTGGGTTTAGTCTGTCACAATAAACACGTTCTTGGTTTAGTCCGTCACAATCAACATTTTGTGGGTTTAATCCATCACAATCAACACGTTCTGGGTTTAGTCCGTCACAATCAACACGTTCTGGGTTTTACTCCGTCACAATCAACACGTTCAGAGTTTAGCCCGTCACAATCAACACGTTCTGGGTTTTTATTTGATATATTAAACTTTCGTTATCAGGTTATATATAAAATACAACTGTGTTTTTGCTCACAATTAAAAAATTCAAATTCTAAGCTTTTTTCTCAAAAAATATGCATATTTATCTGCATTCAACACACATCTCGCAACCCTCTATGTAATTTTAGTCATAAAAAAGATGATATTATGTTACAAGCGGATACAATTGACTTGGAATTATTTTCTAGTTTGCAATTGTTAGTTTTTACATATACATGAATATCTATGATAGCGAAAATAATTGATAGGTAGTGTACAAAAATGATATGTTTAAACATATAGTGATGTAATATGTAAATGAATATGTATCAAAAAGGAATGATAATTAGTTTTGATTATGTAGGGATCACTTACAGGACTGGTTTACAGCTAATGTTGTCGTTTGTTTCCACCAGGTCAGTGTGGATATCGGAGCCAACTCTAATGATCTTCATCCATGTGTGTAAAAAGAAAGAGCGAGAATGATGTGGACGATATCAGCGACTGTTAATTGACCTTCAATAAGGATACTTGATCCCTGTGATTACATAAACCACCTGCTTTATTCATTACAACAATATTATAATACATAGGCTCATTACCTGTATATTTCTACTGTTGAATGTTTGTATATTGTCATCTTACAAAATAAACAGGATGAAGTGCATAATATATACAAAATTTATCATTGTTTTATTCAATAGAGCACCACTTATTAGCAGGGTACTGTAGCAAAATAATGCTACTAAAATTAGGTCCCATCAGTTGTACACACAGACTGCTACTCACGTACACGTACTTTCCACACATGATGGTCCTATTCTTAAAGCTTCAATTGTACGGTAGATGGGGGGGGGGGGGCGTCTGTGACCGATATGCAGCGTGCTCGGCCCTATCTTAAAAGTTGGTTATTTATTTTTGTTTTTTTTCGTTAATTTTTTTTAGATTTTTTTTCAATTATAATATTTTTTATCGTTTGTGGATTATTTTTGCGGTTATTATTATTTTTTAGTCAAGTTTTTATTTGTTTGCTCGTTTGTTCTTTCGGTCTTTCGTTTATTCATTCGATCGTGTGAGTTAATTTTTTTGGCAGTCATTTTTTTTTCTTTTGTTGATTTCTTCGTTCCCCTTTCATTTGTTCGTTTGTTCCTTCAATTGATTAGTTTTTATTTATTTTTGTAATCTACTTTTTATTTGTTCTTTCACTTTTAATAAAAAAAAATCGTTGATTTTTTTTTTGTTTATTGATTTTTTTTATTTGTATACAGTAGAACCTCAGTTCCGGACCACCTCAATAAGCGTTCCGAACCGCTTTTGTCCAGCCACAATTTTCATTGCATTGACGTAAATAATCCTTGGCGGACCACCCATGCTATTCGGGACTAGGACCACTTTTTTGTACCAAAGAAGTCTCGCTTAGCGGACCACCTGGGACTTCAAGGGTCAATTTTTCGTGCTCCTTGGATCACAGAGAAAACATTCACACCCACGGTGAAAGTCGCGTATGTGTTTGGCTGACCTCAAACACTCCATGTGGGGTCAGCCAACACGCAATCAATTTAACATCCCGGGTCAGCTGACTCCAGCCCTGCTATTTCAACATTTCATGCGGGATTGTTCCAACCTGTGCTGCCTCGTGTTTTAACCCTTACAACGCTGAATTATGTTTGTTTGAAACATGGAGACTAACCCTTTCACGCCCATACGGCCCCTGGGGGCCGGTGAAATATGACGTCATTTTTCAAATGCCCGTATTTTGCATTCACATGGCCTTTAGATTGCCACAATACTTTTAAAATTGTATAATTTCGGCCACAATACATTGTGCAATGTTTAATTATTTCGATAAAAATTTAAAAATATATATTTACATTCTATTCCATCCATATCTCAACTTTGATTGTGCTAACCCTTTGACTCTCAAGTTCATGCCAGGACCCAGGGATAATGGTGGTCATTTAATGGAAATGCACGTCTTTTGGTATAATGGCTGTAACTGTGGATCTACAAGGTGTGTTAGCCATATGTGCACGTGTGGGATTCGACAGCGGCGGGCCTTTGTGAACATGCAACATTTTGGTCTGTCAAAGGTCACCTCAAGGTCATTGCAAGGTCAAAGTTTCATAAATTCGAATAAAAACAATTATATAAGCCAAGCCATATTGTTCGCTTCTGGATAGGCGCGCAATATATAGAAACATATGTGTGGCCGTTCCCCAGAATCATGTGAAGTGAAATGACCTTTATTGGGCCCTGACTACCTTAAGGGTCTAACCACATCCCATACTAATTATGATATCCATTTTGATATCCTCGAAATGTCTTGCAAGCCTAGCGTTAGCTACTGAAATTACTCCTTTTTACATTTTATTTCGAAATAATGAAATATTTCTCATGGATAGGGTTAATGGTTGTTGACGTATATACCCATAGCAACAACAGCTACTGATCTTATATTGAGGATTTCATGTGCATTGAAATAACCGTTTGAAAGATATTGTAATATTTGTATTGAGTTTAAATTTCATTAAAAATTAAGATATTAACTAATTATGACAAATTTAATAAGCTATTTTTAGCATTTTGACAATATTTTAGCATGCGGTGTCTGTATTTGTAATACAGCTGTGTGTTTATAGTTGAAAGCAAATATTTTATCACACAGCTGTGGTGAGACATTAAGAGAAAATAGGATTAGGGAGAAGTCTATTTTTTATAATAGTTGCGTTTTTGATGCCGTAATATCGTTAGCTATACCATGACCATTTTTTATTTCGAGGTATAGTACACTTGATGCATAATATTTACCTCATATTATATAAACACACGCATATACTATTAACCACAATATATTATATTATATTATATATATATTATATATTATAATATAATTATAATATATGATTAACCAACTACTGTGTCTGCAAGATTTCTAACAGCTCAAAAACAGTTACTCATAAATAACTATCATATTGGAAAAAAATCTAAATTATTGATCAGAATCCACTTTTAAAATTAGCATTGTTTTGTTGAGACATTTTTAAACTAGTAAACATGGTATATCTTTGGTGAAAAAAACATATAAGTTTCTAGAATATATCTTCAAAAAACAGCCCAATGGGCATGAAATGCTGATCCAATATGGGTTTAAACCTTGAAGCGCTGAGATATTTTTGTATAAACCATGGAAACCAATTTTTATTATATTTTTTTTTTCAAAATATCTTAGTTAGCTCCTGCCGCTTCTTTTGAAAAATCTCTGTTATGGGTCTATACTGCCATTATAAAGATTGTTACTCTTACAGTACGGGGATCGACTGCCATGAAGATGTACCGCAGAACACTTTGCTTTTAGTTCAAATTTTGTCAGATCTTCCAAATTTGGGGGCCAGTTGTATTTTGTACAGCTATGTGAAACATCTTAATTCCAAATAAACTTTTTTGAGGTGATAGTAAAAACATGAATAGACAAGACATTGATCTCAACATCAGTGCATCAAAACTCATCGGGAATTTGTCACAAGGGTCATAAATAAAAAATGAACGAGAATTGTATCCCAGCAAACAAGGGACATTGAACAATGCTGGGTCAATCCTGGGCCGACGTTGTAGACAGTGGGCCAACACTGAGCAGACATTGTGTCAATGCCTCGCGTTTGCTGGGATAGATATGTCTAATATCGTGCCTGTAGCAACATATAATATCGACGCTGCTTTGTCATATTTCCAATATACGAATACATCCCGTTGATATTTTATTGATGTTATCAACCTTTGTTTTGCTAAGACCATATATACGTTTTTCAAAAAAATGCCAGACTAAATAAAATACCTCCCAAATGTTTACCATATGGTAGATTGAAATGAACGAAAAATACGCACAAAAATAAAGTCAGCAGTTAACAGTACACCCACAAGATGTGTGGATGTATAGGTCTACATATTCTAACTAAATACAAAACAAGTACCCCATTGATGGGATGGATTGAGTCCAATTACAAAGATATTTACGAAATCATAGTTGTAATACAAGAGGAAAAATTATATTATCGACTGAGCAAATAGCGATTAAGTGAACTTTCAGTTTAAAAGTTGGATAGGCTATTTTTGTACATTTAATAAAATATACTAAGATTATTTTGATCTCATTTGTGTGCAGTCGGCTTGCAAAATCCTGTGACAGTTATTGGTCAAAACCAATTTATACCGGTAACCCTAAACACCAGAATACAGATTCGCCGGAATAAACCGGATTACACACGCATAGTGTTTAAATGGCAGCCCGTCATTCAGTAAACGAAGATGTTATTCCGTTGCATGGGTATTCCGGTGTAATTTGGCCATTATAAACTACATCCGTTATGGCTAAACTGACATACAAATTTAGGATGGAGAGCTTTGCCAAATATTACATTTTCAACCATTTTTCAAAGCGCCTGTCGAGTTTCCTTATTATTTCTAAAGATAAGCTATTCCAGAGCGTGGAGACGCAACCGAATTAGCTCTGTCATCTTTGTGCTCACCATGGGAGTAGATGCCCAAAGTTTACGCGTCTTGTTCACAGATGTGAACAATTTATTGAGATAAAGTGACCACTACGGATAGGTCTATGTGTGCGAGTGTATCTTTTAACGTTAATTCTGGATTGAATAGGGGGTCAATGAGTCTACTAGCCGTGCACGAGCTCACACCGTATATTATAGGTGTGGGCCGTAGATTGGATTCATTCCCATCTGGGCGCGGTTGATTGAGGCGTATGCTATTTTGGCGTAGACATCTGGACGAAGTGCATCGGGGTGTATAATATAGATAACTACGTATAATTAATATATAGCTAGGTATAATTAATATATATTTCAACTTAAACTCGTCCTATAATATAATTATATAATACTAAATTTTGTATTTTAATCAAAAAGTGCCCTTTGATAGTCATTTCATGCCATTGATGTCATTCCAAATGAGGAGCAGGGCGCTTACCATTATACATACATTTATTATATCCCTAAGCGCATATAACTATACATATATTAGAGTCATTTTTACAGGATCCGTGACTATTTTCTTCCTACCTTTGTTTATCGATTGATATGTCAGCTAAAACCCTTTAGAAAAAAATATAGCTCCCATGTACCTTTCAAAACTGAAGGGAAAATTTTCCGAATGTCGGTTTTTCAAAATGGCCGCCATCGCCATTTTGAAAAATATAAAATGCGAAAACTCCGGACGTAATAGATATTGTATTAAATAAAACAATTTTGCTATTGTAGTAGTGTGTGTGTGTATTTCTTGGATACATTGCACATCAATAATGATACACTTAGTACTTCCTCTGTACTTATTAAAGAGAAGCAATGCAATATCTGAGGCAAGTCATTGTAGAGGATATCATTAAAGTAACTGAAGCAAACTTCAAATGAACTAGACAAAAAGCAAAATTCAGACAAGGAGCATAAAATTGTGAAATATGTATGAACATATGACTTGTCGTCTTTAGCCCTTAAACAGCCGGTACCGATTATATTCGTTTTTTTTATTATTATTAGCACATATACTATCAGTTTTTAAACATGTTGAAAATCAAACGTGACACCAATCAGCATTATTTGAAGACAGTAGACCTTCATTTTGTCAAATCTGAATAATTTTCACTCACTTGAAGTTGTGGATCGCGTCAGCGAGACACAACTTCAAGTGGGTGAAAATTCGAATTGAATAATTTGGCGATTAAAGGGTTAACAACTAATTACCAGCTTAGATCATAATAATTTTGTATAAAATAGTCAGAGAATAATATTGTAATATTTGAACGAACTTGTCCTTCCTTTATAAGATTTATTGCTATGATTTCGTTGCTTTACTTTAACAAGTATAAACCAAGCTCTATGTTTAGCCTACTACTCCACATTATTGGGTAATAATGTGTAATTCATTTCAATTCATACACACACATAACTATAATATTATTATTTTTTTTATTTAATACAATGTCTATTATACGTTCATATCTAAAATTAATATGTGTGCTTTAATATATGTATTATGGTGAGCGACCTGCTCCTTATATGAAATAACATTTTCATGACTATGGCAGTTGTGGGTTGATCTGATGGTCGTGGGTTGTGCTGTGGTTTGTATAAACATTTCCAGTAGGATTACCAAGTAGCACATAATTATGCTAATACAAAGTATCTCCAGATACAAAAGATGTAGTGTGATTTATAAAACATATTGAGCGTTTTTGTAATCATAGGACATATAAACATGACGACAATGCATGAGAAATGGGGAGGGCGGTAATGTCATGGCAATTGAAAAATAACATTAGAAAGGTATGGAACAGTCGTTTGATTTAGATTTGCAAAAATATTAGTTACACTTTTGTCGAGAGAGAACGTGTACATTACACACACATTGCACACAATGAAACTCATCTGAAGAATTGACCACATCTGAATTATAGCGCTTGTAGAACCGTATAATGTAACCAGACGTAAAATGTAACCGGTTACATTTTACGGCGCCGTATAATGTAACCGGTTACATTTTAAGGCGACTGGTTACATTATGCGGTCACAGCATCAACGTATAATGTAACCAGGGAAAAAAGGTACCATACGATCCTAAAATATAACCAGTACCGTATAATGAAACCGGGATAGTTTTCCAAAATGTATATGTTTTGAGGATTATACATCGGGAAATTTTAGCGTAACTAGTATGCCTCCAATAAACTGAGGGAGTGGATATGTCTTCAAGCGGCGTCCGCTCGTTCCTTTTCGCTTATACTATACGTCCGTGCCTACACTCGCTCGTTCATTCGCCCGTCCGTCTATTCCCTGACTCTCCAGTGCGTCCGTCCGTCCGTCCATAATGATGTGTCGGACTTAGATATTTAAATTGTTATCAATATTTCCATGTTGCATTACATTCTAAGCCAATGCCAGGTCATTGTAACGTAGCAAAAACTTTGGCTTATTGTTTCATGTTTACTGGGAGTGGCCAATAGTGGAGCCTAGGTTGCCACGGATGATCCGCGAAAATGGAAAGTCAGTCTTGAAATGGATGGATGGATGGATGGATGGATGGATGGATGGATGGATGGATGGATGGATGGATGGATGTAGGGATGGATCGATGAATGGATGGATGGATGGATGGATGGATGGATAGATGGATGGATGGATGGATTGAATGAATGAATGAATTAACGAGTGAACGTCCGAACGAACGATTGAACGAATGAACGAACGAACGAACAAATGAATGAACAATCTGGCCTAATAATAAGGCATGACTAATTACGGCTCCTTTTTTCAGAGGGTATAAAAATGTCATGATACCAATCAATACATAATAATTTAAATATCATTTCAAATGTTTGAGCTTTTTTTAATGAATGAATGACCTAATTAATCAGCTTTAGCGCCAGCCGTTCTGTGTCGCCATGCAAAGCAAAAATATTATATCTGCTTACTTTACAGGTAAGTGATCACATATTGTCTTTTGAAATTGCATATCAGTACGTTGCTCTTCTAACGAATGACAGTCGACATGTACTATACACCAATCTATAATGCCATTAAATAGTTGTTGTTTTATCAACAATCAGTTCGAAATTAAAACAAAAAATAATATTTATCTCTTTGACTGGCATCATTATTTTTTGAAAAAAATAGGTCGATATGAATATCAATCAGTGTTGACATTCCACTCAAATCAGTGACCAATCAATCGATCTGCTCATGTTTCCTAAATAAATAATTTAAAAATATGCCCTTTGGGCCTAAATCTTTCAATGTTGGCGAATGCTTTCAAATCCCAAATAAAGGTATTAGTGTTATTAGGCCTGACATTATTAGGGTATTTGTCATTCATCTGAATCTGAAATTTGCATCACCAATGTCAGTTTCAAATGAATGAAAAATACAACACTTAGACAGTTAAACAACTTTAGTTATTTAGATAGATATACCTGTGGTATGGACTCTCTCGTCTCCATCGCTATTCATTACGACAGTAATAATACTTTTTGTTGATCTTTTTTGTCGATATTCAAAATTCGAGCCTTGGTGGTCCCAGCACATACACGCTACCTCTCGGTCAAGGAGGCTCCCCACAATATCGAATAGAGTGAGCAAGGAATACATATCTTGTTTCTTTAAAATATGAATGTCAGAGCGAAGGACGAAACCCGCAATCTCCGACTTTCCAAGCAGAGGCAGCTTTAACCACTACACCAGTCCACCCGAAATTATGTGACAAATAGTCACTTCACGGTCTGAAGTGCAAAGTTACGTGGTTTGTCTCACATAATTAAATTAAAATACCACCCTAGATAAACCTGTCCACTAATGGTGGAAATATGTTTAATGCGGCTGTTCCAACCTCTGTTGAATTGAAAACAAATGCAAACATGTTATAATTGTGACGACATTTAATAAGTACATAATGTCTCCTTCATGCAGGATATCAGATAGACAGACAAACAGACAGACAGACAGACAGACAGACACGAATATTTTCTATTCGGTTAATTACGGGCAATAAAGAGAGCGGTTACATTATACGTCAGTGCTGGTTACAAATTACGTTTTTCCCTGTCACCGCATAATGTAACCAGACGTATAATATGTAACCGGTTACATTATACATATGTTTACGTTATACGGTTCTACACGCTTACATTTGTTCACTTAGTTTCCATGATACTTTGTACATCTATTTAGTTGAACAAATCTTAGGTTTTAGTGCGTATTACAAATAAGACGAAAACATTTAGCAAGTTAGATAGGAATCAACTTTGTCAGAATATTTCAACACCGTTTCTGTGAAAAAAAGTGATGTTTAATATGTAGACATTGTAAATGTTTGGCGTCAAATAATGCAAATATGACTAATTTTCACCCACTTGAAGTAGTGGATTGCGGCATCTAGGCACAACGTCGAGTGGGTAAAAATAAAATTAATGGAATTTTATTCAACAGAACAAAGAATATGAATAATTATTTACATACATCGAATATGGTCATGATTATACAATCATCATAGTAAATTTTAATTATTCTTGCTTTGGGACACATCATGTGGATGTATTTGTATAATAAAATATGTATTTAAACTTTTATTTCCAGGTTTATTGGATTCCTGACCAGCTACAAAAACGATCATAAATGTACCTCATTTAAAATAGTTTAAGTCTGATTGAATTTTTGTTATTCTCAGAAGATTTAATACTTCTAATTAGATGCACAGATCTCATCATACACTATCATTGACACAGCGGGGTCAAAGGTTGATTTTGTTTAAAAGCAAAGTTCACAAGAGGAGCATTTCTAATAAACACTCTGAACTACTTTTAGTCCCATATGTTCTGCCGACGTAAATGTTCTGCGCACAGTAGGCCAGCATTAATGCAGTATCGAATCAATTTATCTGGCTGGCTGCATTGCAAGGTAAACTAATAATTAATGAATACCAACTAATACAAGTCATAGGTACTGGCTTACAGTCTGCAATGCTATCCCAGCATTTAATCAACACTGGAACAATGTTTTCTATAGATTTCCTGTTATTTCGCCTCATTCTCTGACACTATGCTCAATTGGTGCAGGTTTTCCAATTGATACTACCGTTTGTAACTGTGTTAATAAACAACATCGCAGAACAATACGTTTTGCAAATATGACAAATATGTAAATAATTTGTTATTATACATCTGTTTGATTTTATTTCGTTATTTTGTGTATTTTCGCTAATGTTGTTGACTTTACATATCTTGAACTTATATTTTATAAAATATGTAGAAAAATGAGTAGGAATACAAACATGACAAAAATCACTCTTAAGTGGTGTGGGTGTATTATGGTGTGGGTGTTTTCATAATTTAAATAACATACGTAAGCTATTTTAACTTTTATTTACAGGTTTATGTGAATGCACTTTAAATAGCTTGGACACGACAAAACATATCGATTTTTGCTTAATGCAAAATTATTAATAACATTAACTAACATTAACTAATGTTTCCAGTGTGAATTCCCTTGAAAGTGGTCGATTTTTCTAGCTGATTGAATTGATAATGCATTGATTGGTGTTTTTTTAGTCAAATGTCATGGATTTTCAACGATATACCCAGGCGAACTTTACTGTTCTGAAGGATATAAAACCCTCACAAATATAAGGCTAATACTCCAACTTATTGTATATGATATGATCAGTGACCACCTACCACTAGAGCCACCCACCCACCCATGGTGGGAGGGTGGGTGGTGGCTGTTTAGCCCTGAATTATATTCATCATATTAGGCCAAAACATTTGTGATAATGTTGTAATGTTGTGATAGTTATATAAGACAAAATTTAATTATTGTCAAATAATGTTTAGAAGCACACTACCTTTCCGGATGTAAATGGTACTGCCATGGGGAATTAAAAAATCATATTCGCGAAAACAGTCAAAACTAAAATCAACTATTTTCCGTAGACTGCATGTATTCTTAGCTTATTTCCTTTAAAAATGTTGAGCATTATTTGATAAATTGCTGACATTTCAAATTAATACAGCATGCTGTTACATTTCACAAACATTACTAGTTCCCCTGAACTCAAAGTTGCGTAGAGTAAATTAATTAATCATTTGAACCAGTTTAACCTGGAGATCGTGGAATCTTGTGGGTTTTTCCGAATTTAATTTACTATTACGTGAATCACCAGTGAACACAAGTTGCCAAGAAAACATATCACCCAGAGTACTGTCCCTCTGGGAGGAGTATAGCATATAAACCGTGACGCAGTGACATCCACGGCTGATGAAGCTCTGCAGAAAGTGGACCACGATCTCATGTGCAGTAAAACCAGGCCAGAAAACATGATACATTAAACCAATCATGGTTTAATTTTGGTGGAGCGTCTCAGACGGTGGCCCGTCGTTTATCCACCATTGGGTACGGTACCAACTTTCCTGAGAAGCGTGGCCTCTTGAGAATAAACATGGGCCTCACAAACAATATAAAGCCAGGCTTTCTTGAGATTCAACACCAGTCTTACTTCAGACACCATAGTAGCAGTCATCAACCGAGTCAGGTAAGATTTGTGTTGATATCTCATCTAATCAACATAGGAAGTTCTTAGACAATCGTAAAAGCTATCTTATTAGTTAGGCTACCAACTCACCACTTACAATTAGGATGGTTTAGATTGACTTAGCTTTTCTTTAAAGATCTAAACAGTTTTCAGCCTTTTCTGCTCAATCATTACCGGTGTATACATGTATAAATATTGTGTCAGAAAACGGTTTTAACGTTATGTGAATGTAAAGGGGCTGTCGCAGTACAACGTGTCATACATACATTTCAAAGACGGCCGGGCACTCTGGCATTTGTTGGCATATCCTGTGCTTCGCTGGCATATGCTGGCACACACAAAATTATTTTTAAACCTGTTGACAAAAAATGTATGGTTTATTTAAACAAACGCTATGCACATGCATAGCACGTTAGAGGGATACTAGGAATACGCTGATTACATATATCCAGTCTATTAGAACAGTACATGACATTTGGAAGATCTGGTGTTTACAAAAGTTCCTCACACTTGATAGTGGAACGCTGGACATGTGGGATGTATACGTTACACATACGCTACAAATACGCTAGCCTGGCCATACACTGGTATCAGGCTAATAAATATTGCTAGCATTGGCTGTATACAGCATATTATTCTGCATTGGAAGGCCATATGCTTGCATTAAACTTGCATTAAACACCGTACATTCACAGTTTAGTTATATTTAAGGTTTTTGTGAGTATGACACTTAATTTAATTTAATATGTTTCAAACACAACTCAAAAATGTTTCTGTCATGCAGCATAGTGTGACACCCCTTTAATCGTAGTAGTATTTATTATTTTAATGTTAAACATATATTTTTATAGAACAACTAATTTTACTTTAGGCTCATAATATAGGTAGCAATATAGTTTAAAAAAAATGGGAATAATGACAAATTCCTCACCTGCAATAAGTCCATTACTTTTGAAGTCTAATGACAGAAAATGAGAATATTCATTTTACCAAACTTTAAAAATGAGACATTTCAGAAGACCGATGATTGTGATATGCATCTTATTCTGCAATTATACAAATTATTGTTCACAGCTTGAACTTACATCAAGACAGCAAAGATAACAAGATGTTGAGATTGATAATTTCACTAACGCTGCTGTCTCTCAGCCTGGCCAACATTGTCAAACGCAGTGAGTATACTTTGTTTAGTCCGATGCATTTCAATATTGATTATATAGCATGGGTATATAATTGAAATATTATATGTGTGGCCATTGGTATATTTTACTTCTCTGAATACCATATTACATATTTTAGGGTGTAAAGCTATGAATTATAATGAAAATAATATGATATTTGCTCGTTCTCGGTTATTTTGTGGTTTTATTCT
The DNA here is from genome assembly GCA_964017125.1 of Flabesymbios commensalis. NCBI lineage: Eukaryota > Metazoa > Annelida > Polychaeta > Terebellida > Flabelligeridae > Flabesymbios > Flabesymbios commensalis. The sequence continues at coordinate 18,411,391 of OZ024911.1, forward strand.
ATGGATCAGACTAATATTAGATATGAGCTATGATATTCACCCATTTTCTTCGTAGTCATGAACAAATGGGCTGACCAATTTTGAATACAGCGCGCAACTAAGAATTAGTTAGTTTGGCAATCTAATGTGATATGTCTTCAATATTAGACATGTGAAATGTAGTATTTTTATCAACATACATCATCTGTCTAATTGTTTGATTGTGTGTTACCAGGTACTGATGAAGATGAGTGCTACCGATGCAGTGACTTTGACGCCCTGGGCCGAGGTTTTATAGAGGCTGATGACAACCCTCGAATGTGTGGACATTACAAGGAATGTTATAAAGTTAAGAATAGTGGTGTCATCACATCCGTGGATCGTTGGTGTGCTCCTGGTACGTACACTGATCCAGAAGATATTCGCAGAGGAGCTCCATGCACAAAGACTACCTGTGATCCCGCCGAGTGTGATGACTGCGGTTTCCCCACAGTCAGCACTCCAGAACACGGTGAGTTAGATAAAATAGGAAAATGTTCTTTAAAATTAACGTATTTCGAAAGCAGTATTTTATCTAAAAAGAATGTCCTGAATTAGGACGCGGTGGGTTATTTCCAATATATCAGAAACATCCTCCAGAGTTAAATGAACGCAAGCGCAATGTAAAAACATCCTCCTAAAATTTACTCGATTTGAACAGGGTGTGTTACTTGAAAAAAATACATGCCTCAGAATTAACTCAATTAGGAAACGATATGCTATTTAAAATAGTATAACCTAAAGAATTAACTACATTAAAAAAATATCTCCCCACAGTCAACAATCCAGACGGAATAGTCTATGATATAAAAAAAACAAAAAAGTCCCCCCTTGTACTAATCGGTATGCTGCTCCATTAGTTGGGATCTCGTAGTGACTGACCACAATTTCGCGATCCACAATTTCAAATGGATAGGGATAGATATATTAAAAAAATTGCAGCATGACGTCGATATGAGAAACGGAAAGCGATTTGTAATTCTGAAAAGTATCCATACATATGGCAATAAATACAAAGTAAGCCTACTACCGTCAGCATCAGTGCTTTATGGGTTAAGGGTGTATTTTCCGTGATCTACCGTATATTATTCTACAGTCTGCATTTTCTATATCACGTGAACAATATTCTTATTCACGTGAACAATATTCTTATTGTTCAAATTAGATGTTATTGAATGTAGATAATCTTGAGAACATGTATTTTAGTACCCTGCCCATACGTGCAAATGGAACCCGAGTGGCTCTTTGGAATGTATCAAGGAGGTGAAGTTGTGGAAGTTGGAACATGTGGTGAAGGTGGATACTTCAACGACACAGATTATATTTGCACATGTACAGATATGAAAGGTTTGTATAAAGCCCGACACATTTCATCTTCAAGCCACACTTTGCGTATTGATTACTTGAGTATTTGACAATGACGTGTACAACATTAGACTGGTGGGGCGCAGAATTAAAAAAAATACGGCTTTAGTATGCCATTTTAGAGCATATTTTAGGCTTTTGGTACACTTAACGGGGGTACACCGACGGCGCCCCTCTTGGACCCGCCGCTGTTTAATATCATATCTTTGATAGGAAAGCTCAACATAAAATGTTTATTTAACAGTGAAACAATTTCCAGTTACCTTATGTGATTCTTATCTTTTTGTAAATTTCAGTTGACTGCACCTGCAAAGTGTCTATTCCTCTTACAACTGACACAGAGTCTCATGGCTGTAACGGAGGATGGGTAGGACAGCTTGGTATGCCAGCCATGGCCAATGTACAGAACAACTGCGGACACTTTCTAGGTTACAATTCAGTTTTAGGAAATGGTGGTCACCTTGGAACCTATGTAATGGACGGTCTCTTTGCTGGAGATTGGGTCAGCCAGCTTAAGTTGACAGCTGCTTTCACTTTGGATGCATCTTGGGATAACACAGCAGTTGGCACAAAGTGGGGAATAGTCACTTATGGAGATTGTGCTGCTGACGCTTCTTTCGGCTTCAGTGTCGAGAAAAACTCAACCGGCACTTATTTGGTCGCCACCTTGGAACTGCAGACTGGATCTTTGACAAAGCATATACTTTCTGTTGGTGGTGTGAGTATTTAAACAAGCTTAAAAGCTTATTTTTCCTATTTATGTTGTTAGTTACACACAGCCACAATGCTTCCGCTTTGATAGTGACTCTTGGTTGTTGACAAGAGTAGCATGTACCAGCAGTAACTATCAATACTTGTTTTATCAAGTGAAATAGGTGTTATGATAAAATTTACATGGCCAAATTTCCTCCTGACAAAACTATATGTGAAACGGTATAGATAAATCAAACCGTACATGTTGTCTCGATATTATAATTAATTGGATGCAGGATGCACCTCATTATCTGGTTATTGCGTCTCGATGGGTTTCCATTAAGAAAGAAAGAAATATACAACTTCATTATAGTTAAATTATTTTTAGAATGTGTATCTAAATTACCACATATTGTGTCGTGCATATGTTAGTTTTCTATGCGATACTTGAATGAGCTGAGGTGATGTAAAACGTTAAGTTGTCTATTATGCACCATCACCAGGCCACAGAAAACAGGGTATTAGTAGACCTATCATCTTGCTGGATATGTGAATGATCGGAGGTTTTTCCCTTGTACGACACATTGATGTGTTAATCTAATGTTACCTTTATTCTGTTTTACCTTTTGTTACTCCGGACCCAGGTTTTTTAACTTTTAAAGAATGTGTTGATTTAAACATTTAGTAGTCCATTTTAAACAGCATCAGTCAATGGGTGTACCAAAAAGCAGGTTATCATGTATGTAGGAAAGGTGAATGAGCAGGTTTTTTCCTTGTTCGACAAATTAATCTGATGTTAGTTTAATGCTGTTCTAACTTCTATGAATATGACCCATTATTAAACCAGCATTGGATCACCGTCTGATATTTGTTGAATAAGTACATAGTTAGTTGTTCTGTTTATACAGATCTTATCTGGAGTGAGCTACCACGCCGTATTTATCTACGAGCAGGATTTGACTCCCAACAGCTGGAACCTTTATTTGATGAATGATGCTGAGTACAACAACTGTGTCGGTGGTAACTGCCTTGGACCCGTAGCAAGCTCCAATCCTACAGGTAGGCAACTATACTCTAATATATCATGAAATCAGAATTGTAATATTTGACTTGGGACCTTTATTGAGCCTATTAAGGGCGTTCCTCTAAACTGTTATTATGTGACGATCATTTACACATACATGATTTCAATCCTCAGAACGGTTTGGTTGATGTTAATATATTGTCTTGAGACCTTCAATGGACTCAAAGCATGACTTGACACAAACAACGTCTGTGCTGTGGATGCTGGAGATGGCCAGTGTGGGATTATTCATTCTCACATGTAGCGCTATTATTATGATTATAAAATGAATGATTATCGTTTACTACGACTATGTGATTAATAGCTCTATGAAAATGAGAATTTTGTTTTAAAGTATTTTTTTCGTATTCAGGCACCATTACTCCACGTGGTTGTGGCTTTGTGATAGGCTACACAGGCTCTAACAGCGATGACGAATTCTTCATTGGAGACATTTGCCAAGTAAGTTTGTTTTATAGTTAGGTGGTGGTTTGTTACACATATCAAAATAGAAATGATTCTATTTACATTTGGCCGCATATATTTCGTGATGGCTAAAACAAAATAGTTCAATAGAATAATCACAAAATCTGCTGCTGACCATTCAATCACATGTTTCAGATTGATTAGCCTTGTAATACATTTTGAGTAAATTAACAGACAAGTGTTATACACCATCACAATCAACATGTTCTGGGTTTAATATTTGATATATTACACTTTCGTAATATATAAAATACAGCTGTGCTCCTGCTCACTATAACAAATTACAAATGATCATCTATTTTCTCAGAAAATAGGCATATTTATCTGCATTAAACACATTATCGCCCAACCCTCTATGTATTCTTAGTCACAAAAAAGGATGACATTATGTTAAAAACGGATACAACTGACTTGGAATCATGTTTTAATTTGCAGCTGTTAGTTTTTTTATACATGACTATCAATGAGAGCGAAAATAATTAATAGGTAGTGTACGAAAATGATATGTTTAAATATATAGTGATACAATATCTAAATGAATATGTACGAAACAGTAATAATAATTAGTTTGATTATGTAGGGATCACTTACAGGACTGGTTTACAGCTAATGTTGTCATTTTTTTCCAGGTCAGTGTGGATATCGGAGCCAACTCTAATGATCTCCATCCATGTGTGTAAAAATAAAGAGTGAGAATGATGTGGACGATATCACCGACCGTTAATTGAACTTCACTAAGGATACTTGATCCATGTGATTACATCAACCACCTGCTTTATCCATTACATCAAGATGATACATAGTTTCAATTACCTGTATATCTTTACTGTTGTATGTTTGTATATTGTCATCTTACAAAATAAACAGGATGAAGTGCATAATATATACAGAAATTATCATTGTTTTATTCAAAGCAGGGTACTGTAGCAAAATAATGCTACTAAAATTAACCAGAAGGTCCCATCAGTTGTACAGACAGACTGCTACCCACGCACATACTTTCCACTTTATTTATTTTTGGGATAGGCCTACTGTGATCCAGTCAATTTTTTCTTTTTGTGCTCATCAATTTATTTTTCTTTCGTATTCTTGGTCGATTTTTATCGTTCGTCAATTATTTTCCTATCCTTAATAAAAAAAATTAATTCGTGTTTTTGTTTTAATTGGCAATTTCTTTTTCATTCAACGGTTTAGTTTTGCGCTGTTTTTTTGCGTCGATTTGTTTTTCTCCATTGATTTGTTTTGCGATGTTTTTTTTGTTTTATTTGTTTTATTTTTAAAAAAATAATTGTTTGTGGAGTTTATCAATTTATTTTTTTCAGTCCTTTTTTTCTTTTGTTTGTTTGTTCGTTCGTTCATTCGATCGTGTAAGATTTTTTTTTGCAGTCAATTTTTCTCTTTTTATAATTTTTTCGTTCCATCCATCTTTTGTCCCTTCGTTTGTTAATTCGTTCATTTGTTCGTTTGTTCATTCAATTGATTAGTTCTTATTAATTTTTTTAGTCCAGTTTTTCTTTTTTCTTTCACTTTTATTAAAACAAAATTCGTTGATTTTTTTTTACATCGATTTTGTTATTCGTGTACTTCCGTACCACCTCAGTAAACGTCACTGATCGCTCTTGTCCAGTCACAATTTTCATCCGTTTAAGGATTAACCCTTTAGTCCGGGAGGCAGGTCAATTTATCTGACCGTCTTAGTCAGTAGAGTTTTTCAACTTTTTCTTGCATGAAATTTGGTCTAGTTTTCGAATCTCGCATTCTTACTTGCACATCACTGTGCACGACGTCACAAATTGAAGGTTTCCATGGTAAAGTCTTTTTGACAAATATGGCGGAAAAATGTATGTGTTGTATCTCTAAGTAAGAGTACTAAGCTAGCATAATACTACTTTTAAAATGCAGTAGATATGTAAAACCGATGCAAAATGTAAGTAAGTACCCCTGCCCTCAAACATGATCACAAATAAAGTGGAAATGCTAAGTTTGAAGGTTGATATGGTTACCATGGAAACCACTTATCATAAAACAAATTGATTGCAATATATTTATGCCATGATATTAGCACAATTTGTTTTGTTGAACGTGTAATGTGTTTATAATTACAATTTTGTGGAATGTAGATATGGAAATTATATATCTTGCTATAAATATATCTATATGTACTGGCACATACTCTCTACAAACCAATTAAACACTGAAACCCGGTCACCACCCCCACCCCTCCGCTGAATTTCCAGAGAGGAGGGGCGTCTAAATCTACAATATTTTATACAATCATAATTGTCTGAGCACATCAGCGGTATATCCCTGCCTAAGAGCAAATAGAAGATGGGTTGGGGCTATGCGTTATTGGGATATCACCCTGAGGTCATATCAAGGTCATTCTCAGCTCATCTCAAGGTCAAGGGGAATATTCAATTTTTGAGCTATTAACCCATTTGTTCCGACAGATCGACACCTATAGGGCAACATTCAAAGTCAAAGGTTAATTTCAAGATCAAATATGAGTTCACGAGAAGTGAAGTTAGGAACAAGTGCGCTACCTCTTTTTCCTATAATCAATACTAGCAAATGTATTTTTTAATATTATTTACATAATTCAAGGTTATCTTCAAGGTCAAAGGTCAATTTCACGGTCAAGTAAGCAAAAATATGATTGTTATCAAATAAAGCTAGGGCATGTGTAATACCTCTTTTTATGGGATTATGACGGGAAAATACATTTATGGTATTATTTAGGTGATTGAAGGTCATCTTCAAAGTCAAAGTTCAAAATTATAAGTGTGTCTTTTTTAACAAATACAAATAGACTAATACCTCATTTTGGTGAGATTTGATTGGATATTTCGTTTTTGGCATTATTTTGGTTATACAATGTCAGGTTGAAGGTCATTAAATCGAAAAGGAAAATGAATATTATTTTTCAAAACGACAAGTAGCAATAAGCAAATGTTTGATGTGATTTTAATTGGAGAATCAATTTCTCTAATAACTTACAGTAGACTACGTGACCAAAAAAATGATTGAAGCTAAGAACAAGTGTATTAATGCTTATTTTTAGTGTGAAAAGAGGTAGACCTAAGCGATCTAAATGGAAAATCCATTTATGATTAGCTAGGCTCCTATCACTCTACTGACTTCGTGGTCCCTGACGCCCAGAGCTACGTCCAATAACATGAGAATCCAAAACATTTCAATATCCAAACTTGATTCCTATTATGACAGACCGACATTAATTACCTTATAAATTCTAAATTCATTTAAAGTCAGTACGAGTCGGAAAAGGATAAAGCTAAAAGATTGAATTCCAAGGCGTGAATTGCAACAGGGTTCAAAGAAAATGCAGCAGTTTGGCTGTTCCGAGGACTGAACACACCCCTGCTGTTTGACAATATGGCAGGTTCCACGATAATGTGTACCATAACGTTAGCATTATTATGATCGCAAATTACATTTTATTGTTTTAGTATACGAAAGAGGAAATATGTGTGCTAAAAGGTTACCATACTGCCATATAGTGTACAAAATTTCGGTGATTAAGAAAAATCGTGAAAACTTAAAATTAATAAAACGTAGTGAAAAACCTGTCATATCAAGAGTATAAAACCTATTTTGGCGACATGTCATGTTTTTGTACATCGTTTTCGTCAACATTCTTTAATTAATTTAGCTAGCATTATGCTGCATCATAAAAACAATATATCAAATTATGATTATTGAAAGTCTCTTTTAACACGAGGCATTTTTTGACAAAAATATGGATGTTTAAAATTGACACTTAAAACGTGATTTTGTACATCAAAGATGTATTCATCACGTTAGCAAAATTAAAAGTCTTCGTACGTCAAAACTATTTACACCATTAATATGAACTTGAGTAATTGACCAGGTAATTGGTTTGTCTACTAAAATATATAACACAAAATGTTAAAATAATAAATGTCTAGGTATAGTGGCATCTATTTGTCAGTCACGGAACTCGCTGTCCTATTTTGCGTAACAATAGCACTACAGTTTACGCACTGTACAGCAACATATTTGTATACTAGCTGCCCATGTGACATGGTTTTGATATCTGTGGCTATTACCTGCAGAAAAGTACCGCTAAGTGGTAGGCATGTTTGTAAAATGTATTGGTTAAAATTTACGTTACCATCTCTGTGATTAATCAGAAAGTAACGTTAGCATTTTGGTTTGGTAAATTTGACAATTCAAGCCTGCTAAGTGCCCAGTTTGTACTTCTGAACATGCCATTTCCATAGAAAATGTAATAATGTATCTCATTACAGCGAATGGATTGCTTTGTACCAGTCAAGGCTATAATTAAACACATTTGTGTTTGTGTTGCTATCGTTTATGGATACTGGACAAACCTCACACTAACGTTATATTTCTTGGATGTTTTTCACTGTGAACGTTATGTTATTTGGATGTTTTTCACTGTTAACGTTATGCTATTTGGATGTTTTTCACTGTGAACGTTATGTTAATTGGATGTTTTTCACTATTAACATTATGTTATTTGGATGTTTATCACTGTTAACGTTATGTTAATTGGATGTTTTTCACTGTTAACGTTATGGTAATTAGATGTTTCTCACTGTTAACGTTATGTTATTTGGATGTTTTTCACTGTTAACGTTATGTTATTTGGATGTTCTTCACTGTGAACGTTATGTTAATTGGATGTTTTCACTGTGAACGTTATGTTTTGTGGATGTTTTTGCCTGTGAACGTTATGATATTTAGATGTTTTCACTTTTATGGTTACAAAAAAGATGTAGGCATATTGGTGATATTATACTTCATAAACATGATTAAATTAAAGTAGTTTGTATTTATTTGAGGAGCGCGTGTGGAGACATTCCACCTATAGAAATTAAAGAGCACTTGAATCTTGAACACATAATTGTTTTGAAACAATCTATGTGCATGTTAATTGCAAAAAGGCCAACAACTTTAAGCGAAAAGTTATCAATTTTTTGTAATTATGAAAAAACAAACATCTACCACTCATAAAAATAACAGTTCAAACGAAAAGTAGCCAAATTTATCAATGGCCATACCCAGAACAAACTGTTTTAGGGATGTGTGGGACGTGATGCAATGGATAAAGCGTAGAACTTTGCAATTCGCCGCTGCATGCCTGCCTTGCGAGTTTAAAGCTCGCTTGGTGCATAATTTTCAGAGAAATATCAATGTTTCTTCTCTCTCCACCCTAGGACATTGATGTGTCAATGTTGTGTCCCTACATGTTTCATCTCACTCAGGTGGGATAGAGATGGAAAATATATTCGATAATAAAAAAAATCAATAGCGCAAAACGTTTGCAGTGATGTAGGCTCCCCGGGGAGTTGGAATGGTACATCATTTAGGCCTAACAGGTCCATAACCAGGGATAATATGATGTAAGTCGCCATGTAGCCTGTAGGTATATGATCAGCTGGATATGTGCACCACATAAATATATCATATTATTATTTGACCCTATTATGTGAAGTGGGGCCTACATGCTAACGTGATTACGTACAGATGTACGTCCAAGACAGCTTGAAACGTCACGTTAGCATCTTGGTTTTACTAAATTAACATTAAACAAAAAAATATTAAGCAAAATAAAGGTGATTAAATGATACTTTGTGTTACTATCTGTGATTTTCATGTATCGGTGACACGTGAATTATTTGTGAGTGACTGTTATTAAAACAACAAAATTTCTCTCTATTTCCCATTGCAAGACTGCACGAATAAATGTTTTTTTAACATTATAAAAATAATAACTTATATCGAATTTATGAAAAACATGTTGTTTGTTTATTCTACAAATGTATTGAAACGTCAAAATTATCATTTAGACTATTTTATTTTTAGGTCCACTAAGTAGGGTGGTGGTAGATCTACACATTATCGTGGAACATGCCATATATAGCCTAGCGGTTCACTGCTGCTTTTCTTTGCACCACATAGTCTACAAGTATTCACGTGGTACAGTGGTAAGGAGACATGCCTGGAGAGCCACAGTTCCATGTTCGAATCTGATCATGGATTTTTTTAATTAGGAATGAAGGCCTATTTTTACTTATGATATAAATCTGATAAATTATTTCTATATATATGTATGGGAATATCAGGTTGTCCCTCGCGCCGGAGGTACCAGTATGTGATCGTTAGGGTCTCCAGTATGGGCTTGTAAGGGTGAACAAGAGAAACTGCCTAACATTCTCCATCATATCGTAAACATCGTCTCCCCGTCTGATCGACGGTTCTGAGTAATTCACAAAACTCTTCATCCGCTTATCATGTTTATTTGTCTAGACATTTGATAACAGCAACGTACAACCCCGCGCACGACACGTCTAACTTGACTCAGAGTGAGCGACTGGCGGCACGTCGGCAGTTGCTGAGCGTTATATCTGAAGTGCGGGAAAAGTACCAAGGCCGCATGGGATTCGGCCCTCTGCGCCCGGCACCAAAGTACGAAAACGAGGCAGTCGTCCGCAGGCTCACGCATCCGGGAGATGGGGACAACTGCCACATTAAACTAGCGAAGTAGGTATCCTACATTACCCCCGGGTTAGTGATAACGTGGGACCCAACTGACGTGTAGGAGACTGCTTCATGCAAGTAGCGGGGGTTGTAATAATACGTAACCTCTTATAACTAACCAGAGTTTGAAAAATTACAGCGTGGGTGGTTACAGCGTGGGTCGTTGACGTCGCAGCATTATAAATGAAAAAATTGTCTCATCCTCTTAACACCAACTGTCCTATATTTAGGTATTTATATGCTGCAAGCTGCGACCAACAGATTCATTTGTTTAACATTTCTATTATAATTTAGCAATTATCTTGCTGAAAAATGTAATTACAATTTACATATTTTACACAATGTTGCCAGGCCTGGCGCATTCATTTACAATTTAAAAACATTATTAATACGGTGCATGCGATTGGGCCCGCCATAGATGTCGTTAGGCGCCACTATGACGTGAACCATCTGCACGAACCGGGCAGGAGTCTGGATTTTTCGTAGTACGCTGTATGTTCGTACCTGTCATAGGCTCGCACTCGAGATGTGCGGGTTCAACTCGATCTAAGGAGACCGTCTCAACCTTGCCTTTTATCAGGATTTTCATGACTCTGCCACTCCTCGCGACAACCTTGTATGGTCCGTCGTAAGGGGCGGTCAGAGGTGGCGCAATTGCGATTCGGCGCAAGAATACATGTGTGCATGTAGCTATTTCCTTGTATTGGAAAATGTTATTCTGTTGTGTGTCGACGGTGTACTGTTTCGTAAACTCTCCTGGGAGTCTAAGTGTTGTCCCGTATATCATCTCGGCAGCCGACCTGCCTAGTCTCTCCTTAACTGCGGAACGAACTCCTAAAGGTACAGCGGGTAAAGTAACAGTCCACGGGTTCGGTGATTCGTGCGCCATAATGGCGGCTTTCAATTGACGGTGGAAACGTTCGACCATGCCGTTCAAGTGGGGGTGATAACTCGTGGTACGATTCCGTATAATCCCGAATTGATTACATAAATTATCCCACAATTTGGACTCGAATTAAGCGCCCCTATCTGTGGTGATAGTGGCTGGAGTACCATAACGTGCTATCCACCCGCTGAAGAAAGCATCGGCGACCGTTTCGGCTCGAATATCTACAATAGGTATGGCTTCCAGCCAACGTGTAAAACGATCGACGCAAGTCAGTAGATATCTAAAGCCGTTAGCATAGGGTAAAGGTCCGACTATATCGATGTGGACATGATCAAATCGCTCGGTAGGTTCAGTGAACTTTCCGTAAACTGGTGTGTTGTGACATGAAACTTTGGCAGTCTGGCAACCCTTACAGGAACGACACCATCTAGCAATGTCAATATTCATGCCATGCCAGACAAATCGGGTATTAATCAAAGGTTTTGTAGCTCTATGAGATGGGTGGCCTAAACCGTGTAAGCTTGAAAAAACTTTTCGGCGAAATTTCGCGGTAAGGTACGGCCGGTTGTGTCCCATGGACACATCACACCAGATCAATTGATTATCGAATGATTTGAGTAGTTTAAAATTCATAGTGGATGTGGTCGAGTGTCTCAATCTCGTGAATTCCACGTCCTTAGCTTGGTCGACACTTAACTCCTTATAGTTTATCACTGGTCCATCATTTATCGCGGACACTGATGGTCATGACAGCGCATCGGCGACGAAATTAGTCTCGCCTTTTACATATCTAATATCGGTTGTGAATTCAGCGATGAAAGCTAAATGTCATGTTTGTTGTAGGGACGCACGTTCAGTGACGGATGACATTACAAACGTCAACGGTGTATGATCGGTATTAACGAAAAAATTTCGTCCTTCTAAATTATGTCTAAAATGTTTAATTGTGGCATATACTGCCAAAAGCTCACGGTCGAACGCGCTGTAACGTGTCTCTGCTGGGTTCAGCTTCTTGCTGAAAAACGAAAGTGACTGCCACATACCATTCAAATACTGCTGCAACATGCCACCGACGGCGACATCACTAGCGTCACACGTGATGTTTATTTGAGCCATAGGGTCTGGGTGTACCAGAAGAGTAGCGTTTGCCAATATTTGTTTTGACTCAGAAAATGCTGACTCTGCATTTTGATCCCACTTCAAGTCGAAATTTGACTTCGGTGACAGTCTTGTATGGCCTTCGTTGGCAGCTGTCAGTAAATTATTTAGTGGTGTCAACTTCGCAGCGCATTGCGGTATGAAACGATGGTAATAATTTACCATTCCCAAATATCTACGCAGTGCTCGTTGCTTTTCAGGCTTTACGAAATTTACGATCGCGTCAATGGCGCTGGGTAACGGTGAAATTCCTCCGGCACAAACGTGATGGCCTAAAAAACTTAATTCAGTTGTACCGAACTGACACTTCTCAGGACCAATTATTATTCCGTATTCGGCTAGCCGGGCAAAAAGAATTTGTGGATGTTTTTTATGCATTTTATGATCTGGGCTGGTTACCAGTAGGTCATCCAAATATACAAAAACAAAATGAAGTCCACGTGTAACGTGGTCAATAAAACGCTGAAACGTTTGACCGGGATTTCGTAGGCCAAACGGTGTTGTAGTAAAATTAAATAAATCAAAAGGTGTAGTAAAGGCTGTCTTATGTACATCAGACAGTTCCACCGGAATTTGGTAATAAGCTCTGACCAAATCGATCTTTGAAAAAATCTTCGAGCCGGCTAAACGTTGCGTGAAATCTTGGATATGTGGAATCGGATAACGGTCGGGTACAGTCTGGGCGTTTAAGCTGCGGTAGTCCCCACATGGTCTCTAATCGCCATTTTTCTTTGGTACCATGTGAAGCGCTGAGGACCACTCACTGTCGCTAGGTTCAATGACCCCTAATTTTATCATTTCATCGAACTCACGTTTTGCGGTACCAAGCTTATCGGGAGCCAATCGTCGTGGGCGCGCAAACACTGGGTGTCCTTTGGTGACTATTTTGTGCGCTATGCAGTGTTTAATGGTCTCACCCTTTGTCGTAGGGCGAGTCAGCTCTGGGAACTGACCGAGAAGTTTAGTATACTCATTCTGAACAGTGTCTACTCTGTTCAACGACAGTGGTGTAATCGATGACAGTGAAGCGGCAATGGCTAGACCTGTTCTCATGTCCCGAAGACATCGACTTCTCAAATCTACAAGTAAATTATAATGAATTAAAAAATCGGCCCCGATTATGGGTTGCTTCAATATGTCTACTATAAATGTCCACGGATATTCGCGCTTTAAGCCGACATCGACTACGCGTTTACAGTTGCCGTATGTATTTATAGTAGTGTTATTCGCTGCCACCTATGGGAGACAGTCTGCGTCCGAAATCCTGTTAGCGCAAAATTTCGGAAAAACGCTGACAGCTGCGCCTGTGTCAATCAAGTACTTACATTTATGTCTTTTGTCTGCGACATACAATAACTTAGAGTGAAATGATACAGAGAATTAGCTTCCGCTAAGTCATGACGCGTCTCAGTTATACTGCCAGATGCAAGAGTCGCAACCTTGCTCTGGCTTAGCAGTTTAAAGAAAATGCGCAGGGGCTCCTGCACGTGCGTGCCTTACCACCGAAAGTCTGGTGAAAATAGCAGACAGGTGCATTAGCCGTATCTAGTGCTTTAGCGGCGTTATTTCGCTGTACATTCGGCGGCGGACGGAAAGGGCGAGCGTTTTGCTGTACATTGTTGTAATCACAAGGTTTGTTAGGAACAAACTCTGTGGCCTGTACATTGGGAATAAATGTAGGCCTAGGAGTATAGTGGTTATTTACACGTCCACGTCCTTGATTTCTCTTCTTCTCGGCTGCAGTCGCGGTTTCTAACTTTTTGAGTCTCTTTGACAAGTCCTCAAGCAAACCAACTAACTTAGTGGTTTTGTCTACTTTTATCTCCGCAACCCCCAGCTTACTCTCTTCTACGTCTGCTTCAGAGAGGCAAGTGCCCGGTCGGCTGGCACGGCCAAACTTTCTAGTGTGGCACTGTCTGGTTGTGTTGCCAAATGAGCGCGGATTGAAGCGGGCATCTGCCGGATGAACGCTTGGCGTATGACTGCCTTCCCAACAACTGCTTTCGTTCCAAAGCCTGCTGTCTTTTGTAGACGCCGTAGGAAGCGTGGGGGGATGTCTGTACCCATCCTTTCTCCTGAAATTACTTTATTAACCTGTTCGGGTGTTGCCAAACCACGTCGCTCGATCAAAATGGCTTTCAGGCTTTCATATTTATGCGATCTGAAAGGCTGAATTAGAACGTCCCTCACGTCTGATGCGACCTCGCCGGAAAGTGCTGCGCAGGTTAAACTATATCTCTCGTCATCGTCGTGGATCTGATGAAGATCGAACTGAGTTTCAATCTGGTTAAACCAAAGTTGAACGTCCGTAGCATAAAACGTAGCTATTTTAAACTTGGGCAAGTTCGTTGAACGTCTCAGAGGCTGCCTTCTTCGTGGTGAAAAGCTCTTGGATGAATCGCTCCTAGAGTGATGTCTCGTTCGTCTATTTCGAGCAATTCGAGCGAAATTTTTTTTAAGTCGTTGATACTCTTCATCTGCCTCTCGGAATCGAACTTCATTTTCCTCGCTGTCCTGATAATAGTTATCTTTGCGTCGAGCACCCTCACCTTCTAGGGGCGTAGACATGAAGCCTTCACTATCGTGTTGTGTCGACATTATGAAATGTTTTTTGAAATTATTTAACTAGTAAAGTGTTTGAGATAGCGGGCCTATTGGCTCTATGCCTATCTCAAACGTGTTTAAAATGGTATGTCGTATTAACACATACCAACTATTTTTGACGTGGCGTGCGCGGGTTGGTTGTACGTTGCCGTCTAGACCAGATGAAAAAATGTCTGTATATGTTGAATCTTAGAAATGTAGACTGTAGAAAGTGTTCATGCTATGTCGCATGTTGCGAGAAACAGGGATTGCTGTAATATTTTATTATTCGTCACTGAGATTGCACATAATTTCTTTGCACTTGTTCACACACAAATATATTTATTTAGTGAAAACTGTAGGTCGAAATTGTACATAAATTGCCAGATATAATTACGACATGCTATGCTAAGCTATGGTAATAGTATATTGTAAATCGACCTGGGTGAAAAAAAACTTTTTTCACACAAGTCGAAAAACACATGCAAATATTGACAATGTTTCGCGATAGCACAACTGTCAAATCGAATATTTCTGTATTTATATAAATTTTTAATCTTCAGAAATCGACTATCATGAGAAAATTTCGTTCCCAAACTGATAGGCTAAATGTGACTGCGATAGAAAACAGCTACATTTATTTTAGAAAAATATTTTAAAACGTGACTGACAGTAGTCTATGCGGATTGATGATATAGTATATCATTTCGCTGAAAAATGATTTCTGTGATGAACATTACACTTTTTTTTATATGGCACGTTCATCACCGAGTCATTCTTAATAACGTCCGAATCAATCGCTCGCTTCGTTTCGTTTACTGACGTATATCGACTGTCGTCGTAGCGGTTGCGTTTATTTCGTCTGTGGTGGGTGTGTGTATGGTGTATTATCGGGTACTGCTAACATGTGTGGCCGGCAGCTTGTTGCTGCGTGCCTGTGTCAGCATGCGTGTAACGGTGTGTACATATAAAACTGAACAGCAGCCATGTCTCGCCTCACATTAGCATATTCATGAACTACTCCGTGCCCAAATAAGGCGCTAAAAGTAGGCTAGAGCAACGCCAAACACCAGGGGGCGTTTCGACGTGAAAAAATTATACTATGACTTTATTAAAATCTCGCACAGCTAGTGCTATAATTTCCTTTCCGAAACTGCTTATTTACATTTCTTCTTTTTTAACAGTTTTGAAAAAGAAAATTTATAAGTAATAAAAAAAAATTATTTGAGACTAGGCCGTGTATAATTTTGAACACGTGAATAATCTGCTCCACCAAATCAAAATGACGGCCTAATTTATGCTAATGTGATGAGGCGACACAGGTCCACTATCCTAATGCATGCCGGTTATGGCGGGACACGTGTTTGCCCACGGCGGGCGATCAGCTAATCAAGGGGAACCAGCATCCGATATGGCGCTCACTTACCAAATACATTTATAACAATCAGCATTCTCTGAAATAACATATTGTAATAATAATAAAATATTGACCTACTGTCCTGGGAATATATTTAACAGACCAAATAGGACCGTTTATTGACATTCATTAGGGGAACAATTTTATTTGGCCCTAATCCTAATAAAGGTCACCCGAGTCGAAGCGATATTTTATAATTTTTGTTGTCGATTTTTACTGAAAAATCGAAAAATGACGATGCTTCGTCTATGGACTTTAAAATCGAGTCACCCAATTATGGCAATCAACAATAAAAAGGAGTTTTCGAAAACACCCACTTCCTACTCGCCTACAGTGGCATTAATAGGATGAAAGCATTTTAAAAACTCTTACTATAAAAATATGATAGACTAAGTCTATGAGAAAAATTTCAGGGTTCTTCTAGAGAAACCGACATGGTCGCCATCTTGAAAAAGCGCCAAACACGAGGAATTTCGTCCAAAAATAAGAAAATTACGCCGTTTTCGACTTAAAAAACGTACTTCTCCTCTGATAACTCTTTCTATCTAGTTTAAAACTGGCATATTAAAATGACCTACAGCTTTCACGTACCTTGTGACTGACAAGAATATTTGTCATAACTCCATTTTTATAGTTAGACTAGGTTTATAGATACAGTAGGCTACAGCCACAGGACAGGGGAGGCTAACACAAACAGTAAAAGTACGGTAGCCTAACACTATTAGTACTACTATTAGACTACACTGACACGGACCATTCGGACACGTCGACGACCCAGTAAACACATTAATTTTGTACAATGTTGGACCAACGTCAAAGACGTTAGGCCGACATTGTACAAATGGTGTTATACAAATGTTTTATGTTTGCTGGGGAGTAGCCTGTAACGTTAGGCCCACTACTCTGTATAGGCTAGGCCTACTGTGGCCTAGGCTACAGTGTAGTCTATTCGACAAGGCCTAGCCCTACTTGCCAAATGTCTTACTTTACTTCAGCCATTCCAGAACAATTAGATCTGGACTATAGGCCCACCATGAATGATACAACGATTCTAATATAAAAAAAAAGTGAACAGTCTGTGCCAGTGGCAGTGAGTGGTTACCAATGCAGATGCCAGAGTGAGACTCTTGACATGACTTGTAGATCTAGGCCTAGTCTAAAGGCAGCAATTATGTACTTCAATTCAAACCGAATAGGCCTAGACCTAGTTTTAAAAAGGGACGTCGTAAGTTACATTGGCACAGATCTTGTCAATTTAAAAATAAAATAGTCCCCAATAAATAGGATTCTAATATTGTAAAGCCTAAGGCCTAACGTTACAGACATGACAGAACTACAGAAGTTATGGAATTAAGGATTGTATGCTAATGTCAGGGGGAGACTGGAACAGCCAGATATGACGTCACTGACATGTGTGAGCTAACACATGCGGGGGGCTGACATGTGTTGTAGAATATGGTATGACTTCTAAAGAGACACCCATGTTATAATACAACTTCATCTTCAAAGTCAAAACGTCAATTCCAAAGTCAAATCAGTGGACATATTATTCTAACAAATAATAACAACAACCAATGTGATACTTTGTTTTGATTTGATAATGACTAGAAAATCGTAGGAGTTAATGTCAAAGTCTGCTTCCCAAAAACGTTTTCCACAAATAAATAAGAGATGTGTAATATATATTTCAACACCTCTCAATCACCCTTTAACGTTTGAATACATCTCAATCGGCATTTAACACCTCTCAGTCACCCTCAGCGCTTTCTCGTCGTCTTTTAATTCATCCTCATCGCCCTTAAACGCTTTTCCATTGTTTCCCCATTGCCATTGAGCACCTTTCCCTGACCTTTTGATGCCTCCTCGTCGTCCTTTACCGCCTCTTTGTCGCCCTTTAGCACGGTTTTAAAGCCTCCCCCATTGTCATTTAACACCTAGATATGTCGCCTTTATTGCATCTTTGCCGCTTTTTTAGACTTCTCTCCATTGGTATTTGTCGCCGTTCAGTGCCTCCTTGCAGCCATTTAGCATCTCCTATTGCCCTTTAACGCCCTTTAACACCTTTACGTCGTCGTTTAATGCCTCTCCATTGACATTTAACACTTCCATCTGGCGTCCTTTAACACATTCTCGCCTCCCCATCGCTGTTTAATGCCTTAATTCCCATCACCATCTAACGCCACTGTGTCATCTTTCAACATTTATGATGTTGAAATTAAAGGCTCTCCCGTCTCAATTTATTGCCTTCACGTCATTCTTTATTGCCGTCTATCGCCTCTTTGTCACCTTTCAGTTCCCCTTCGTCACATTTAACGCCTCCACATTGCCCTTTATATAATGCCTTTAAGTCACCTCTTAATGCCTCTCCATCGACATTTAGCACTTTTCCGTCTTCATTTCACGATACTCTGTCTCCCTTTAATGGTTGTTGTCTTTAAACGCTTTCTCGTCGCCTTTTAACGCCTCCCCATCGTTCTTTAATGCCTTCCCATCACCATCTAATGTCTCTACATTGCCCTGAACGCCTCCCAATTGCCCTTTGATGCCTTTCCATTGTCATTTAACACTTCCTCGTCGCCCTGTAATGCCTAGCCGCCACCTCTTAACACATCCTGTCACACTTGAACGCTTCAAAATCACGATTTAGAGACTCCCCATTGCTCAATAACGCCTTCCTATCGTCATTCAACGCTTTCTCGTCGCCCTTAAACGCCTCCCCATAATCATTTAGTGCATTCCCATAGCTTTTTAATACCTTTCCATTACCATTTAACGCCTCTGTGTCACCCTTTATGCTTCTTCGTCACCCTTTAACTCCTCTCCATTGCCCTTTAGCAGCTCTAAATTCGCCTTTTAATGCCTTTTCGTTGCGATATAAGCCTCTCCATCGACATTAATTAGAGTTTTTCATCATCTGTTAGAGCTTCTGTCTCCCTGTAACGGATTCTCCTTGCCCTTATATGCTTTCTCATCACCTTTTAACGCTTACCCACTGCTCTTTTATGCCTTCCCATCAATATTTAACGCCTCTCCATTGCTCTTTAACGCCTCCTCATTGCCCTTACCGTTTTTCCCATCATCATTTAACGCTTCCTCATCGCCCTTAAATGCCTCTCGAGCACCTTTTAATGCACCCCATCGCATATTAGTACCTCTTCACCATCCTTAAATGACTCCCCATTGCCCTTTAACACCTCACTGCCGGCATTTAACTTATTCTCGTTGCTCTTAAATGCCCCCCATCGCCTTCTATTCGCCCTTAAACGCCACCCCATTATCTTTTAACGCCTTCCTATCATTTTCTAACACATCTCCATCTCCATTTAACGCCTCAGTGTCGCCCTGTATGCTGATTTGTTGCCCTTTAACGCCTCCCTATTGCCCTTTAACAATTATATGCTGCCCTTTAACCCCTCTATCTCGCCTTTTAAAGCTTCTCCATCGACATCTAACACATTTTTGTCGTTCTTTAGCGCGTCTCTGTCACCCTTAAAGCCTTTTTGTTGTCGTTAAACGCCTTTTCGTCGCCTATTAACGCATAACGCCATCTCATCACCATCTAACACTTCTCCATAACCATTTACCCCTTTCCCATCGTCAATTAACTCTTCTTCGTCGACTGTTAATACCTCTCTGCCACCTTTTAACGCACCGCGTCGCACCTTAAAATGCTTCATCGTTCCTAAATGACTACTCCATCGACATCTAACACATTTTTGTGGTCCTTTAGCGCTTCTATGTCACCCTTTAACGCCTTTTTGTTGCCTTTAAACGCCTTCTCGTCGCCTATTAACGCCTACTCATCGCTCTTTAACTCCATCTCATCACCATCTAACACCTCTCCATCACCATTTACTGCTGTCCCATCGTGACTTAACGCTTCCTCGTCGAATTTTAATGCCTCTTTGCCACTTTTTAACGCACCGCGTCGCACTTTAACGTGCTTCATTGTTCTTAAATGACTACCCATTGCCCCTTAAAGCTTCTTTATCGGCCTTTCACATCTTTTCATCGCCCTTAAATGCCTCCACATCGCTTTCTCCCATCGCCTTTGTGTCGCCCTCTATGCTTCTTTGTCTCCCTTTAACACCTCCTCATTTCTCTTTAACGTCTATACAACGCCATTTACGCTTCTACATCGACCATTAGCGACTATAGCAATTTAACACCTTCTTGTTGCCCTTAAACACCCCCATCTCCTTTTAGCGCCTCCACATTGCTCTTTAGCGCCGTCCCAACATCTTTAACACTTCCTCTACACACTTTAATGGTGTTTCCTCGCCTCTCCATTGCCCGTTAATGCCTCATCCCCATTGCCTATAAGCGCCTTCCCATCGTCATTCGACACTTTCTCATAACCCTTTAATGCTTCCAATCCACCTTTTAATACACCTGTTGCACATTTAACTCCTCTTCGTCGCTCTTTACGGTCACCTTTTATTGTCTTTTTTCTACCCTTTAATGTCTACCCGTTGGCCTCTAGTGCACTTTTATCTCTTTTTAAATGCCTTTCTGTCAAATTTTAAGGCTTTTCTGTCGTCCTTTAGTGCCTTTCCGTCGCCCTTTAACCCCTATTCGTCACTCCCAAACGCCTCTTCCATCGCCCTTAAACGCCTCCCCATCGCTTCCAGATGCCTTTTCATTTTCATTTAACCCCTCTGCCCTTCCACTTGTAATTTGTTGTTGTTCTTTGATATTTACACAGTCAAATTGATTTTCTCACCTTGAGCATGTTTAATCATTAAAACCCTAAGAGAATTTGATTTGCCAGTCGATATCATGCCAAAACGAGCTTAGGCCTACGTCAGCAAAATAATACTGGAAATGGATTTACATGTCAAAATCACACAAAATAAGGTATTACACTTCTTCCTTGCTTTGTTTGGTAAAAGTCATACTTTCCCTTACTTTAACTTAAAATTGACCTTTTGACTTCAATCATAACAATAATAGCAGAAACAAATTTGCCAGTCAAAATTACACGAAAAAGGGGTCTTACGCTTTTTCCTACCTTTATTTGTTGCAAAATCATATTTGACCTTGAAATTGACTTTGACTTTTAATTTTGCCCCTGACAAGATGTCATCGCAAAGTTTCTGAATATATTTACCCTTGACAACAATAATCAGCCATAAAGAATAATTATACTCTGAAAAGCGGTCAAGCCCATAATAGGCGTATATATCTGTCGGACTAAAATACATTAAAAATGCAAAAAATGCATACTTATATTATTCCTACCATACTGACCTTGAGTGACCTTGGGGTGATCTTGACATGACCTTCGCATATTATCCCAATAACACATAGCCCCACCCAATAGCTGACTAAGACGATAAGATAAATCGTGACTGAGAGATTAAATGGTTAAAAAAAAAAACTTTTGCCAATATCATGCATAAATAGATTGCAAACAATTTGTTTTATGAAAAGTTGTTTTCATGGGAACCATATTAACCTTCAAACTTTACATTTCCAAAATGTCATCCGGTAGTTTACCTGATCATCCACGATCAGCCTAAAAATAAAAATTATACACTAAAAAAGGGTCAAGGCCCATAATAGGAGTCGATCAGTCGGACTAGAAGGGTTTTAAAATGCAAAAAGTAGATATTTACCTAACCTTTACCAGTTTGAGCTTGATAAGACCTTGGGTGACCTTAACATGACCTTGGGGTGATATCCCAATAACGTCTAGCGACAGCCTATCGTTTATTTGCTTCTAGGAGGGGATATATTATATATACTGCTGATGTGCTCAGACAATTATGATTGTACAAAATATTGTAAATTTTTGGCGCCCCTCCTCTCCGTGAATTTAGCGGAGTGGTGGGGGGGGGGGGGGTTTGCCCAGGTTTCAGCATTAAATCGTTTAGTAGAGAGTATATGCCAATACATACAGATATATTTATATCAAGATATGTAATTTCTATATTTATATTCCAGAAAATTGCTATTATAAATACAGTATGCGTTTAAGAAACAACTTGTGCCATTATTATGGCATGCATTATATTGCCAACAATTTATTTGATGAAAAGTGGTTTCCATGGTAACCATATAAATCTTCAAACTATGCATTTCCATCTATTTGTGATAATGTTTGGGGGCAGGTGTACTTATTTACATTTTGCATTTGTTTCAGGTATCTACTGTATTTTAAAAGTAGTATTAGGCTAGGTTATGACTTTTACTTAGAGATGCAACACATTTTATCGCCATATTTGTCAAAAAGACGTTACCATGGGAACCTTCAATTTGTGGCGTTACGCACAGTGATGTGCAAGTAAGAATGAAAGATTCGAAAACTAGACAAAATATTATGCAAGAAAAAGTTGGAAAACTCTACTGACTAAGACGGTCAGATAAATCGACCCGCCTCCCGGACTACTTAGCGGACCACATGCTATTCGGGACTCGAACCATGTACTTTGCACCAAATGAGTCCCGCTTATCGGACCACCTGGAATATCAAGGGTAAATTATTCGAGGTCCTTGGATCACAGAGAAAACATTCACACCCACCGTGAAAGTCGCGTAAGTGTTTGGCAGACGGGTCAGCTGACTCTAGCCCTGCAATATTAATATTTCGTGCGAAATTGTTCTATAACCTGTGCTGCCATTAAAAGGACTGGCCCAGGCTAAAATCATAAAAAAATCGGTGATTTTATTTTGGATTCTTAATATGACCATATGATGTAAACATGTCCAAAGACTAGAACTGCAATTTTTTTAAATTTTTGTGCTGTGCTTTCACCAGTTAGGCTAGATATAGAGACGAAATTCCTGATTTCCAATTATTGACAACTATGTCAAAAATAGGAAAGGCGGGAATTTCGTCTCTATATCTAGCCTACCTGGTGAATGCGCAGCACGAAAAATATAAAAATGTGCAGTTCTAGTCTTTGAACATGTTTACATCATATGGTCATATTAAGAACCCGAAATAAAATCACCGATTTGTTGATGATTTTAGTCTGGGCCAGTCCCTTTAAGGGAAAATGGGGGGAAGTTTATTTTTTTATAATAGCTGCTTAAAAGGTTTTTGATACCGTAATCTCATTAGCAATACAATGATGATTTTATATTTTGAGTTATAATGCACTTGATGCATGATGATTACCTTTTTACACGCATATACTATCAACCACAATATATTATATTATATTATAATTATAATATAATTATAACTAACTACTTTGTCTGCAAGATTTTTAACAGCTAAAACAAAGTTCTTACAGTAAAATACTGATAAAAAAATATCATATTGGAAAAAAATCTAAACTATTCATCAGAATTCACTTATAAAATTACCATTGTGTTGTTAAAAAATATTGAAAATAGTAAACAAGGTATATTTTTGGTGAATTAAAAATATGAGTTTCTAATATATACCGTCTATAATAGCCCAGTAGGCTTGAGATGCTGATACAATAAGGGTTTACCCCTTGGAGCGCTGAGATATTTTTGTATAAACCAAGGAGACCAAATGTTTATTTTCAAAATATCTTAGTTAGGTCTTGCCACTTCTTTTGAAAAATCTCTGTTATGGATCTATACAGCCATTATAAAGATTGTTACTCTTACTATGCGGGGATCGACTACCATGAGGATGTACCATGGATTCCAGGAACACTTTGCTTTTAGTTCAAATTTTGTCAGATCTTCCAAATTTGGGGGCCAGTTGTTAATTGAACAGTTATGAGAAACATCTTAATTCAAAAAAAACTTTTTTGAGGTGATAGTGAAAACATGAATACGATTACGATTTGTTGCAAGGGGCAGAAATGAAAAATGAACGAAAATTGTATCCCAGCAAACGAGGGACGTTGACCAATGCTGGGTCAATCTTGGGCCGACGTTGTAGACGGTGGACCAACATTGCGCAGACATTGTGGCAATGCCTCGTGTTTGCTGGGATAGATATGTCTAATATTGTGCCTGTAGCAACATATAATATCTACGCTGCTTTGTCATATTTCCAATATAGGAATACATCCTGTTGATTTTTAATGAAC
Organism: Flabesymbios commensalis; assembly: GCA_964017125.1. Lineage (NCBI taxonomy): Eukaryota > Metazoa > Annelida > Polychaeta > Terebellida > Flabelligeridae > Flabesymbios > Flabesymbios commensalis. The sequence goes on from OZ024911.1 coordinate 18,435,627, forward strand.
TTATTAACCTTTGTGCTGCTAAGACCATATATATACGTTTTTCAAACAGAAGCCAGACGAAATAAAATACCAAAATGTAAATTTTTCATAAATAATGTTATTTTTAATAAATAATATTATTCATCTAAAGCTGAGAACTGCGTTAAAAGCTTCAAATGAACGAAAATACACAAAGCAAAAACAGAAGTACATGTGTATAGGTGTATAGTACATGTATAGGTCTACATACACATTGTAACTAAATGCAAAACAAATACCCCAGTGATGGGATGGATGGAGCCCAATTACAAAGATATTTACGTTATATCGAAATGTCAACAGCATATCCAGAACCATACTTCAAGACAGGTCATTGGTATAGAGTGGTTGACTAAGAGACTGGGATATCAGGTTCGAATCCCACTGCAGCCGATATCTTTACTAGGTCCACACATATATATGCAGTGCTCTAAACTGTTGAAATTCATGGGATAATGACAATTGCAAATACAACCGACTAGCTACGCATTACAAGACACAATAATAAATAAATAAATGACAAATATGTCAAAGCTGTCATGTAAGGATCAATAAAACCTGAAATACGTTTTGCCAGGGTAGCTTATTGTTAGTATGGTAGACTCAGAACACCGGTTTTGGGGGGGGGGGGGGTTACCAAGCTCGAATCCGATTGTGACAGATATATCTGTCCTCGGTACACACAAAATTATGCAGTGAACCAAACTGTTAAAAAAGTGGGATAAGGACAACAGAAAAACACAACCGATTAGCGGACCATTACGTAACACCTGTAATACATAATTAAGTGACAAATATGTCAAAGCTGACATGTAAAGATCAATAAAACCTAAAATAGTTTAGCTGTGGGGATTGTTTATCAAGCTTTAAAGCTATGGACCACTCCATGTACGTTTCTGGTTTTAGTTGTAGCCTAGTTGGCTCTATCTCTGTGATCAGTGCGGTGCTTTCTGGGTATAGATGTGTCCCGCTGTTCGTACACAGTGGACTACTCCTTTAATGTTTGTCTTAATCCTTAGAATGCCAATCACGTCTATAGCGATGTTTTTAGCATTGCCGTGTGTTCTCCAAAAAAGAAAATGTATGTATGAATTAAGATTGGCATATATTTTGATTCGATAGCACACTAGTGCGTAATGCCACTTAGTATATAGATACGAGTATTTCTACCCACTTGAAGTTGTGGGTCGCGGTAGCGAGACACGATTTTAAGTTGTCAAAAAAAACCTTTCAGTACGGGAATTGACTTCAGACGTCAGATAACGTCAGATTCTCACGCCTAAAGACGATCCCCACCCTAAAGGAATTAAAAGATTTATAATTGCCGTGGACCGTTAACATAAGTATTTAAAGGAAGCGGAAAGAGCTAACTAAGAAATTTATGATGATTTTAAATTGAGAACACCCGTTGATCTCCATGGTTTATATCAAAATATTTCAGCGTTATAAGGGTTAGGAGTTAGGGATCTCACCTGAAACTAATGAAAGTGTGGTAGACGGTTTTGAAAAATGAAATGAATCGGGCTTTAGGCCACCTTTGTGCACATATAGGCTAAACTGGGCCAGGAGAACCTCCTGAGGATGGTGAGATGATTGACATGACACTGTCCTCCAGACACAGGATTCGAAATTCGAGCCCTGTCGGTCTGAGGCCGAGCACGCTACCTCTCGGTCACGGAGGCTCCCCACAATACTAACTTTCACACGTGGATGGGGAAGAAACATTTTTGTTTTTTTCAAACCGCCGAGACCGGGAACCGAACCCCGAACTCAGGCGTGAAAGGCAGCGGTGCTAACCACTACCCTAGGGCCCCCGCCCAGACGGTTTTGAGTTTTATATGTCATCATGGCATTTTGTGTGCCCCCGTAACAATGATTATTGTATGATATTCACGACTTTTACATTTCATATCAGAAGTTGAAAGAGTATGATCGAATATATTTACATTAGGAGGACAATTAACCTTTTTTGAACATTTTGAGGGAAAGACATTTAAAATGGCTTGTTTATGCAAACTTGGTAACTATGCAACATACAACTACATGAAATAAAAGTTGTAATACAAAAGGAAAAATTATATTATCGAATGAACACATAACGATTAAGTGAACTTTCATTTTCAAAGTTGTGGGCTATTTTTATACGTTTATTCAAATATACTAAGATTATTTTGATCTCATTTGTGTGCCTGTCGAGATCCTTATTATTTCTAAAGGGAAACTATTCAAAAGCGTGTGAGACGCAACCGAATTAAAACACACCACCACATTATTTTCTTTGTGTGATCACTACATTCTAAGCCGGGAATGGAGAGTTATTGTTGATCAAGTACAGATCAATTATCGTGGTAGGAATAAGGTGCAATAATCAGTCAGGTGTGACTGAGCTGTTGATTATGAGGGATCCTCATTATGGTCGGAGGTGTTTTCAGTTAACACCCCCGGATAAAGATCTCATAGCTATGTATAGCATAAAGCCCGAGTAGAAAAGGCCCCGGCCTTCGGCCTCGGCCTTTTCCACAGCTAAGAATGTAGAGCTACTCGGGCTTTATCCTATTCTGTGAAACTCAATGACATCGACTTCCTTTGTTTTCACCGAGCTGGCCAGCACAATGAAGTATGGGGGAGGGTTCTTATATAACTCTACTTTCACCGAGTGACGTCACTGTGTTTCACAGAATGAAGTATAGGGGAGGGGGTGTTATATAACCTTATTTTCACCGAGTGACGTCTCTGCGTTTCACAGAATACATAGCTCTGTCATCTTTATGCTCAACATGGGAGTAGATGATCAGAGTTTACGAGTGCTGCTTACAGGTGTCAACAATTTATTGAGATAAAGTGGCTGACCAGTGACCACTACGAATAGTTTTATGTGTCAGAGTGTATCTTTTAACTTTAATTCTGGTTTTAATAGGGAGCCAATGAGTCTACTAGCCGTGGACAAGCTCACACCGTATAGGAGTGGACTGTAGATTGATGTATGCCTTTAACCTGGAAAAGCAACGTTTTTCAACATGGTGGTGACTGGGAGCGATCTCGAGTTCAAGATCTGCAAAATTGCTGAAAATTAACTGGGCATGCCATCATGTAGCTGAAATATTACTGATTGTAATAAAACCTATCATCGACCTGATTAATCGAGGCCTAGTCTTATATATGACCGTCCAAAGAAATGTCCCACGTTTTTGATTGAGCGCGATATGTGGCTGACACATTCAATTTCAAGTTCTGTTTCGGCCAGGCTGAGGGACCATGTCACTACTACGATGGCAAGTTCAAATGATGGCCACGGAAAATACACTTTAGGTGTTTTCAATCGGGAATTTATGATATTTTTATATTATCTGTCCCGATTGCAAACAATCTACCAAAAGTGTCATTGTATCATTTGTTTCGGGCATAGATTAAATTTAAACTCGGTGTAGTACTGATTTGACCGCCTTCTAAAGTTTTTCAGCACCATTCTCATATTCATTTGTAGTTTCCGATATACTGTCGCCCAGCTTTCTCTATCCTTTCGGTGTCAGATATAGGCCTAATAATGATCTATATGTCAGACAAGAGACGTGAAATATATAAAGAGTATCAGTGAATACAAAACAATATAATAACATGGTTGAATGACAGCAACACACACAAAATCAAACATGTGACTGTTATCACAAGATTAGATTAGACAAATTAATTTCAGTTGTGGGTTGATCTGATGGTCGTGGGATGTGCTGTGGTTGGTATTAAAATACTTAGTAGGATTTTCAAGTAACACAGAATTATGTTAATACAAAGTATCTCCGGATACAAAAGATGTGCTAGGATTTATATAAAACATATTGAGCGTTGTTGTAATCATATGGCATTTGAACATGACGACAATGTATGAGAAATGGGGAGGGGGGCATTGTGATGGAAATTGAAAAATTCCATTAGAAAGATATGGAACAGTCGTGAGACTTAGATTTGCAAAAATATTAGTTACATTTTTGTCGAGAAACAACATGTACACTACACACACTTTGTACACAATAAGACTCATCTGAAGAAGAATTGACCACATGAATTATAGCGCTTACATTTGTTCAGTGTGTTTCCATGATATTTTATTAAGACAAAACAACACAAGACAAGACAAGACAAGTAATTACACAAATAGAACTCCCGAAAATATGACACATTTAGTAAGGAAGATAAAAATAAACTTTGTCGGAATATTTTAACACTTCAAACCCCAAGCACGGCTATCAAATCAAATGCCGTTTTTTTAAGAAAAAGTGATGTTTAATAGATAGAATTTGTAACTCTTTGGTGTCAAATTATACAATTACGACTAATTTGCACCCACTGGGTGCATTTAGACACAACGTCAAGTTAATTTTTTTTTATGAAATCTACAGAACAAATATGGTCATGATTATACAATCATCATAGTAATCTGGATTATTTTTGACTCTCGTACACATCATGTGAATGTATTTTGTAAAATAAAATATGTACTTAAACTTTTATTTACCAGTTTGTACAAACAACAAAAACGATCATAAGTCTACCTCATTTAACACAGTTTGAGTCTGCTTGAAGTGTCGTCATTCCCAGAAGATTTAATATTCTAATTAGATGTACCGATCTCATCACACACAATCATTGACACAGCGAGGTCAAAGGTTGATTTCGTTGAAATCAAAGTTCACAAGAGGAGAATTTCTGATAAACACTCTACTTTTGGGCCCATATTCTCTGCCAACGTTGCGCACAGTAGGCCAACATTAATGCAGTATCGAATCAATTTATCTGGTTGGCTGCATTGTAAGGTAAAATAATAATTAATGAAAACCAACTAACACAAGTCATAGCTGCTGGTTCACAGTCTGCGATGCCAGCCCAGCATTAAACCAACACTAGAACAACGTTGTCTGGCTCCATATTCAATTTGTGCAGGTTTGCCAATTAACACTGCCGCGTGTCACTGTGTTAATAAACAATATCGCAGAACAATACATTTTACAGATCTGAAAAATCTACATCTGTTTGATTTTTTCTGTGTTTTGTGTATTTTCGATAATGTTGTTGACTTTACATATTTTGAACTCATATTTTATAGAATATGTATGAATATGAGTACGAATACAAACATGGCAAAAATCACTCTTAAGTTATTCTGGTCTTGGTGTTCACATAAGTAAAATAACAAACGTAAGCTATTTTAACTTTTATTTACAGGTGTTTGTGAATACACCTTGAATAACTTGACAGGACAAAATATATAGATGTTTGTTTCATGCAAACAGAATAACATTAATTCATTCGTTTCCAGTGAGAACACCTTTGAAAATTATCGATTTTTTAGCTGATTGAATTGATAATGCTGTGATTCGTGTCTCTTAGTCCAATCTCGTGGATTTTCAACGCAATACCCAGGAGAGCTTTACTGTTCTGAAGGACATAAAACCCCCACAAATATAAGACTAAAACGAAAACTGATTCTATAGGATTTGATAAGTGACCACACAACACCCACCCACCCCCAATACGAATTCGGGGGCATGATAAATGAATACAATAATATATATTTACCGATATTAGCCACTGCCACAAAACAACAAATGCAGTAAAAATATGACAAACCCTTAATATGAAAGGAACAACAACCACCCACCACTCACCTACCTCTGCACTAACGTCCGTATTGTATTCATTTTTTCTGTATACAATGCACTCATGGTAATCATAGTAATACTTTTACTTTTTATTTCTATGTTTTGCAATAAAACATATTATGGTATAATGAAATATATAAAATATTATATTTAGAATCAGCATTGATTCAACTAAGTATGCCTTGAACTGTATGGCAACATAAAATAAAATATCACTTAGAATTATTGGATGTGAACAATTATGGGACTACAAATTTGATCTAGTCGATTTGCAACATCAAAATTCGACGTATGAATAAAACAATTTACTAAATCAATCAGCTGTCTAGCCATGAGTTATATTCATGATATTAGGACAAAAACAATTGTGATAATGTTGTAATGTTGTAATTATTGTCAAATAATGTTTAAAAACACATTACCTTTTCGAATGTAAATGGTAATGCCATGGAGAATTAAAAATTCATATTCGCGAAAGTAGTCAAAACTGTAATCAATTATTTTCAGTAGACTGCGTGTATTCTGAACAAATTTCTTTTATAAATATTGAGCATTATTTGGTAAATTACAGAAAGTTTAAATTAATACAGCATGCTGGTAAATTTCAAAAAATGTCCAGTTCCTCTGAACTTAAAGTTGCGTAGAGTAAACTAATAAACCATTTGAACCAGTTTAAGGCCACTATGTTTTTTTCTCTGTTTTAGATGAGCGCGCGCATTAGATTTAGGCTGCGCATTCCCAAAAAAAACATGTGGTTTTTTTCTGCCCAGCGCGCATCAGATTGTTGCCGATTTCGAGAAAAAACAGTCAATTTGGGAGATAAAAAAAACATTCCGAAAAAAACAAGTTCCTTTCGAGAAATAAATTATATTTTTTTTTCGTCGCCCTCATTAACTTTTTTCAAATAGATCAAAAGGTTTTTTAATTCCGTCGCCCTCATTAACTTTTCCTGAAATATGTCCAGTGTTTTTTTTTATTTGGTCGCCCTCATTACCTTTACCAAAAATAGGTTCAATGTTTTTTTTCCTAAATGTTTTTTTTCCGCCCTCCCTCATTAGATTTCGGATTTTTTCTGATCTAAAACAGAGAAATCAAACAAAGTGGCCTAACCTGGCGAACGTGTAATATTGTGCGTTCTTTAGAATTTAATTTACTGCAACGTGATCACTAATGAACACAAGTTGCCAAGAACATATATGACCCAGAGAGTTGTCCCTCTGGGAGGAGTATAACATATAAACCGTGACGCAGTGACATCCACGGCTGGTGAAGCTCTGCAGAAAGTGGACCACGATCTGATGTGAAGTAAAACCAGGCCAGAAAACATGATACATTCAACCAATCGTGGTTTAATGTTGGTGCAGCGTCTCAGACGGTGGCCCGGCATTTATCCACCATTGGGTGATGTACCAACTTTCCTGAGAAGCGAGGCCTCTGGAGAATAAACATGGGCCTCACAAACAATATAAAACGAGGCTTTCTTGAGATTCAGCACCAGTCTTACTTCAGACACCATAGTAACAATCATCAACCGAGTCAGGTAAGATTTGTGTTGATATCTCTTCTAATCAACATAGGACAAGTTTAGACAATCTTTAGGTCTATATTTTTAGCTAAGCTGCTAACTCATCACCTGAAATTAAGATGGTTTAGATTGACTTAGCTTTTCTTTGAAGATCTTAACAGTTGTCAGACTCTTCTGCTAAATTATTACTGGTGTATAAATGTATAAATATTGTCTCAGAAAACAGTTCTAATTTTATGTGAATGTAAAGGGGTGGGGCAGGGAGTGTCACAGTACAGCGTATCGTACATACACTTCAAAGACGGCCAGACTCTCTGGCATTCGTTGGCATATCCGGGAATTCTCTGGCATATGCTGGCACACACAAAATGCATTTTAAACCTGTTAACAACAAAAAATGTATGGTTTATTTATTTAAACGCTATGCACATGCTTAGCACGTTAGATGAATGTTAGGTTTACGTTACTCATAGGTTGAGTACGCTGCTTACACATATCCTGACATGAAAGTGTATCGTACAACTTAGAACTAACGGCTTGAGTACTGTACGCCTTTAATTCTAGTATAGCTAGCGTATTCATAGCGCAATGTCCCCAGACCTACTCATTCATTCGCCCCTTGTTCACCCTGTCGATGTGGGCATATTGAAATGAATAGGAATCTAGTTCAGCTCATGTACAAATACAAGACACATGAAACATATACCAGATGCAGTTTCAATGTTAATTCAGATTCAATAATGGGCGGTTTTTGAGTGTGAAGTCATGAGGTGGGAGATCCGCCCAGCCCACGAAATGTGCACATTATCAGTTTTTATTTTTGAAAATAACTTATAATTATTGGACTAAAATAATCTGCTAAGTTATGAGATTGTTGATATATACTTTAATTATATTGATGAACTGAAATCACTTCATAGGGCCTTTAAATATGAGACATCACAGATGAAAAATTATTGTGATATACAGCATATTTTGCCATTATACAAATTATTGTTTACAGCTTGAACTTACATCAATACAACAAAGATAACAAGATGTTGAGATTATTAATTTCACTAACGCTGCTGTCTCTCAGCCTGGCCAACATTGTCAAACGCAGTGAGTATACTTTATTTAGTCCAATACAATTCATAGTTTATAGCATGGAGATAATGGAAATATAATTATATGTGTGACCATTGCTATATTTTATAATATTTTGAATACCGTGTTACGTATTTTAGGGTGTCAACATACTATAATCATGACAGCTAGTAAACTTTTGTCTTATTTTATATACACACAATGCATTTCTATTTCACAATAAGTCATTTTCACTTTTGGAAAGCTTTGAATTATAATGAAAATATTATGATATGTGTTCGTTCTCAGTTATTTTATGGTTTTATTCCATGGATCCGACTATGACTAGATAAGATCTATGAGCGCAATAAAGAATTAATTATTTTAGTTATCTAATATGATATGTCTTCAATATTGCACATGTGAAATGTAGTAATTTTTATCAGCATACATCATCTGTCTAATTGTTTGATTCTGTATCACCAGGTACTGGTGAAGACGAGTGCTACCGATGCAGTGACTTTGACGCCCTGGGCCGAGGTTTTATAGAGGCTGATGACAACCCTCGAATGTGTGGACATTACAAGGAATGTTATAAAGTTAAGAATAGTGGTGTCATTACATCTGTGGATCGTTGGTGTGCTCCTGGTACGTACACGGATCCAGAAGATATTCGCAGAGGAGCTCCATGCACAAAAACCACCTGTGATCCCGCCGAGTGTGATGACTGCGGTTTCCCCACAGTCAGCACTCCAGAACACGGTGAGTTAGATAAAATAGAAAAATGACCTCTAAAACTAATGTATTTCGAAAGCAGTATGTTACCTAAAACACAAAAATGGCCTTCAGAATGTCCTCAATTAGGACGTGATGGGTTATTTCCAATATATTAAAAACATCCTCCAGAATTAAATAAACATCAATAAAGACATTTGTAATTCTGAAAAGTATCCATACATGTGGCAATAAATACAAAAAAAGCCTACTACCGTCAACATCAGTGCCTTATGGGTTAAGGGTGTATTTTCCGTCATCTATTGACAGTCTGTATTTTTCAATACAATCTGAAAAATGAGCTACATTTGTAATCTAACTTATGAGCAGAATTATTTACTTTTATATTATTATCCGCTCAATCAATGCATTATGACATTGTTATTTTTCAAAAAGACCATATCTTAATTAGTACTAAAATGATAACCATGGGAGGGGGTTATAATTCATATTTTTACGGCTAATTTAACATTGCATTATATAAGTCGAATTGATACATTTATAAATACATTTGAATTAACGTGTTTGATCTTGTTTCTAGGTTTATATTTAAACTATGAGAGTCACGTGAAAAATAGTCTTATTTTTTAAATGATATGTTATTGAATGTAGATAATATTGAGAACATGTATTTTTAGTACCTTGTCCATACGTGCAAATGGAACCCGAATGGCTCTTTGGAATGTATCAAGGAGGTGAAGTTGTGGAAGTTGGAACATGTGGTGAAGGTGGATACTTCAACGACACAGATTATATTTGCACATGTACAGAAATGAAAGGTTTGCATGAAGCCCGACAAATTCCTTTTTCAAGCAACACTTTGCGTATTGCTGTATAATTGCTTGGACAAACTTGACAAATACTTATACCTGTCTAACAAAAAGTCTTAATAACTTGAGTATTTGACGATGATGTGTACAACATTTGACTGGTGGGGCGCAAAATTAAAAAAAATACGGCTTTAATATACTATTTTAGAGCACATTTAGGCCGAAATATGGCACAGTTTCTGCTTTTGGTACACTTAACGTGGGTACCCCGACGTCGCCCCCTTTTGGACTAGCCGCTGTTTAATATCATATCCTTCATAGGAAAGCTCAATATAACATATTTATTTAACAGTGAAACAATTTCCAGTTGACTGAATGTAATTCTTCTCTTTTTATAAATTTCAGTTGACTGCACCTGCAAAGTGTCTATTCCTCTGACAACTGACACAGAGTCTCATGGCTGTAACGGAGGATGGGTAGGACAGCTTGGTATGCCAGCCATGGCCAATGTACAGAACAACTGCGGACACTTTCTAGGTTACAATTCAGTTTTAGGAAATGGTGGTCACCTCGGCACCTATGTAATGGACGGTCTCTTTGCTGGAGATTGGGTCAGCCAGCTTAAGTTGACAGCTGCTTTCACTTTGGATGCATCTTGGGATAACACAGCAGTTGGCACAAAGTGGGGAATAGTCACTTATGGAGATTGTGCTGCTGACGCTTCTTTCGGTTTCAGTGTCGAGAAAAACACAACCGGCACTTACTTGGCTGCCACCTTGGAACTGCAGACTGGATCTTTGACAAAGCATATACTTTCTGTTGGCGGTGTGAGTATTTAAACAAGTTTAAAAGCTTATTTTTCCTATTTATGTTGTTAGTTACACACAGCCACAATGCTTCCGCTTTGATAGTGACTCTTGGTTGTTGACAAGAGTAGCATGTACCATCAGTAATTATCAATACTTGTTTTATCAAGTGAAATAGGTGTTATGATAAAATTTACATGGCCACATTTCCTCCTGACAAAACTATATGTGACACGGTATAGATAAATCAAACCGTACATGTTGTATCGATAATCTAATTAATCGGATGCAGGATGCACCTCATTATCTGTTTATTGCGTCTCGATGGGATTCCACTAAAAAAAAGAAATATACAACTTCATTATAGGTAAATTATTTTTAGAATGTGTATCTAAATTACAAAATATTGTGTCGTGCATCTGTTAGTTTTCCATGCGATACTTGCATGAGCTGTGGTGATGTAAAATGTTAAGTTGTCTATTATGCACCATCACCAGGCCACAGAAAACAGGGTACTAGTAGACCTATCATCTTTGCTGAATATGTGAATGATCGGAGGTTTTTCCCTTGTACGACACATTGATGTGTTAATCTAATGTTAACTTTATTCTGTTTTACCTTTTGTTACTCCTGACCCAGGTTTTTTTAACTTTTAAGGAATTTGTTGATTCAAACATTTAGTAGTCCATTTTAACCAGCACCAGTCAATGGGTTTACCAAAAAACATGTTATCATGTATGTAGGAAAGGTGAATGAGCATGTTTCTTCCTTGTTCGACACATTAATCTGATGTTAGTTTAATGCTGTTCTAACTTTTGTGAATATGACCCATTAATAAACCAGCATTTGATCACCTTTTGTATTTGTTGAATAAGTACATGGTCAGTTGTTCTGTTTGTACAGATCTTATCTGGAGTGAGCTACCATGCCGTATTTATCTACGAGCAGGATTTGACTCCCAACAGCTGGAACCTTTATTTGATGAATGATGCTGAGTACAACAACTGTGTCGGTGGTAACTGCCTTGGACCCGTTGCAAGCTCCAATCCTACAGGTTGGCAACATACTCTGATATATCATGAAATCAGAATTGTAATATTTGACTTGGGATCGTATATTGAGCCTATTAAGTTAGAGTTTTCCACTAAGCTGTTATTGTGTGACGACATATATTACTTGTCAAGATAGACTGTTATAAGTCACTTCGTAAATGAACTTTTGAAATCTTTTGAATCTTATTTACACATGACTGTATGTAATTCAATATCTTGAGAACGGTTCCGTTGATGTTGATATATTTATCTTGAGACCCTTAATGGACTCCAGGCATGACTTGACGCACAAACAGCTTCTTTGCTTTGCATGTTGGCAATGGCCAGTGTGGGATTTTTCCTTCTCACATTATAATAGCGCAATTATAAAACGAATGATTATCGTCTACTACAGCTATGTGATTAATGGCTTTATGAAAATGATAATTGTGTTTTAAAGTACGTTTTTCGTATTCAGGCACCATTACTCCACGTGGTTGTGGCTTTGTGATTGGCTACACAGGCTCTAACAGCGATGACGAATTCTTCGTTGGAGACATCTGTCAAGTAAGTTTGTCACAGTGAACGGTGGTGGTTTGCTACACATATAAAAATAAAACATACTTCTTTTTGCCTTTAACTGCATTAATCCGTGATGGCTAAAATATATAGTTCTCTAGAAAAATCACAAAATCTGCTGCTGACCATTCAATCACATGTTTCAGATGTATGACCACCGTGCTACATCTTGAGTAAATTATTGGACAAGTTTTATACTGCATCACAATAAACACTTTCTGGCTTTAGTCCATCACAATCAACACGTTCTGGGTTTAGTCCGTCACATTCAACACGTTCTGAGTTTAATCCGTCACAATCAACACGTTTTGGGTTTAGTCCATCACAATCAACACGTTCTGGGTTTATTCCGTCACAATTAACACGTTCTGGGTTTAGTCCATCACAATCAACACGTTCTGGGTTTAGTCCATCACAATCAACACGTTCTGGGTTTTACTCCATCACAATCAACACGTTCTGGGTTTTACTCCATCACAATCAACACGTTCTGGGTTTAGTCCATCACTATCAACATGTTCTGGGTTTTACTCCATCACAATAAAGACTTTCTGGGTTTACTCCATCACAATCAACACGTTCTGGGTTTAGTCCGTCACAATCAACCCGTTCTGAGTTTAGTCTGTCACAATCAACACGTTCTGGGTTTAGTTCATCCCAATCAACACGTTCTGAGTTTAGTCCCTCACAATCAACACATTCTGGGTTTAGTTCATCACAATAAACACGTTCTGGGTTTAATCCATCACAATCCACATGTTCTGGGTTTAGTCCGTCACAATCACGTTCTGGGTTTTTGTTTGATATATTAAACTTTCGTAATATATAAAATGCAATTGTGTTTCTGCTCACAATTAAACAATACAAATTCCAAGTTTTTTCTCTTAGAAATATGCATATTTATCTGCAATAAACACATTATCGCCCAACCCTCTATGTATTTTTAGTCACAAAAAGGTGATATTATGTTGAAAACGGTTACAATTGATTGGAATTATTGTCTAGTTTGCAAGCGTTGGTTTTTACATATACATGAATATCTATGATAGCGAAAATAATTCATAGGTTGTGTACAAAAATGATATGTTTAAATATATAGTGCTGCAATATGTAAATGAATATGTAAAAAAAGGAATACTAATTAGTTTGATTATGTAGGGATCACTTACAGGACTAGTTTACAGCTAATGTTGTCGTTTGTTTCCAGGTCAGTGTGGATATTGGAGCCAACTCTAATGATCTTCATCCATGTGTGTAAAAATAAAGACCGAGAATGATGTGGACGATATCACCGACCGTTAATTGACCTTCACTAAGGATACTTGATCCATGTGATTACATAAACCACCTGCTTTATTCACTACAACAATATTATGATACATAGTTTGAAATACCTGTATATCTCTACTGTTGTATGCTTGTATAATAAACAGGATGAAGTGCATAATATAACATAATGTATCATTTTCTATTTAATAGAGCACCACTTATTAGCAGGGTATTGTAGCAAAATAATGCTACTAAAATTAGCCAGAAGGTCTCATCTGTTGTACACACAGACTGCTACTCACGCACATACTTTCCACACATGATGGTCCTGGTCCATTCTTAAAGCTTTAATTGTATGGGGGGGGGGGGGGGGCGTCTGTGACCGATATGCAGCGTGCTGGGCCCTATCATAAGAGTTGGTTAGATATTTTAGAATGTGTTAGATATTGATCCAATACTGGGATATCTGTGACTTAAATGGATTTTTATAATTATCTATTTTTGGGATAGGGCTACTGTGATCCAGTCGATTTTCCCTTTTTGTGTTCATCAATTTATTTTTCGTTCGTAGATTTTTTTATTTTTGGTCGATTTTTTTGTCGCTCGTCAATTACTTTTAATCATTTTTTAATTATTTTTTTATTTTGTTTTTTTTCATTGGCAATTTTTTTTATTCGACGGTTTGGTTTTGCATTGATTTTTTTGTCGTCAATTTTTTTTTCGTTGATTTTTTGGCGATTTTTTTTATTAATTTTTTTATTTTTTTTATTTTTTTTGTGTGTTCAGTAATTTATTTTTTTGTTATTTTTTTCTTTTGTTTGTTTGCTCGTTTTTTCATTCGATCTTTCGTTTATTCATTCGATTGTGTAAGATATTTTTTTGCAGTCATTTTTTATTCTATTGCTGTTTTTTTTCGTTCCATCGATCTGTTGTCTCTTCATTTGTTCATCCGTTCATTTGTTCGTTTGTTCATTCAAGTGATTAACTCTTATTTATTTTCTAGTCAACTTTTTCTTTGTCTTTCACTTTTATGAAAAAAATTCGTTGTTTTTTTTGTCCATTGATTTTTTTATTCGTGTACGGTATAACCTCAGTTCCGTACCACCTGAATAAGCGTCCCGGACCGCTTTTGTCCAGTCACAACTTGACTTAATGCTTAAGTCTCATTGACCTAATGCTTAAGGATTAACCTTTAGCGGACAACCCATGCTGTTCGTGACTCGGACTACTTTTTTGCATCAAAGAAATCTTGCGTAACGGACCACTTGGGACATCAAGGGTCATTTTTTCGAGTTTCTTGGATCACAGAGAAAACATTCACACCCACATTAAAAGTCGCGTAAGTGTTTGGCTGACCTCAAACACTCTATTCTGGGTCAGCCAACACTCAATCAATTTAAGATCCCGGGTCAGCTGACTCCAGCCCTGCTATTTCACGTTTTCGTGCGGGATTGTTCCAACCTGTGCTGTCTTGTGTTTCAACCCTCAAAACGCAGAATTATTTTTGTTTAAAACATGGAGACGAAAGTTTTTTTTTATAATTTAAGACGTTTTTTCACAGACGGAAAAGAGTTTGGTTTATATTCCCGTTGTCTTGTATTACATGAGGTATGAAAAGAACACATAATACCACGAAATAACAGGTTTAAAAGATGGACCGCTAACAAAACCAGTGTATTTTGTTGTTAAAATACCAGTCTATTTAAGGATAAACACACGACAAGTATTTCACTTGTGCATTAAGATCTTAATTTTAAATAATAATTAATCATGACAACTTTTATCAGCCATTTTTCCAATTTGACATGATTTAACGGGTTCGGGTTCAACATTTAAGAGTCAGAGCACGGGGGGGGGGGGGGGTAACATGTTTGAATCCCGCTGTGTCAGATATAACTTTCCTCTGTACACACAAAATTATGCAGTGAACCAAACTGTTAAATAAGTGTGATAATCACTAATCAAAAAAGAAAATATAGAAAAGAAATGAAAATCATTTTGAAAGACTGGGATATATTGAGATTCGACAGCACAATACTGCGTAATGCCGCGTATTATACAGATACAGATATGAGTAATTTCACACACTTTAAGTTGTGGGTCGCGGTAGTTGGTGACAAATTCAATTCTATAAGTTAAACATTTTAGTGTGGGGATCGACTATTCAGAATCTGACTCTGTGGACGTCAGATTCTGAAGCCTAAAGACGACCCCCACACTGAAAGAATTAAACAGATTTATAACATAGGTATTCAAAGGAAGCGGAAAGAGGTAACTAAGACATTTATGATGATTTCAAATTGAGAACACCCGTTAGACTCCATGGTTTATATACAAATATATCAGCGTTATAAGGGTAAGGGGTTAGGGATCTCACCTGAAACTAATGAAAGTGTGTTAGACGGATTTGAGTTTTATATGTCATCATGGCATTGTGTGAGCCCCCGTAACAATGATTATTGTATGATATTCACGACTTTTACATTTCATATCAGAAGTTAAAAGAGTATGAACGAATATACTTACGTCAGGAAGACAATTAACCTTTCTTGAGCATTTTGAGGAAGTGCCATTTAAAATGGCCTGCTTATGCAAACTTGGCAATTATTCAACATACAACTATATGAAATCATAGTTGTAATACAAGAGGAAAAATTATATTATCGAATGAACAAATAACGATTAGGTAAACTTTCAGTTTTTAAAGTTGTAGGCAATTTTTGTACATTTATTCAAATATACTAGAATTATTTTGATCTCATATGTGTACAATCGGCTAGCAAAATTCTGTGACAGTTATTGGTGGAAATCAATTTAAACCGGTATCTCTAAACACTGGAATACAGATTCGCCGGAATACACCGGATTACACAGGCATAGTGTTTAAATGGGAGTCCGTCATTCAGTAAACGAGGATATTATTCCGGTGTATTCTGTTTATTCCAGTGTATTCTGGCCAAAATAAACCACGTCCGTCATGGCTGAACTGTTATCGGAAATATAGGATGGAAAGCTTGGCCAAATAGTACATTTTCAACCTTTTCCGAAGTGCTTGACGAGATTCCTTTTATTTCTTAGGAAAACTATTCCAAAGCCGGGGAGACGCAACTGAATTAAAACACACCACTAAAATATTTTCTTTGTCCGACCACTACATTCTAAGCGGAGAATGGAGAGTTATTGTTGACCTAGTACAGACCAATTATCATGGTATGCCTATGGTATTAAAATCAGTCAGGTGTGACCGAGCTGTTGATTATGAGGGATCGTCATTATGTTCTGATTTGTTTTAAGTCAGTTAAAACCCTCGGAGCCCTACATTCTTAGCTGTGAAAAAGGATTCGACCTGCGGCCTCGACATCGAATGTAGAGGTCCCCGGGCTTTATCCTATACTTAAAACCCACCACTACATTATTTTCTTTGTCCGACCAATACAAAGAAACATGACCGTCGAAAGAAATGTCCAACGTTTTTGATTTGGCGCACTCTGTGGCTGAAACCTTTCATTTCAAGTTCTGTTTCGGCCAGACTACTACGATTGCAAGTTCCAAACGATGGCCTCGGAAAATACACTTTTGGTGTTGTGTTTGCAATCGGAGAATTTCTTATATTTCTCATATTTTCTGTCCTGATTGCAACTGAATTGACCGACTTTTAAAGTTTTCCAGCATTATTCTCATATTTGTGAATGTAGTTTCCAATATAATGTCGCCTGGCTTTCTCTATCGTTTTGGTGCAGAGATGGGCTTTCGTCAAATACTTCGATAGCACCACAGTCTGCATGACATTCCTTCATCACTATCAGAAATGTGTCCTTTATCCATTTCGCTTTACAGCATGTTGATGTGTATGAGTCAGCTGGAATTACTGACGCAATTTCCAGCTTAAATGACGAACAATATTTAATTTTTGAAAGCTAGACATCTGCCAAATTAAATTATTTGAATACCTATGCATATATCGAAACACCACCCCAAACATCCGCTCTATCCTTCCTAAAGATTGGTAGATAACCTTCTAGTTTACATTTTGAATTTTCGGTCAAGAATGTTTCGCAAATAGCGAGAAAATCGTACACTTTTGCGACATCCGCGGTTATAGCTTGCAGTTTTCTGTGTTTATCCCCAACATTATAATGCCGGAGTGAAATCTGTTAAAGAACCCTATTCTGACTCTGTATAACGCTAAGTCGACACTCATGACTGATTATGTGACGGCGCATGGGACCACGTGATTGTGATCTATATGTCAGGCAAGAGACGTGAAAAATATATAGTGTATCAGTGAATACAAAAAATATAATAACATGGATGAAGGACAGTAACATGCACAAAATCAAACATGTGACTGTTATCACACGATTATATCAAACAAATTAATTTCAGTTGTGGGTTGATCTGATGGTGTAGGGATGTGCTGTGGTTGTATTGGTATTAACATATTTAGTATGATTTACAAGCAGCACATCATTATGATAATACAAATGATCTCCGGATGCAACGGATGTGCTGTAATTTATTTATGAGTATTGTTGTAATTATAGGACATATGAACATGACGACAATTTATGAGAAATTGGTAGGGGGTTATGTCATAGCAATTGAAAAATACCATTTTAAAGGTATGGAACAGTCGTGGGATTTAGATTTGCAAAAATATTAGTAACACTTTTGTCGGGAGAAAAAACATGTGCATTACACACACTTTGCACACAATGAGACTCATCTGAAGAAGAATTAACCACATCTGAATTAAGCGCTTACATTTGTTCAGTGAGTTTCCATGATATTTTGTACATCTATTTAGTTGAACAAATCTGACGTTTTAGTGCGTTTTACAAATAGGACGGCCAAAAATATGACACATTTAGTAAGGAAGTTGAAAATCAATTTTGTCAGAATATTCTAACACTTTAAGCCCCACGCACGGCTATACTCGTTATATTCGTTTTCAATATTTGATTTATCAAATCAAATGCCGTTTTTTTGCGAAAAAGTGATGTTTAATAAATAGAAATTGTAACTGTTTGGTGTCAAATTATACAAATATGACTAATTTGCACCCACTTGATGTTGTGGATTGCGGCATTAGGCACAACGTCAAATGGGTAAAAATAAAATGATTGAAATCTAAAGGACAATGAATATGAAGAATTATTTAAAT
Organism: Flabesymbios commensalis; assembly: GCA_964017125.1. Taxonomy (NCBI): domain Eukaryota; kingdom Metazoa; phylum Annelida; class Polychaeta; order Terebellida; family Flabelligeridae; genus Flabesymbios; species Flabesymbios commensalis. The sequence goes on from OZ024911.1 coordinate 18,454,282, forward strand.
ACATCAAATATGGTCATGACTATACAATTATCATAGTAATTTTTATTATTCTTGACTTTCGGACACATCATATGAATGTCTTTTGCAAAGTAATATATCTATTGAAACTTTTATTTACCGGTTTATTGGATTCCTGACAAGCAACAAAAACGATCATAAGTCTACCTCATTTAAAATAGTTTGAGTCTGATTGAATTGTCCTCATTCCCAGAAGATTTAATACTTCTAATTAGATGTACCGATTTCAACACACACTATCATTGACATAGCGGGATCAAAGGTTGATAACGTTTAAAAGCAATGTTCACAAAATGAGCATTTCTGATAAAAACCCTGAACTACTTTTGGGATCATATGTTCAGCCAAGTAAAAAAACATCAAAAAAATCGAGAAAAACTCGAATTGGCGAGACCACACCCTCCCACCCACCCCTATCCATTTTTTTAAATATGTACAGCAAAAAAGACAACACAAAAAGGCACAACAAAACTAAAAATCCCCCCCCCCCCCACAAAAAAAAAGAATAAGAGTTGGGACTTGAACCAACCCACCCACTTCCGAGTTTTTCTAAGTTGACAAAACCCCTAACACAAGTCATAGTTGCTGATTAACAGTCTATGACGCTAGCACAGCATCAAACCAACACTGTAACAATGTTTTTGTATACATTTCCTGTTTTTTCGCCGCATTCTCTGACAATACATTTCACAGATCTGAAAATATGTTACTATTGTTATTCTACACGTACATCTTTCTAATTTTATCTCAATAAATTGTGTAATATCGATAATGCTTTGACTTTACACATATCTTGAACTTATATTTTATTGAATATGTATGAATATGAGTACGAGTATAAACATGACAAAAATCACTCTGAGGTTATAAAGGTGTTGGTGTACACATAAGTAAAATACCTTACGTAAGCTATTTTAACATTTATTTACAGGCTTATGCGAATGCACCTTAATTAGCTAGGACACGACAGGACTTATCGATTTTGGTTTCATGCAAACTGAATAACATTATCTTCGTTTCGTTTCCAGTATGATCAACCTTGAAAGTGGTCATTTTTTCTAGCTGATTGAATTGATAATGCTGTGATTCGTGTTTTTTCAGTCCAATTTCATGGATTTTCAAAGCAATACCCAGGAGAGCTTTACTGTTCTGAAGGATATAAAACCCCCACAAATATAAGGCTATTACGAAAACTTATTGTATTCTTATATGCTCAGTGACCACCTACCACCTACCTATCCCCAATACGAGTAGTCGGGGCATGATAAATAACTATAATGATACATATTTACTGATATTAGCCACTGCCAGAAAACAACAAATGCATTAAAAATATGACAAGCCCTCAATATGAAAGGGCAACAACCAACCACCCACCTGTACCCTAACGTCCTTATTGTATTTATTTAAAATATATGCATACACTGCACTCATTGTTATCGCTCTATGTCTATCCACAACAAATTTTGCTGAAACCTTTTACTTTTTTACTTTTATGTGGTACAATAAAATATATTATGGTATATTAAAATATATAAAATATTATATTTAGAATCAGCATTAATTCAACTATGAACTGTATCATGAACTGTCTGGCAACATAAAGCTGCCTAGCCAAGAAGTATATTCAATATACTAGGCCGAAACATTTTTGATAATGTTGCAATGTTGTAACGGTTATATAAAACAAAATATTATTATTGTCAAATAATGTTTAAAAGCACATTTCATTCCGGATGTAAATGGTAATGCCATGGAGACTTAAAAAATCATATTCGCGAAAGTAAAAATATAATCAACTATTTTCCGTAGACTGTGTCTATTCTAAGATTATTTCTTTAATAAATATTGAGTATTATTTGATAAATTGCTGACATTTTCAACTAATACAGCATGCTGTTACATCTCACAAATTTACTAGTTTCTCTGCACTCAAAGCTGCGTATAGAAAATTAATTAACATTTGACCCAGTTTAACCAGGAGATCGTGGAATCTTGTCGGTTCTTCCAAATTTAATTTACTGCTACGTGAATCACTAATGAATATAAGTTGCCAAGAAAACACATCACCCAGAGAACTGTCCCTCTGGGAGGACTATAACATATAAACCGTAACGCAGTGACATCCACGGCTGATGAAGCTCTGCAGAAAGTGGACCACGATCTGATGTGAAGTAAAACCAGGCCAGAAAACATGATACATTCAACCAATCGTGGTTTAATGTTGGTGCAGCGTCTCAAACAGTGGCCCGGCATTTATCCACCATTGGGTGATATACCAACTTTCCTGAGAAGCGAGGCCTATGGAGAATTAACATGGGCCTCACAAACAATATAAAACCAGGCTTTCTTGAGATTTAACATCAGTCTTACTTCAGACACCATAGTAACAATCATCAACCGAGCCAGGTAAGATTTGTGTTGATATCTCATTTAATCAACATAGGGAAGTTATAAACAATCTTATTAGCTAAGCTGCTAACACACCACCTAAAATTAAAATGGTTTAGATTGAATTAGCTTTTCTTTGAAGATCTCAACAGTTTTCATCATCTTCTGCTAATTATTACTGGTGTATAAATGTATACATATTGCCTCAGAAAACGGCTTTAACGTTATGTGATCGTAAAGGGGGTGTCGCAGTAGGTCTACAACGTATCATACATACATTTCAAAGACGGCCGGACACTCTGGCATTCGTTGACATACCCTGACATTCGCTGGCATATGCTGGTACACACAACATTATTTTTAAACCTGTTAACATTTTTTTTTGGTATATTTAAGCAAAAGCTATGCACATGTTTAGCACGCTAGAGGAATGCTAGGTTTACGCTACTCATAGGTTGAGTACGCTTATTACACATATCCTGACTTAAAAGTGTGCCTTACAACTTAGAACTACCGGCCTGACTACGGCTCTGTCAGGACAGTACGCCGTTAATTCTTGTATAGCTGCCGTATTCATAGCGCAATTTGGAAGATCTGGTGTTCACAAAAGTTCCTCGCACTAGTGGGACGCTGGAAATGTGGGCCGTATACGCTACACATACGCTACAGATACGCTATCATGGCTATATTTAGGCCATACACCGGTAGCAGGCTAATATTTGCTGGCATTGGCTGTATGAAGCATATTCCGCATTGGCAGGCCATATACTTGCATTAAACTACCCATAAGTTTAACACCGTACACTCACAATTTACTTTTATTTAAGGTTTTTCTGAGTATGTCACTTAATTTAATTTAATAGGTTACAAACACAACTCAAAAGTGTTCCTATCATGCACCATATAGTGTGACATCCCTTTAATTTGTCACGTAGTATTTATCATTTTAAAGTTAAACATAATTATACGAAACAATTATCAATATTTTAGGCTCTATATAGGTAGCAATATAGTTAAGAAAATGGGAATAGTGAAACATTTCTTACTTGTAAAAGGTCCATTCCTTCTTGAAATCTAATGATAAAGAATGAAAATATTACTTTTACCAACATTTAAAAATGAGTCATCACAAATGATCGATTATTGTGATATACAGCATATTATAAAAATTATTGTTCACAGCTTGAACTTACATCAAGACAACAAAGATAACAAGATGTTGAGATTAATAATTTCACTAACGTTGCTGTCTCTCAGCCTGGCCAACATTGTCAAACGCAGTGAGTATAATTTGTTTAGTCCAATACATTTCACAATTGATTATATAGCATGGAGATAATGGAAATATTATATGTGTGACCATTGCTATATTATATTTCTCTGAGTACCGTTTCACGTATGTTAGGGTGTCAAAATACTATAATCGTGACAGTTAGTACAATTCCATCTAATTTTATATACACACAATGCATTTCTATTTCAGCATTAGTCAATTTCTTTTATGTAAAGCTTTGAATTTTAATGAAAATATTATAATATTAATATGTTCGTTCTCGGTTATTTTGTGGTTTTATTCCATGAACTATTCACCCATTTTCCCCCTAGTGACGAAGAAATACGCCAACTGACTAAATTTAAATACAGAGCGCAACAAAGAATTAGTTATTTTGGCAATCTAAAGTGATATGTCTTCAATATTAAACATGTGAGATGTAGTATTTTTATCAACATACATCATCTGTCTAATTGTTTGATTATGTGTTACCAGGTACTGATGAAGATGAGTGCTACCGATGCAGTGACTTTGACGCCCTGGGCCGAGGTTTTATAGAGGCTGATGACAACCCTCGAATGTGTGGACATTACAAGGAATGTTATAAAGTTAAGAATAGTGGTGTCATCACATCTGTGGATCGTTGGTGTGCTCCTGGTACGTACACGGATCCAGAAGATATTCGCAGAGGAGCTCCATGCACAAAAACCACCTGTGATCCTGCCGAGTGTGATGACTGCGGTTTCCCCACAGTCAGCACTCCAGAACACGGTGAGTTCAATTAAATAGAAAAAATGGCCTCCAAAATTAACGCATTTAGAAAGCGGTTTGTTATCTAAAACAAAAAATAACCTTTAGGATGTCCTCAATTAGGGCGTGGTATGTTTTTATTTCCAATATATTCAAAATATCCTCCAGAATTAACACAAACGCAATGTAAAAACATCTTGCAAAATGTATTCGATTCGAACAAATAATATTGAAAAAATATATATGCCCCCAAATTAACTCAATTATGACACGATATGTTATTTGAAATATTATAACCTAAAGAGTTAACTGCATTAATAAAATATTTCCCCACAGTCTACAATCCAGACATCAATCGGTATGCTGCTCCATTAGTTGGGATCTAGTAGCGACTGACCACAATTTCGCGATCCACAATTTCAAATGGATAGGGATACCTGTATTCAAACAATTGCAGCATAGCGTCGATAGGCGGAACGGAGAGAAATTTGTAATTCTGAAAAGTACCCATACATGTGGCAATAAATAAATAAATCCTACTACCGTCAACACCAGTGATATATGGACTGAGGGTGTATTTGCCATGATCTATCGTATACTATTCTACAGTTTGCATTTTTTTATACCATCTTAAAAATGAACTTCGTTTGTATTCTAACTTATGAGCAGAATTACAATTAATATATTATAACATTGTTATTTCCAAGAAGACCATATCTTAATTAATACTATAATAATACCCAAGTCAAAACCATGAGAGAAATTATAATTCATATTTTCACGGCTAATTTAACATTGCATTCAATTAGTCGAATTGATATATTTATTATTGACGTGTTTGATCTTGCTCGTACATGTAGGTTAATATTTAATCAATGATATTCACGTGAAAAGTTTTGTTTAAATTATATGTTATTCAATGTAGATAAAATTGAGAACATGTATTTTTAGTACCCTGTCCATACGTGCAAATGGAACCCGAATGGCTCTTTGGAATGTATCAAGGAGGTGAAGTTGTGGAAGTTGGAACATGTGGTGAAGGTGGATACTTCAACGACACAGATTATATTTGCACATGTACAGAAATGAAAGGTTAGCAACATATAAAAGGTGGAGCGCTGAATTTCAAAATGTACGGCTTCAATATGACATTTTAGAGCTTATTTAGACCGACATATGGCACCTTTTCTGCTTTTGGTACACTTAACGGGGGTACACCGACGGTGCCCCCCCCCCCCCCTCCTTGGATTAGCCGCTGTTTAATATTATATCCTTGATAGGAAAGCTCAATATAAAAATGTTTATTTAACAGTGAAACAATCTCCAGTGAACTGAATGTGATTCTTATCTTTTTGTAAATTTCAGTTGACTGCACCTGCAAAGTGTCTATTCCTCTTACAACTGACACAGAGTCTCATGGTTGTAACGGAGGATGGGTAGGACAGCTTGGTATGCCAGCCATGGCCAATGTACAGAACAACTGCGGACACTTTCTAGGTTACAATTCAGTTTTAGGAAATGGTGGTCACCTTGGAACCTATGTAATGGACGGTCTCTTTGCTGGAGATTGGGTCAGCCAGCTTAAGTTGACAGCTGCTTTCACTTTGGATGCATCTTGGGATAACACAGCAGTTGGCACAAAGTGGGGAATAGTCACTTATGGAGATTGTGCTGCTGACGCTTCTTTCGGTTTCAGTGTCGAGAAAAACACAACCGGCACCTACTTGGTCGCCACCTTGGAACTGCAAACTGGAACTTTGTCAAAGCATATACTTTCTGTTGGCGGTGTGAGTATATAAACAAGCTTAAAAGCTTATTTTTTTCCAATTGATATTGCTAGTTACACACAGCCACAATGTCACCGCTTTGATAGTGACTCTTGGTTGTCAGAGGTTTTCCCTTGTACGACACATTGTTGTTTTAATCTAAGTTTAACTTAACTCTTTTTTACCTTTTGTTACTCCTGACCCAGCTTTTTTACCTTTTAAGATATGTGTTGATTTAAAACACTTAGTAGTCCATTTTAACCATCGTCAGTCAATGGGTGAACCAAAAAGCAGATTATCATGTATGCTGGATAGGTGAATGAGCAGGGTCTCTTCCTTGTTCGACACATTAATCTGATGTTAGTTTAATGTTGTTCTAGCTTATATGAATATGACCCATTATTAAACCAGCATTAGATCACCGTCTGATATTTGTTGAATAAGTACATGGTCAGTTGTTCTGTTTGTACAGATCTTATCTGGAGTGAGCTACCACGCCGTATTTATCTACGAGCAGGATTTGTCTCCCAACAGCTGGAACCTTTATTTAATGACTGATGCTGAGTACAACAACTGTGTCGGTGGTAACTGCCTTGGACCCGTAGCTAGCTCCAATCCTACAGGTTGGCAACTATACTCTGATATATCATGAAATCAGAATAGTAATACTTGACTTGAGATCGTGTATTGAGGCTATTAGGTTAGGGTGTTCCACTAAGCTGTTATTAAGTGACGACATAGATGTACTTGTTAAGATAGACTGCTATAAGTTACTTTGTAAATGAACTATTGAACAGACCATCTCATTCACACATGATTTTATGTAATCTTTACAACAGTTTTTTTTAATGTTGATTTATTGTCTTGAGATTCTCAATGGACTCCAGGCATGACTTTGATACACAAACAGCGTCTTTGCTGTGAATGTTGGCGATGGCCAGTGTGGGATTATTCCTACTCACATAAAGCGCAATTATAAAACGAATGACTATCGTTTACTACGACCACGTGATTAATGGCTTTATGAAAATGAGAATTTTGTTTCAAAGTATTATTTTTTTTTTTCAGGCACCATTACTCCACGTGGTTGTGGCTTTGTGATTGGCTACACAGGCTCTAACAGCGATGACGAATTCTTCGTTGGAGACATCTGCCAAGTAAGTTATGATAGTGAAAGGTGTTGGAGTGTTACACATAGAAAAATATAACATGATTCCACTTTCTTTGGCAGTTTTAATCCGTGATTGCGAAAAAATATATTTATCTAGAAAAGTCACAAAATCTGTTGCTGTCTATTAAATCACATGTCTCAGATTGATTAACATTGTGCTAGATTTTGAGTAAATTAATTGGCAAGTTTTATACTCGATCACAATAAACACTTTCTGGGCTTACTCCATCACAATCAACACGTTCTGGGTTGAGTCCATCACAATAAACACTTTCTGGGTTTACTCCATCACAATCAACACATTCTGGGTTTCGCTCCATCATAATAAACACGTTCTGGGTTTAGGCTATCACAATCAACACGTTTTGGGTTTAGTCCGTCACAATCAACACGTTCTGGGTTTAGTCCATCACAATCAACACTTTCTAGGTTTAGTTCATCACAATCACCACGTTCTGGGTTTAATCCATCACAATCAACACGTTCTGGGTTTACTTCATCACAATCAACACATTCTCTTTTTTACTCCATCACAATCAACACGTTCTGTGTTTAGTCCATCACTATCAACACGTTCTGGGTTTATTCCGTTGCAATCAACACGTTCTCGGATTACTCCATCACAATCAACAATTTCTCCATCACCATCAATACGTTCTGGGTTTATTTGGTCCGTCACAATCAATACGTTTTGGGTGTAGTCCGTCACAATCAACACTTGCTGGGTTTTACTCCATTGCAATCAACACGTTCTAGGTTTTACTCCTCCACAATCAACACGTTCTGAGTTTTTATTTGATATATGAAACTTTCGTAATATATAAAATACAAATGTGTTTCTGCTCACAATTGAAAAATAAAAATTCGAAGCTTTATTTTCAGAAAATATGCTTATTTATCTACATTCAACACATTATCGCCCAACCCTCTATGTATTCTTAGTAAAAAAATGATATGTTTAACTATATAGTGATACAATATTTAAATTAATATGTATGACAAAGGAATAATAATTATTTTGATTATGTAGTGATCACTTACAGTAATAGTTTATAGCTAATGTTGTCGTTTGTTTCCAGGTCAGTGTGGATATCGGAGCCAACTCTAATGATCTTCATCCATGTGTGTAAAAATAAAGACCGAGAATGATGTGGATATCACCGACTGTTAATTGACCTTCACTAAGGATACTTGATCCATGTGATAACATAAACCACCTGCTTTATTCACTACAACAATATTATGATACATAGTTTCAATTACCTGTATATCTCTACTGTTGTATGCTTGTATATCGTCATCTTACAAAATAAACAGGATGAGGTGCATAATATATACAGAATTCATCATTTTTTTATTCCATAGAGCACCACTTATTTAAGCAAGGTACTGTAGCAAAATAAGTTACTAAAATTAGCCAGAAGGTCCCATCAGTTGTACACACAATTTGGTTTTCATTTGATGATTTGGTTTTTGCGTTGATTTCATTTGCGTCAATTTGTTTTTTTTTTCGTTGATTTTTTCGCAAATTTTGTTTGTCTTAATTTCGATTTTTTATGTAAAAAAAATGTCTGTGTTCATTAATTTATTTTTTTTGTCATTTTTTTTTTCTTTTGTTTGTTTGTTCGTTTGTTCATTCGATTATTCGTTTATTGATTCGATTGCGTAAGTTATTTTTTTTTCAGTCAATTTTTTTTCTTTTGCTTATTTTTATCGTTCCATCTATCTTTTGTCCCTTCGTATGTTCATCCGTTCATTTATTCGTCTGTTCATTCAGTTAATGAGTTCTTATTTATTTTTTAGTCCACTTTTTATTTGTTCTCTCACTTTTATTAAATAAAAATTCGTTGATTTGTTTTGGTTCATCGATTTATTTATTCGTGAACGGTATATCTTCAGTCTCGTACAACCTCAATAAGCGTCCAGATCGATTTTGTCCAGTCACAATTCTCATCCCATCGACATAATGCTTAAGGATTAACCCTTAGCGGACCACCCATGCTATTCGGGACTCGTACCACTTTTTTTCACTAAAGGAGTCTCGCTTAGCGGACCACCTGGGACATCAAGGGTCAATTTTTCGAGCTCCTTGGATCACAGAGAAAACATTTACACCCACGGTCAAAGTCGCGTAAGTGTTTGGCTGACCTCAAATACTCTATGTTGGGTCAGCCAACACTCAATCAATTTACCATCCGGGTCAGCTGACTCTAGCCCTGCTATTTCAACATTTTGTGCGTCATTTTTTGTTCCAACCTGTGCTGCCTCGTGTTTTAACCCTCACAACGCTGAATTATTTTTGTTTTAAACATGGAGACGAAATGTTTTTTATAATTCAGGAAGTTTTTTCACAACCGGAAAAGACTTTATATACGCCGCTGCCTTGTTACATGAGGTATGAAAAGAGCACATAATATCTCGAAATAACAGATTTAAAAGATGGACCGTTAACAATACCAGTGTGTTTGGTTGTTAAAATACCAGTCTATTTGAATTTCTACTCACGAAATGTATTTCACATGTGCATTAAGATCTTAAGTTAAGGTAATAACTAATTATGATAAATTTAATCAGCCATTTTTCCAATTTGACAACATTTTAGCATGCGGTAGCTGTATTTGTAATACAGCTGTGTATTTATAGTTGAAAGCAAACATTTTATAACACAACTGTGGTGAGACATTAAGAGAAAATAGGATTAGGGAGAAGTCTATTTTTTTATTATTATAGTCGCTAAAATAATTCACTTTTCAAAGAGACCGTTTTTGATGAACATTTTATATTTTGAGTTAAAGTACACTTTCTGCATAAGGTTTACCTGTTTATATTATATAAATACACGCACATAATGTTAACCACAATATATTATATTATAATATATAATTATTATAACATGGGTGTCTCTTTAGAAGTCATACTATATTCTACAACACATGTCAGCCCCCGACATGTGTTAGCTCACACATGTCAGTGACGTCATATCTGGCTGTTCCAGTCTCCCCCTGACATTAGCATGATATACATTCCTTAATTTCATAACTTCTGTAGTTCTGTCATTTCTGTAACGTTAGGCCCTAACGTTAAGCTTTACAATAAGAATCCTATTTGATAGGAACCATTTTATTTTTAAATTGACAAGATCTGTGCCAATGTAATTTACGACGTCCCTTTTTAAAACTAGGCCTATTTGGTTTGAATTGAAGTCCAGAATTACTGCCTTTAGACTACGGTAGGCTTACATGTCAAATGTCCTGGCATCTGCATTGGTAACCACTGCCAGTGGCACAGACTGTTCACTTATTTTTTTTATTAGGATCGTTATAATCATTCATGGTTGGCCTATAGATCTAGATCTAATTGTTCTGGAATGGTTCCAAGTAAAGTAAGACATTTGGCAAGTAGGCCTTGTCGAATAGACTACACTGTAGGTCTAGCCTACAGAGTAGTGGGCCTAACCGTTACAGGCCACTCCCCAGCAAACACAAAACATTTGTATAACACCATTTGTACACCGTCGGCCCAGCGTCTTCGACGTTGGTCTAACATTGTACAAATGTGTTTACTGTGTCGTCGACGTGTCCGTGTCACTGTAGTCTAATAGTCTAGTGTTAGGCTACTGTTACTGTTTGTGGAATAGGCTACCCTATAGCCTACTGTATCTAGTCTATAGCCTAGGCATAACTATTAAAATAAAGTTATGACAAATATTCTTGTCAGTCACATAAGCCTATATAGAAATAATTTATCAAAAAAATAGGCCTTCATTCCTAAAAAAAAAGCCCATGATCGGTTTCGAACATGGAACTCTGGCTCTCCAGGTATGTCCCCTTACCACTGTACCACGTGAAAACTTGTAGACTATGTGGTGCAAAGAAAAGCAGCAGTGAACCTATATTGTCAAACAGCAGGGGTGTGTTCAGTCCTCGGAACAGCCAAACTGCCGCATTTTCTATCAACCCTGCTGCAATTCATTGCCTTGAAATTCAATCTTTTAGCTTTATCCTTTTCCGACTCGTACTGACTTTAAATGAATTTAGAATTTATACGGTAATTAATGTCGGTCTGTCATAATAGGAATCAAGTTTGGATATTGAAATGTGTTGGATTCTCATGTTATTGGACTCCGCCCTGGGCGAGGGGCCACGTCGTGGCCCCTGACGCCCAGGGCTACGTCCAATAACATGAGAATCCAACACATTTCAATATCCAAACTTGTTTCCTATAACCAACTACTTTGTTTGCAAGATTTCTAACAGCTAAAACACAGTCATTACAGTAAAATAGTGATAAATAAATATCATAATTATTGGAAAAAATCTAAGTTATTGATCAGAATTTAATTAAAATTACGATTGTGTTGTTTAAAGTATTTAAAATAGTAAACTTGGTATATCTTTAGTGAATTAAACATATAAGTTTGTAATATATACATCTTCTATAACAGCCCAGTAGGCAGGACATGCTGATCCAATATGGGTTTAACCCTTGAAACGCTGAGATATTTTGGTATAAACCATGAAGACCAAAGTTTTTCTTAATTTTTCAAAATATCTTAGTTAGCTCTTGCGCTTCTTTTGAAAATCTATATTGGTCTACGGCCATTATGAAGAGTGTTACCCTTACAGTGCGGGGATCGACTACCATGAAGATGTACCGTAGAACACTTTCCTTTAGCATGTTTAGTTCTAATTTTGTCAGATCTGTCAAATTTGGGAGCCATTCGGTAAGTGTACGGTTTTTTTTTATAGAAACATCTTAATTCAAAATAATTTTTTGGGGGGTGATAATAAAAACATGAATACGAGCCTAGTAGCGCGTAGCTTTTATGTACATTACAACTAACGAGTCAATCACACACATGTGACTCGCCCTACCCCCGAGTGATTACCGTAGAGTCAGGAGTAGAGCGCGCCACTCGCGAGTCGTCAGCTAGAGGCGAGGTGTCACCACGTTAGCGTAAGTGTTGACAGATAATTAGCTGTCAACGATATGTAAGCACCAGCCGCAGTGCAGCGGTGAGCAGAAAGATGTAACAAGTGTCCCCCCCCCCCCCTCACTCGCGTCGCGCGCCGTGAGGTCGTATCTTAACCATTTAACTCTGTATAATACCTAAAACGTGTTCATAAGTGTAGGCTATAGGCCTATACATAGGACCTACACATACTAGTCATTTTTATCATATCACAACAGGTAGTGTTTTATCAAATGGTCAATAGTTTAGTTTATTTTGAAGGATTTGTAAGATCATAATTTACATGACATGCGATTTAATGTACTACCAGACTGTAATGTTATAGTATGCGTGATGTTACATGTAGCTATACTATAATCACCTTTATTATTATACTGATCATACTTGACTGCTTGCTCATATTTACTTTTATATAAGTGTCAGATTACGCTTAAGTTTATTTTTAGTTAAGCAAATTTTATTTGTCTCATTCTTTATGTTATTATACTATTTAGGCCTATAACAGTTAAAATACAAAAGTACAAGTACAGTACATGTAATTGCCTTACAAGACCTTAAGTAATCTAAGGTAGAAAGAGTTAATTACTGCTACAATAGAAGCCTCTACAGCTAACAGGCATTGAGCGGATTGTGGAATAATGTTCGGCAAACGTCGCAGACGGTGATCTCGCTTATAAACAATACTTGCTCAGAGTCCATCACATGACTGATTATAGTATCATAAACAAAGTGATATAAAATACAGATATCGTTTGAACAACATGAGATCTACCAATATAGGCCTATACAAGTGGCACCAGGATAGCTCATTGGCAGCATGGTTGACTCAGAGCCCGGTGGTACCGGGTACGTAGCCCGCTGCGATATATTTCCTTGGTACACACATATGCAGTGACCCAAACTGTTCAAATTCGTGGGATGATAATGACAACCGAACACATAACTGATTCGCGCCGCATAAAAAACGTGCAAAAAAATAAAAAAATAAAAATGACCAATATGTCAAAGTTGACATGTAAACGGTCAATAAAATCTTTAAAACCTTACATGTGGAGAAAATTGAAATGCAATATTTTGAATGATAACTTTTGTGTGGTCCAAACAGCTATTTGATTATTTTTTAAGTAGTTTAAGTACATTTTTTATAACGGAAGTAAAAAGGCATCGCAAGAAGAATTTAACATTCCAGTTTTAATGTTTTTAGTATTAAAAACAAAGTGGTGTGAAATACAAATATATTTTTAATAAAATAGGATGTTGCATCCTTGTTAGTCGATAAAACTGGACGGGGTGTTAATTATGGGCGCGTTATTTCTATACACTTATTGTTAAACCGCAATTGTTCGCCATCAACACTGCAGTAATATAAACACAATGGTCCTGAAAAGCCGTGAAGCAGGTGCTACTTGAGACTCTAAAATTGTGACCCTGTGGTAGCTATATCGTGTCTACCTACACCTCACTCAGATGAACTCATATTAAAAGTAAAACAACGTGTTGTCGTATTTCAATTGATACAATTCTTCACATTACTTAAGATATTTACGAATATGCTACTATTTGAAAAATGATATTAGCGCGTAGCGATTTTATATGGCATAAGAAAATATATCAACATGCCTAGAACCTCTAGGGCCCAAAAGGCATTTTAGGGAAAAATCAAAAGGTCAATTAGCTCATTAGAGGGCCTCGCTACGTTGCAGACCTTCCTTCCCACTAACTTAGCAAACACTGGGTGTTAATCCAATGATGGTGTAATGCTGCTCCGCCGTCTGCAATGCTTGCCCAATTTGTTTCAAGGTCCCAATATTTATTTTGTTCCAGTGATCAAGTCTACATGCATAAAACTCGCATTTAACGCATAAAACGTCAGTAATTAATAGTCATCCAAGAACTAGCGCTAATCATTTTCTAAGCCATTCATTCACCAAAGTGGAATTATGATGATTGTTTTATAAACTGAAGACGTTTAAATGTCAAAAATATATTAATAAATACTGGTACTAAAATTCCTTAAACCCTATAAGACAAGCATGTTAAAATATTCCGTAAAGTGACATTTAAACTGCGGGATCACGCGAATATATAAGGAAACATTAAGAAACGTTGACTAAATTATTATATAATGTAGCTAGTAATTTTTACTATTGATTCTTCAGACTTGGTTCATTTTGAAGGGGGAATTAGATTACTTTATTTAAAATAATTAATTATACAGCGCTGCAACAATTGGAGAAAAATGTCCAATTGTGACATAAGCTGATTGCTTTGGAAACGCCTTATCAGGCAGTAATCACAGGTAATGGCACGGCCATTAACGGCGCCTATGAAGCAAGATAACGTGCCCACCCCCCAGTAGAGTAGAGTAGAGTGGAGCGCGCCAAATGTGGAGTGGTTCGAGTACGAGACCGATTCACATGTGACTGACCCCTTAGATGTACTGTATTTGTTTAATATTGTGGTCCTGCCCCAAGTCATTATTCAGATCTCAGCATCAGTGTATCAAAACTGATCGGGAATTTGTTACAAGGGCCATAAATAATAAAAAGAACGAGAATTGTATCCCAGCAAATAAAGGGGGGGGGGAGTTGATCAATACTAGGTCAATCCTGAGCTGACGTTGTAGACGGTGGGCCAACATTGAGCAGACATTGTGTCAATGCCTCGCGTGTGCTGGGATAGATATGTCTAATATTGTGCCTGTGGCAACATATAATATCTACGCTGCTTTGTCATATTTCCAATATAGGAATACACCCCGTTAATATGCTAATGAACTTATTACCCTTTGTGCTGCCAAGACCATATTATATATATACGTTTTTCAAACAAATGCCAGACTAAATAAAATACCACCTAAATGTGTAACATATGGTGGTTAATAAAATTATTTAATTTGGGAGATTTTTTATAAATAATTTTATTTTTAATAAATAATATTATTTATTTGAAGCTGAGAATTGCGTTAAAAATTCAAGCTTCAAATGAACGAAACAATACACAAAAAAATTAGCAGTACATGTGTTAACAGCCCTAAGATGTGTGTATGTATGCAAAACAAATAGCCCAGTGATGGGATGGACAGAGCCCAATTACAAAGATATTTACGTTACATCGAAATGTCAACAGCATATCCAGTAACATACGTCAGGATAGGTCATTGGTATAGAGTGGTTGACTCAGAGACCGGGGCTATCAGGTTCGAATCCCACTTTACTCATCCTGCGTGCAGGGTGTACTTGTCTTCCCACTACAGGAACGAATACAACTGAAGTCTCTACAGGGTGACTTTACTAGGTCCACACATATATATGCAGTGCTCCAAACTGTTGAAATTCGTGAGATAATGACAATAGAGAAATACAACAGGCTAGAGGCGCATTACAAGACACAATAATAAATAAATGAAAAATATGTCAAAGCTGATATGTAAGGATCAATGAAATCTGAAATTCGTTTTGCCAGGGTATCTTATTGTTAGCATGGAAAACTCACGGGGGGGAGGGGGACAGTGCAAGTGTAGTTATCGACACCCATCCAGCGAAAAGACACCTGGTGGTAAATTGTCAGCACCCGTCATTCAGTTTTGGTGTCGAGTACTACACTTGGGCCAGTGACACATATGTAAAGACATAGTTTGGCTGGAGGGATTGTTTATCAGGTTTTAAAGCTATATACCACTCCATGTACGTTTCTGGTTTTAGTTGTAGCCTAGGTGCCATTATCTCTGCAATCAGCGTGGTGTTTTCTGGGTATAGATGCGTCGCGCTGTTCGTACACAGTGGACTACTCCTTTAATGTTTGTCTTAATCCTTAGAATGCTAATCACGTCTATAGTGATGTTTTTAGCATTGCCGTGTGTTCTTCAAAAAAGAAAATGTATGTATGAATTAAATTTGTAAGATTGGCATATATTTTGATTCGATAGCACACTAGTGCGTAATGCCACTTAGTATACAGATACGAGTATTTTTACCCACTTGAAGTTGTGGGTCGCGGTAGCTAGACACGAATTCAAGTTGGTAAAAAAATATTTCTATAAGTTAACCCTTTCAGTATGGGAATTGACTTTAGACGTCAGATAACGTCAGATTCTAAAGAATTAAACAGATTTATAATGGCCGTAGACCCTTAACCTAAATATTCAAATGAAGCGGAAAGCGCTAACTGAGACATTTATGATGATTTCAATTTGAGAAAACCCGTTGGTCTCCATGGTTTACATAAAAATATATCAGCGTTGTAAGGGAAAGGGGTTAGGGATCTCACCTGAAATTAATGAAAGTGTGCTAGACGGTTCTGAGTTTTATATGTCATCATGGCATTGGGTGAGCCCCCGTAACAATGATTATTGTATGATATTCACGACTTTTACATTTCATATCAGAAGTTGACAGAGTATGATCGAATATATTTACGTCCGGAAGACAATTAACTTTTCTGAAGCATTTTGAGGAAGTGACATTTAACATGGCCTGTTCATGCAAACATAGTAACTATGCAAAAAATGAAATGAAATGAATCGGGCTTTAGGCCACCTTTGTGCACATATAGGCTAAACTGGGCCAGGAGAACGTCCTGAGGATGGTGAGATGATTGAGATGACACTGTCCTCCAGACACAGGATTCGAAATTCGAGCCCTGGCGGTCTGAGGCCGAGCACGCTACCTCTCGGTCACGGAGGCTCCCAACAATACTGACTTTCCCACGTGGATGGGGAAGAAACATTTTTGTTTCTTTCAAACCGCCGAGACCGGGAACCGAACCCCGAACTCTGGCGTGAAAGGCAGCGGTGCTAACCACTACCCTATGCAACATACAACTACATGAAATCATAGTTGTAAAACAAAAGGAAAAATTATTTTATCGGATGATCAAATAACGATTAAGTGAACTTTCATTTTTAAAGTTGTATAGGCTATTTTTGTACATTTATTCAAATATACTAATATTATTTTGATCTCATTTGTGTGCAAAATTCTGTGAAAGTTATCGGTGAAAACCAATTTAAACCGGTATCCCTAAGCACCGGAATACTGATTTGCCGGAATAAACCGGATTTTACACGCATAGTGTTTAAATGGGAGCCCGCCATTCAGTAAACGAGGATGTTACTCCGTTGTATTCCAGTGTACTCTGGCCAATATAAATCACATCCGTCATGACTGAATTGCCATGAAAATTTAGGATGGAAAGATTGGCCAAATAATACATTTTCAACCTTTTCCGAAGTGCCTGACCAGATTCTTTTTATTTCTTAGGAAAACTATTCCAAAGCCGGGGAGGTAAGGCACCACTACAATATTTTCTTTGTCCGACCACTACAAAGAAACATGACCGTCGAAAGAAATGTCCCACGTTTTTTATTTGGCGCAATCTGTGGCTAAAACGTTGGATGTCAAGTTCTCTTTCGGCCAGACTACTGAGATGGCAAGTTCCAAACGATGGCCTCGGAAAATACACGTTTGGTGTTGTGGTTGCATTATTCTCATATTCGTGAATGTAGTTTCGAATATAATGTCACCTAGCATTCTCTATCGTTCCGGTGCAGAGATGAGCTTTCATCAAATACTTCGATATCCCCACAGTCGGCATGACATTCCTGCATCACTATCAGAAATGTGTACTTTATCCTTTTTGCTTTACATCATGTTGATGTATATGAGTCAGCTGTAATTACTGACGCAATTTCCAGTTTAAACGACGACAAATATTTCAATTTTTGAAAGCTAGAAATCTTCCGAATTAAATAATTTGAATAACTAAGCATATAGCGCAGCACCACCCCAACCGTCAGCTCTATAGATCCTAATGATCGGTAAATAACCTTCTAATTTACATTTTAAATTTTCGGTCAAGAATGTTTCACAAATAGCGAGAAAAGTGTACACTTTTGAGACATTCACTGTTATAGCCTGTAGTTTTTCTGTGTTTAATCCCCAAGATTTTAATAATGCCAGAGTGAAATCTGTTAAAGGGCCCTATTCTGACTCTCTATAACGCTATGTCGACACCCATGACTGATTATGTGACGGCGCATGGGACGGGCTGTGGTTGGTATAAAATATTTAGTGAGATTTCCAAGTAGCACATAATTATGCGAATACAAATCATAGGACATATGAACATGACGACAATGCATGGGAAATGGGGAGGGGGTAATTTCATGGCAATTAAAAAATATCATTGGAAAGAAATGGAACAGTCTTGGGATTTAGATTTTCAAAAATATTAGTTACACTTGTGTCGAGAAAGAACGTGTTCGTTACACACACATTTCACACAATGAAAATCATCCGAAGAAGAATTGATCACATCTGTATTCTAGCGCATTTGGTCAGTGAGTTTCCATGAGATTGTGTACATCTATTTAGTTGGAAGATAAGGAAGATAAACATCAACTTTGTCAGAATATTTTAACACTTCAAGCCCCAAACACGGCTATATTCGTTATATTCGTTTTGAATACCTGATTTATCAAATCAAATGCCGTTTTTGTGAGAAAAAGTGGTGTTTGATATGTGGAAATTGTAAATGTTTGGTGTCAAATTATACAAATATGACTCATTTTCACCCACTCGAAGTTGTGAATTGCGGTATCTAGGCAGGACGTCTAGTGGGTAAATGAAATGAATGAAATGAATGGGGTTTAGGCCACCTTTGTCACATATAGGCTAAACTGGGCCAGGGGAACCTCCTGAGGATGGTCAGATGAATGAGATGACACTGTCCTCGAGACACAGGATTCGAACTCTGGTGGTCTGAAGCCGAACTCGCTACTTTTCGGTCACGGAGGCTCCCCACCATAATTATTCTTCAAGAGTGAGCAGGGAAGAAATATTTTATTTTTTTGAAACTTGAATGTTCGAACCCGCGATCTCCGACTTTCCAAGTAGGCAGCTTTAAACACTGCAACAGGTCCCCCGCCCTACGCTAAATGGGTAAAAATAAAAATAATAAAATCTGAGGAACAGTGAATATAAATACATATCTACATACATCAAATATAGTCATGATTATACAATAATCATAGTGATTTGGATTATTCTTGACTTTTGAACAGACCATGTGAATTTATTTTGTAAAATAAAATATGTATTAAAACTTAATTTACAGGTTTATTGAATTCCTGACAAGCAACAAAGACGATCATAAATGTACCTCATTTAAAACAGTTTGCGTCTGATAGAATTTTAATTATTCCCAGAAGATTTAATACTTCTAATTAGATGTACCAATCCCATCACACACTATCATTGACACAGCGGGGTCAAAGGTTGATTTCGTTTAAAAGCAAAGTTCACAACAGGCGCATTTCTGATAAATACTCTGAACTACTTTTGGACTTGTATTTTCTGCCAGCGTTACGCACAGTAAGCCAACATTAATGCAGTATCGAATCAATTTATCTAGCTTGTTGCATTTGTTGCATTGTAAGGTGAAATAATAATTAACGAATACCAGCTAAGGGGTCTTTTCAAGTTGAAAAAAATAAAAAAGCGGGCAAAAACTCGAATTGGCCAGACCCCATCCTCCGAACCCTTGAAAGATGTACAACAAAAAAAAGACAAGAAAAAAACAAAAACAGCCAGGGGCCTTGACGTTTGTCAACAGCATTGCAAAAAATCAGCTATAAATGTGTCAGGGAATGTATATCTATACTCTAAGATGCATTATCATGAAAAGATGTATATCCTTTATATCGATCATTGGCATTTATATTATTATGTTCGGTTCCCATAATACATTTTGCTGATTTTACACACGTTCTGAAGCACTGCATCTAATGAAATATGCTTGACAAAGAATCATTTCACATGACTACAATGTTAATATTACAAAAGTGCAATTATTACTTCTTCTGGGACTTTTATAATGCCCCAGTTAGCCAGGAATTTTCACGAAATCTTTAATTTTCAATTTTAATTCTTCTGTCTAAAATAGGCCTAACAAAGTTGTAAATTATCAGCGTTTAATGTTTCTTACTCAGCCATGAAATATACAGTAGCCCTAATCCATCATTATCACATGTGGACGTAATGCACTTTCACTGCACCCTCTGTAAACGGGTTTTATCCGTGACACAAATCCTGGTCACGGCACCAATGTAAGCGGGTTTTATCCGTGACACAAATCCTGGTCACGGCACCAATGTAAAAAGGTCTATGCGTTGACACAATCCTGGTCATACGCACCAATGTAAACGGGTCTTATATATGTTGACACGCTATCGTTGTCCCAATGTTCTGGCACGGCAAACACAACACTCAAGGATAAAATAATCAAGTCTTGAATATATATAAAATATATATTAAGCGTAAAACATTCAATTTCTCAGTACACGATTTTAGTACTTATATCTCGTTGTGTAATTTGTTGATAATTTTGCTGTTGCTTCAGTGATCTACAAAGTGTTAGATACCGAAGCAACTCCCACTAAACTTGTCCAAACCCGAAACGTCTCTGTTAGAATTCTCCCCAATTTCTCTCACAATTTCCTCTGAATTTCCTCTGAATTTTCTCACGAAGGCTGTGGGCGCCTTCCTTTATAGCGTTTCCCGACGGGCGCGGTCACTTCCTGTGGTGAAATGACGTTTCCACCAATCAGGATCCTTACTTTGATATACATTCACATTCCTGGGCTGTTTTCCAGAACCGACTCACACAGGCTTCCAGAACTTGGGGACGTCCTGTATGACAATTAGTACTTGTCGCAGTACCGTCTCCACCATGTGGTTCACATGTAAACAGCCCAGGACAGCATGTTTATTTTACCCTTTACTTACCGAAACCTCAATTTAGACACCTGCTACTTAACATTGTTACATACCTCCCCCTATGGAATCCAACTTGTTTACACGCTTGAATTCCATATTTCAATCCCTTAAAATCCCTATGATTAGTAAAATCATATAAAAAATAAAAATATAAGTTTCGGAGGTGCGCACATCTTCCACCTATATTTTTCTTATACAAATATATATTATTTTTACTTAAACAATGTATATGTATTGTCAACCTCTTCTCTGGAACAATGTCTTGAGTGGAATACACTCTAAAATCATATATGATGTTTTACTTACAATTTACATTTTAAACATCACTTCCCAGCATATACGGTGTCTGGAACATTGTTATTGCATAGTTACAGTCATTATGATATCAGGTTTATGCAATATATAAGTATATCATCCTCTTTTCTGGAACAATGTCTTGAGTGGAATACACTCTAGAATCATATATGATGCTTTACTTACAATTTACATTTTAAATACACTTCTCAGCACTCTCTGCCTCTGGAACATAGTTTATATACAGTCACTATAATCTCACGATTATCAATGTATCTTGTAGGACGTCTCCTACACACGTGCACTACCATCCAGTCATCAGGGAGACAGTCTGATTGGACCTCTGACCGTCTCAGACAGCGCCAACACCTCCGTGTTCTCACCACTTGATGTTTGGGCACTTGTAGGTGTTATAAATACTAGGCTGCGTTTTTTCAATTTTTTGAAACAATTTATTAATATCCCAGGGTATCTCCAGTATACTATGCCCACTGCACCTACCCCGGTCATTAACAAAATCATGAACCCTCCCAGTGTAAAGGTAACAAACATGTGGCGTTTGATCTGTACTGGTGTCATAGTTGCAATCCTAGAACGATGTAACGTCTCTATTAATTGACTTAAGGGAATGTCATCTTTGTCATTTAATTTTTGGTAGTCTTTTCATTTTGTTTATTAGATCTATGTCGTTACCTAATTCGTCGAGCAGTCCCCACACAATGTCACCCGTAATTTTATTCAAATGAATACGTCAGCTTGCCTAGATTTTAAATGATATTCTGGTTCGTGATAGTAATAGCGTGCTAAAGTAATTTGGTCAGAGAAAGCATGGCATGACATGTTTAGTTTAGCATACGAAACAGCTGGACGAACTGTAGTCTGATAGCGTTTATTGCCAACAACATATAACCGTTAAAACAATGGGTTCTACTGTAATCACTACCCATATCCATTGCAGCCACCAATGTTATTATGCCTCCAGCCGCCATGAGTAAGCAAAGCTCTGGCACTGTAACACAATAACATTTTTTCTTACCTGATGCTCGTACGTTGGTTTACTTTTTTTTCTCTCCTAAAATTAAACCCATTTATACTATCTCATGTGTTGATAACTTCTTCTCCTGAAGTTATCAACTTCAGTCACATATCAGCGTAACTTTCTACTGATATCCCCCCGATGATGGTATACTTGTGATAATTTGTATTTCTCTTTACTATTATCAACACCTCATCTTACACATGTACCAACTTACACATAAGCTGATATCTTCCCCTCAACAAGGGGTAAACTCGGTTACCTCAGCAACTGCTCATTGATAAATTCTTGTCCTGTAATTTATCAAGCTTATGCTCCTTGATAAATTCTTCTCCTGAATTTTATCAAGCGTTAATATCAGCGTACACCTCTACTGATATATGTAAAATCTCCTTAAACTCCGAGCTATCTCCGCATTGATAATTTCTTCTCTTGAAATTTATCAACTTTTTAACTTCTCTAATATCCTCTTAGTTACCGCATTGATAATTTCTTTCTCTTGAAATTTATCAAATTTAATCCCATATCAGCGTTACTTACTACTGATATCTGCATCTCCTTGATCAGGGGAGAGCACCGTTCCTTCAGTGATAAATTCTTCTCATGAATATTATCAACATTTAATCCCATATCAGTCTAATACCTACTGATATATGCATTATCTCCTCACCTTATTCGATGTCGCGTTGTTGTTTACGTTTATCTACTTTTTTTTAAACAAATTCCCTCCCTTTATGAATCTCGTTCTCTAGCAATTCGCGTTTTCTTAATTTTCAATTGTGCTTACATAATTCTCAATAATCATTCATATTCACCTTTCATCTCCGCTATATCTGAAATGTAACATTCAGATAATCTTAGCTCAACAAGAGCACGGGGAGATTGTCTTCAGATTTACCGTCAGACATGTTAGCAAATGTTGCCCTGCGTCTTATCACGCGTTACAGCTACTTTGAGCTGAACATACTTAGGTATATTTTTACTAACTTGTGATACAGGCCACCGTCTAACCATGTCTGCACTGTGTCTTCTTACATTTCGTATACGCACTAATATTATGTAATATTCCTTAACCCCAAATTAAATTTCGACTGTATTTTTGTTCTAGCATTAATACTGTATTTTAGAGTTAAAAGAAAAAATCCGAATAATACATTTAGCCCCTTGTAATAATTATTTAATTTCTGAAAATAAATACAAATCCTTACAAATATTTATTAAATTTTGAAAATCAACACAAAATCTTCTTGATTTAACCAATTTGATTTCTCAATTAACAATACCAGAAACGACCATTCTGAGTGGCGTGTCCTAATAATATTATATTCTCAACATTATTCACGTCCTCGTTTATGGCTCGTCTCTGATTTATGGCTGTCCTATACTGGCGGAACATAACCAGTAACTCATTATTTTCGAAAATCACACAAAATCATTTTTGATTAACCAATCTGATTTCTCAGTTACACTACCGGAAACGACCATTATGAGTGACTTGTTCTAATAATATTATTTCTCAACATTATTTACGTCCTCGTTTAATGGATCGTCTCTGATTTATGGCTGTGAGATACTGGCGGATTATCCCCAGAATCTCCTCCATATTAACCTCTTAAGTTCGCCTTATATGTTTCCACATAATTTCTGAACTGCCCAATCAATCCTTTGATTGCTGCTTATTTACTGGGGCGCAGTTATTTGACCCGCTCATTATAGGCCTACTGTCTTATCACCTCCCCCTGTCACTGTATACTCAATAGTAAGCAGTCTCTGTACACACAAGTACCTCCCCCAGCTTGTTTGCGTCTTTTTATGTCCGACCGTAAGTCCGTCTTATTATTCTCAGCTATAATATTTGTCACTAGTAATCCCGATTATCTTCCCATTTTAACCCTGTCTTGATTACAATGCTGTTGTATAGAACTTTAGTCCCCCCCTTTTTAATTTTTTGAATTACATTGTCCAAATGTGTTTTCCCCGGGAAACCAGAGATACCAGTTAACTGGGATAATTCTATTTTTTTATTTTTTTTTAATGGATCAGCCAAAAGCTTCTCAAAAATATAAAGATAAATGAAAATTAACTACAGCAGCCTAGAACATAACTGACCTCCGACTACATGTATGTGTGTAGCCAACTATCCCAACGTTATGTAGCTTCTGTCTAAATCCTGTCGATCCTGCTCCGTCTGTTGTCCTCTAGGTCCCGTCTGTCCTGGCAAATGCCCAACTCCGTGTCTGTCCTGTGCATTCCCGTCAGTCCTGGCAAACGCCCAACTCCGTCTGGATACTGATTCCCTCTGGATCCCGTTTATTTATCCCCGTCTTGATAACAGTAGCGGCTTCTGATAGCAACCACTACATTAACTAGTATTTATCCACTGATCTTAGTTTTGCCGTTTTGCCGTGCCACTGTCCAGTCACTTTTCTAACTTTCCAAGTTGTTCAACCAGGTTCTTGAATTGATTTAATTTGCTTTTTCAAATTAAAATCCTGTCAGATGGCACCAATGTAAACGGGTTTTATCCGTGACACAAATCCTGGTCACGGCACCAATGTAAGCGGGTTTTATCCGTGACACAAATCCTGGTCACGGCACCAATGTAAAAAGGTCTATGCGTTGACACAATCCTGGTCATACGCACCAATGTAAACGGGTCTTATATACGTTGACACGCTATCGTTGTCCCAATGTTCTGGCACGGCAAACACAACACTCAAGGATAAAATAATAAAGTCTTGAATATATATAAAATATATATTAAGCGTAAAACATTCAATTTCTCAGTACACGATTTTAGTACTTATATCTCGTTGTGTAATTTGTTGATAATTTTGCTGTTGCTTCAGTGATCTACAAAGTGTTAGATACCGAAGCAACTCCCACTAAACTTGTCCAAACCCGAAACGTCTCTGTTAGAATTCTCCCCAATTTTTTTCACAATTTCATCTGAATTTCCTCTGAATTTTCTCACGAAGGCTGTGGGCGCCTTCCTTTATAGCGTTTCCCGACGGGCGCGGTCACTTCCTGTGGTGAAATGACGTTTCCACCAATCAGGATCCTTACTTTGATATACATTCACATTCCTGGGCTGTTTTCCAGAACCGACTCACACAGGCTTCCAGAACTTGGGGACGTCCTGTATGACAATTAGTACTTGTCGCAGTACCGTCTCCACCATGTGGTTCACATGTAAACAGCCCAGGACAGCATGTTTATTTTACCCTTTACTTACCGAAACCTCAATTTAGACACCTGCTACTTAACATTGTTACACCTCTTACGTAATGCCAATTATGGAAATCACAATACACACAGTAGACCTAAGGATAAAGACCCATGAAGGCTTTTTCAACTCACACGATCTTTGCTGAAATGTTGCTGTAATGTTGTCAGACCAACGTTGAGTCAGGTGCTAGTTGGCTGTATCAAATGCTATGAAATGAAATAAATGGGGTTCTACACCACATTTGTACACATATAGGCTAAACTGGGTAAGGAGAACCTGAGGATGGTGAGATGAATCAGGTGCCACTGCCCTCCAGACAAGGATTCGAAATTGAGCCCTGTTGGTCTACTGCCAAGCACACTAACTCTCGGTCACGGAGGCTGCCGACAATATTCAATATTTACAATTGAACAGGGAGGAAACATTTTGTTTCTTTGAAACTTGGATGCCAGAGCAGGAGACGAATCCGCGATATCTGACTTTCCTAGCAGGCACCAGGACCCCTCCCCTTCGGTATTGTTATTACATATATACAAACACATTACCTGTGGATTTAATATTGGTTCACCGTCAGGGGCGCTTCCCAACATTTTTCATATTTTATCCTGCACAACATATTAAATGTGCATAATATATATTGGTCATGTCATTGCTATCCCTTACCTGTTATAATTGACAGGTATGTTTTTACTCTGGTTCTGCCATAATAGTGTTCCCTGTTCCACTTTGATTTTCATTTATTGCAAAATGAAAAATATATATTTTAAAGTTTTATAATCCACATGCACGGCTGGTCCTCGTCTTCATCATTGACGGTTGGCCAGTAATTGGTACAAAACAATCAACGAATGGGAAAGCGTGAATTCAACTATGATACTGTGTCATTAAAACAAACACTATTGGCCCAGCTGCTTTATAGACACCTTATAGCCCTACATATTATTACTTCGAGGCATGTTTTTAATATACATATATCCACTTCTAAAGTATGCATACTTGTAGGTGCATCCCAGCAAATACGATACGGCGAACAGTGGATCAACACTCAAAGGTTTCGAATTCCAGAAGTTTAGCCAGACCAAATATAGAGTTAACTCTATGGCAAGACACGTGTGATTGTACTCCAGCGGTATTGCCTCATTGTAGTAGTCAACGCGATGCGTACAAATCATAATCTCATAATATATTACACTGGCTATATACGCTATACTTTTCACAGAAGCTACATCGACTTAACGTTAGTTTAATGTTGGGCCAGCAGTGCAGACGGTGGACTAGCATTAAACCAGGGATAACTGGATATTTAGATTATTGTTGTGCCGCCCTCTACATCGTTTACCCAGCATTAAAGGAACATCATGTATTAATAATATTACTATTTGTAAATTCAATTCAAAATAAAGTTATGGCTTTGGCACCACACATTTTAGTAACTTCTAATTAGATCCCTATTAGCGTGATATTTAGGCCTTTATTACAATGTGATGTTGAATATCAGCTGCCATCGATAGGGTCCATAATACAAGAACATAAATTAGGCCTACTATTTGTGTTTTTAGCATAGACTTAGGTTAAAATCTACGTTCAGTTTAACTTGAATATAGCCCTAACATAGGGACGCAGACGGTTAATATACGGCAATATAAATAGTTAAAATTATATGTATAAGATTGGTACTATTACATATTCAGTGCCCGATTTTTAAATTGGAGGGGGGGGGGGCATTGGCCTTAGACGATGGGGGATGTGACCCATTATTATTTCAAAAGGGGGGCATTTTCCCAACAACAAATAAAACACTTAAGGGTCATTCATATCACCTCATATTCCATAATAAACGTTCATCAGGTGTTCATGCTGATAGAAATATCAAAGATTCATATTGGCGGTTATGCTATTATTAAAACCGGAAGAAGAAAAAATGGTTTAACATTCAGCGTTAGCAAGTAGGCCCAATCGACTTCACGTCACCACGCACTCACATGAGTTAATATCACTTGTGTCAATCAATTGCGTCAACAATATCGAGTGTTATTGGAGTCGATCACATAGCTTGAGTGCTACTCATTGTCTTCCTCGGGTGCTGTCGGATCTCTTTTTGGGGCAGTGTCATCAACTTCCTCTGTTGTTGCCGCTAGGCCTACACCTATTTACCTTAAACCGCTAAGCGCGACTGTAGTCGCTTTCATCCGTTTTATTAGCCATTTAAACATCAATATTTGTAAATTGCTTAGTCTTTAATTACAAATTAATCAAATACGAACTGTTTTCTCTCACTTAAAGTTGTGGGTCAAGGTAGTGAGACACAACTCCAAGTGTGTGAAAATTTAAATTATAGTCGGGTCAGTTAGGGGGGATTTAGGGTGGAATTGTGCACATTTGACTACAATCATGAAAGTTTGCACACTTATAGTTTTGGACCTGCTGAATTCAAATCTGCCGGGAGCCAAAGCCAATTCTCAAAGGGGACGCCGTATTTGACAATTCAAAATGGCCGCCACCTCTAAATATTTGTCTAATTACTAGCCAACCTAAGTCACAGAATTACAATTATAAAAACAAATTCTATGTTTAGTTTTACAGAAAGTGATTCCAAATCAGTTGCCCACTTGGCAGTAACATTAACTGACATCACTGTAATGAAAAATCCAAGATGGCCGCCACCGAGAAACTTTTTTTCATCGCTACATAGCCAGATGTCATAAAATTTGAAATAAATACTTTTTTCTTTGGTTTTTAAAACCCCTGATTTCAAATTGAATGATAATTCAACAGTAAGATTGATTGTGACTCCAAATTACTAGAAAATCCAAGATGGCCGCCAGTTGATTATCATATTACTAACAAAACAAAGTCACATAATTGCCAGCAAAAAAGACCATTCTATCTTTTTGATTTCCGTGATTGCAAATATGATACCTATTTATCAGTAACCTTCACCATAGCATAAAATTCAAGATGTTGGGCAACAAGTTTATTATTATCAGCAAGCCAAGCAGACCATAGCTCCAGAGTCTTTGATTTAGTACATTTAGCTCTCTTATAGTTGCAATGCAATTTTTTTAATTACAACAGTTAAGATTCAAGATTGTGAACATGAAACTGCTTCTTATATTCATAAATTATCTGTCGACCTGCTGTCCATTTTTGCACCAATTTATATGGTAATGTAGCGGTGGTGGTATAGAGTAGAGTGCATGTAATGACTACTTGCAGAAAGAATAGCTGCTATCAACTGGGAGCTATGTTGCCTTTGCCAAGACGAAATGAATGAACGGCCTTGCTTCATTTGAGAAAGATCATGGGGAGAGATTTGGTTTAAAGGTGTCAAGGACTCAACTTGATGAAGGTCGGGGTATTGCTGAGACAATTCAAGCACACAATGCTAAATATCATAAAGTGTATAAAACATACTGTAGCAACTCTCAGCTGAATAGCTTCACGGACAAAAATGATTCTGCTGACCCAAAACTCAAAAAAAAAAGTTCAGTTCTACAGTATCTGCTCTACAGAAGTATCCTTGTTGCATATGATGTGATGGACAGGACAGAAAGAATCTACTTAAAATGGAAACAGATCATGTAGACACAAACGTAAAAGCATGGACTGAGAGAACTAACAACTCATGGCTTCTCGGCAAACCGATTTCCCAAGCAGCTGATGCCTACGCTGGTGACTCGGTCTTCAAACTATCAGCGTTGTGACATTTATATAGAACGCTTTTTGCAGAGAACCAGGCGCTTCGAGGAATATCTTCTGAAGATCCTTCCTAAGTTGACATAATTTTCCCAGGCCAGGGAGGCTTTATCTCTAAAAACCAGAATGTTGGACACCTGCTTTCTGTAGCCCAGAGGCTGTTCTTGATGCGTGCAGCAGACACTATTCAGAAAATGATGTCTCTTTTTACCTCCGATTCCCTAGCTCATCCAATCACTGGATATTTGCGAAGCGTCATCACCACCATACTCCAGGGTGCCTCAACGACGAGTTACAGGCAGAGCTACAACTTAGAGCAAGAGTGGCAATCACAATTTCTCAGCAGATTATTTTCAATACACGCAGTGGTATCTACCATGCAGCAAACTCTACAAACATCCGTCATAATGAAGACATGAGACCCCTTTGCTTCGGACCATCATGCTGTATGGTTAGGGTAAGAGGAAGAAAATCATCAATAATTTCAATACCTTTGGGGTTTCTGTATCTCACAGTCGTGTAAAATGGTTTGTCCAGAATGCAGTTGTGCTACCCACAAATATACGAAATTGCGAAAACAAATGAGTACAACGGCCCCATATCCAGCTGGATTTTACAGACACTTGTGTACTACAAGCCCAAGCTGTACCTGAAGCATACGCAGTGATCCAACCAGTTGAATATCTAAGCAGTGGTTTTCATGTAACATGTATCTCAACTGAATTCATGACCATCTCATAATTTCTTATATGGATCCATAGTCAAAGATAAGTCTTGGATGCCACAATGAGGCAAGGCTTTGACTTCTCACAAGTGAGAAGAAGACATTTGAAGCCTTACCACTAACACAGGCTTTCTAAGAACTGTCAACACATCCGTAGGAAAATACTACAGGGCAGCTTTTTTTAAATCAGGCAACGTCTGTCCACCAGGATATCCCAGACTCCCATGATTGGGGTGACACTTGAACAACAGTCGTTGGTTGCCTTTCTGAAAAAATCTTGGTGACAGCAGCAAGGCATGCTCACTTATTCTGCATTGTGGCTGTGCTAAATAATGCACAGGTAACTGCAAGTGCAGCAGACCTGGGGTAGGATGGTCTTGAATTTAATTTGGTTGATCAAAATTTTGATTGGTCAAGATTAGAAGCAGCTTTTGTGTCCGAGTAAAATAATGAATTTTCAAGTGTAAGTGTTCATGAATCAGTCACACATGTTCAAAGAAGGTGAGCATTCTTGCTATATCAGCGTTTGGATGCTTAAGTCATTGATTGTTCGTATGTAGTTTTTGCTTGGGTAGTTATAAGCCTGATTGTGTTGATCAATAATCTAGGATAACTAGCCCATGTTGACGAATAAAAAAGAAGGTTATTTTTAAATATAAATATTCATGAATCAGCGTGATTCCAGTTATAGCATGTGATATTATTGCATTGCTTATGGATATATTGCTTTTTTGTTTAGATGGTCATCAGCCATTTTTTATTATTGATCATTATTGTTCTCGACCTAAGAGATTTGAAACAACTTATTTTTCAAAAGCAAAATATTCCTGAATCAGTGTGATTACAGTCAAAACATGTGATAATATAAATGTTGCATTTATTGGTCTATTGCTATGTTGCTATAGTTTGTTTGTTTGTTTGTTTGTTTGTTTGTTTGTTTGTTTGTTTGTTTGTTTGTTTGTTTGTTTGTTTGTTTGTTTGTTTGTTTGTTTGTTTGTTTGTTTGTTTGTTTGTTTGTTTGTTTGTTTGTTTGTTTGTTTTTTGTTTTGTTTTTTGTCATCAGCCTCATCTCATTGATCAATAAATCTTGATTTCAAAATATAAGCTTGGAAACAACTCTTTTCTTAAAGAATAATATAAATATACTTACCCTTGAGTGTAATATTTAATGAGTAAAGGTACAACAGGTGGTTTTATTAATATATAGTGTTCATTTTGTTTATTTTAATGTTTTGATGACTTTAAGTCGGCTTTTGTTGAGCAATAAATCTTGATTTTATAGGGCAAGTTTTAATCTAAACCATGTAAAAGAGTTAAAAGGACACTTTTAAGTTTAAATTTGTTATTCTCGTTATATTAACAGGTAGCCATAATTATTTGATTTTGCGAAATGACAATCCCATTCGTCACTACTAAACAAATAAGCAGCAAAATGAGAATCGCTAGTGTCGAAATCTTCAGAAAAATGCTTTGCTTGTAAATAGGCCTACAAGGCGCTCGGTTTGCTACTTATGTTATTGAATGGCGGCCATCTTGTATTTTCCACGATGTCAGTCTTAGTTGTGGTTACTATTAAATATGCACCTGTGATGTCTAAAACCTCAGAATTTTTTGGTAATTATGCGAATTTTACTTGACCAGTAAAGTGAAAATATGTTTTTTTGGGTGGCGGCCATTTTGAAATGTCAAATACGGCAACCATATTGAGAATCGGCCTTGGCTCCCGGCAAATTTGAACTCAGCAGGTTAGAAACTATAAGTGTGCAAAATTTCATGCTTGTGGACAAATTTGCACAATTTAGTCGACCTGGAATAGGAAAATCTGTGCTTTTGGGTGGCGGCCATTTTGAAATGTCAAATACGGCGACCCCATTGAGAATCGGCAGATTTGAACTCAGCAGGTCAAAAACTGTAAGTGAGCAAAATTTCATGCTTGTAGTCGAATGTGCACAATTTTTCCCTAACAGACCCGACTATTATTTAATTCAGCGGTTTAAGAGTTAATATATTATTATTATTAGTCACAATGAACAAATTTTCTACAATATTTGCTGTACAAAATAAATTTGTAGGCCTATTATTATTCGTTATATATTGGTTCTTTTTTTAGAATTTTGTTTGCTTTTGATTTTAATGGCACATATAGTCTAAGTCTATATAGACATCTACAGAGATTTCCCTTAGAAAATACATTGATAAATGCGGATACAACAGGTGTGGCGAAGTTGTGGCGAGGTTACTTAGCCCCATGTGGCGAGGTTACCAAAGCTGTGGTGAGGTTACTCAGCCTTCTGTGGCGAGGTTACCAAATCTGTGGCGAGATTACCTGCGACGAGGTTACCTTGTGGCGAGGTTACAGTCAGGTTACAGGTGACAGTCCACTATTTCGTTGGAATCAGCAACATTTCAACTACATTTTGGTTTCAGTAGCTCGTTTTCTGCCATACTTCATTTAAATTGTATTGGTAAGCATATAGGCCTATGTTTTGGATCATGGTGAAAAGTTCTAGGCCCTTTAATATAAAGATCTTGGCCCTTTTACCAATACGTTCTGGGCTTGTCCAGGTCCCCCAACTCGTGGGTAGGCTGCGTTGGGTGAGAGAATAAAACAACACTCTTTTCTGGATCAAAAATGAAAACTGAAATTTTATTGTGGTTTCGTACATTATATAGTATCGGTATATCCGGCCTACTATCGGGCCAGCTGCGCGTAACATAATTCGCCATAATTTACGGCTGGTAAAACATAATGTCATTTAGTGTAATGTCGTAGGGTCGGTAAACATACTCATATATTTCCTTGATTATGCTGTGGATTTATTACACCTGCCACTCAGGCCGGGCTTTGTTACAACGACTCAATAATCTCCATTTTCCTTTTTATAAGTTTGGCATTTCTTTAGATCCACTACGTCGTTCACAGTAAATATACAGTCTGATATAACATCGTATATATATTATATATATTTATACCTTTCTATATAATAGTTACTACTTCCCGTAGGCTAGGTGTTCTTATTAATATGGTTACCAAATATCATATTGTTCTCTCTACTTAACCAGTCCGGAGAGGGTTTGTTTTGTACCCTCGTATAATTCAGATAAATTTTGTTATGTAAGCTTCTTAACAGTCATTGCGTACCCGTGATATACTTTAACACCTAGAGTTAACACCTAGCGTACGGAAGTGTGGCAAACCGATTACTCAGTCCATTATTAATATAAGCTGCGGCTAATAGTTGTCTGCCTGGGGAGTAATAACACTCACGGCCTGTGCCCAGCTTATCCGCGGTCTGGCCTGTCTTTAAACCAATTAGTCCTTTATATAGATATTTATTAAAACCGTTACAACCAGACTAAACCTATTTGGAGGACGAATATATTTTTCACGCCTGGCACTTATGCCGTCAGTACGGGATACCCCACTAGAAACGGGACATCCAGATATCCTGACACGCAGTATCAGTGCACGGTGCGCGTGTCGCAGAAACCAGCCGAAACAATCAACCCTTCTTTCCCAGGGCTTACCATGCTGTAATTTTCATTTATATTAGATCGGAATATTTTACATTCGCTCCCCTCTAACGTGAAAAGGTGTATGTAAGTGTATACCCTTAGATACACCTTTTTACCATAAATTCATCTCTATGACTAAAATATTTATGTTATCAAGCTTAACCACAAAAGTCACTTTACATTTCAACAACTTATTCAAATTGCATAATTATGCTTGCATCGTATCGATACCTGTGCAGGTTAACATTGCATTGTCCCATGTATGTAAACTTTAAACAACGTGTACAATAATCTTTTAAGCACTCTCAGTTAGAGGACTCAGCAGTTCCCCCTGGAGATGGAGAGGCAGGCTGAGTGAGGGCCACCCATGTGGGCCCTAATGATTGCAGCTCAGACGCTGTCTCCGCATCTCGCGACTTTGGGATTGTGTCAGTTTTCTTGCACCATCGAGTATTCCCCCATTTTCTCAATATGAATATTGTCACCCCCACTGAAAATGTAATGCTGACCCCGGCCGTAATCCACCCAGAATGGTAGGGATGATCAGGCCCTGTATTCCATCCTGGATGACTTACTTTTGGGGGTAGCTTCAGTTTTTGGATAGTTAGGTCCGTTATTGCAGGTAGGTGTTTCCATTCTGGGCGTTCCAGTTGCTGTCTCACCAACTCGTCCGGAAGAAGCTGAGGTAAATTTAGTGTATCTACAGAAAGAAAGGGATTTACATATTTTAATGTTGAATTATAACGGACTGTACCTGAGAGAAGCCATTCTTTGCCCCGTACCTGACAAGTAGCAGCTACGCGCAAAGTGTATATTCCCAGCGGGAGATAATTGGCTCTCTCTGGTTTCTTTGGACAGTGAACACTGTACGTCTCCCCAAAACTGAGGAGCACGAAGATAGTGGGTGTAACTTCTTTTACTGTCCCAATTGGGGCATCCACTCTGGTAACCGTTACAGCACAACTTTGATAATGATTCGAGTCACCGTTCAGAATACTGCGTGCACACAGTAATCGTCCTGCTCCATAGATTGGCCCAGTTCTGCATATACCTGGCTGATTTCCGATGCAGGTGTGAGGTTCGAAAATACCTCCGTGACGTGTGTCTATCGCCACTGCTGATGGTACCTGTATCTGAAGTGTGTAGTCAGAGGTATTGCGGGGGACTGGCCAACTAGAGATCCGGTACCTCAGGTATTCTGTTTCATCCACTAAAGGTAATTCTGCCTTGAAAACTAATTTGTTCTGATCCTCCCACATAGGGTGGATTTGGATATGTTCATAGTACCACTCACTACGTGGTCCAAAATGTCCCAATTCACGGCTGCTTTCCAGGATCTGTACCAGATCCTGTAGTGGGAGAATTTCCTCTGTGAGCCAGCCAAGTTCAAGGGATGCTCGTTGCCGCTGATATCGATCGCATTGGCGCTGCCAAAGGTACTGTACACTCCCTAAGGCGGCCAATATGCGATCGACTCGCGCATCATCCTGCAATTCTGTGATTCTTCCATTGTTTCCACTGGCTATTTTCCCCAGTCTCGTGGTTTCTGTGTACAGCTTACCCATATAATGTTCCATGTCACGAATGTGCTGCATGTTTCGCCTCACTTCACTATGTGTTTGATTTACAACCGTTATCAAATCATTCGTGGTGTGCACAATTTGAGATTCCAATTTCATGGCTGAATTTATGTGTCGCTCGCATTCTTCAACTTCACTTTGTGTAGCTGTACCAAAAAGCTTAGAACTTATCTCACCTACAATGTTCAATAACCCTCTCCTTCTCCGGACTCTGGGTGCAGAATGTGAAGAGGTCAGAGCATCTTCCATATCCGTTATATGTTGATCCCAAATCATGCGTGTTGTGTTTGACGGTGGACGATGGTGATATAAAAGTTCCAATACATGTCTAAAATTTGTCAATTTTTCAGAAATACCTTGCGGTGGAGTGGGTGATTCAATTATCACTAGTACGGTCCAAGTGGCCACCTGGGCCCGTATGTCTTCCGGTGTAGAAATCAATAATCCATCTTGGAGTGGGTGCGGTTCATTTTCATGCAGATGCGCGAGCGTAGGAGACATTATTAGGCTTCAGCCATAGTAAAGTAGGATACCAGTGCAATAGCCTCGCATTTTCCTTTCTTAATAATCTGTGGGCTGGGAGGAGAAAAAGCTTGGCGTTTCACTGGCCCAGCTGTGTCTGCAATAGTTTCAGCTGGCTGACGTCGTACGACCCAGCGGTTCCTTCGGCGGCTTAATCGGACTGGGGATACTGCAGGCTCAGCAATCAGAGAAGGTTGGTTGTCGTCCTGCGACTTCAGTGCCCAGTGCGGTGCTTGCTTTATAAATCTGGTTCTGAGTCCCTGCGGCGAAGTAAAATGGGGGGTTGAAAGTGATTGGTTCACGCCCTTCTGACTTGTATGTGCAACCGGTTCCTGGGTCTCCATGGGCTCGAGGGAGGGGCTCCGTTCACTTCGAAGGCCCTCCTCTGGAACCATTGGCTCAGGTTCATCTGACTGTGCAGCTTCTGGGCGTGTCGGTGGTGGAGTAGGAGGGGGTGTCCTGCTGATTGGCGGTTGAATGTTGGTCTGAAGGGGAGGTGCCACAGCCGGTTGGTCGGCCGGGGGATCATGCGTGGTGACTGACCTGTCTATTGGTGCCGGAATAGCTGCGCGACGGCGCTGATCTCGTACTGGGCGTGGATTGATATCCTCCCATGCCATGTCAGGGTCGACTATTCGCACCTTCTCCCTATTTAGCACTTTTGTTTTATTTGTCTGTTGTTGGCGGATCCACACTACGGGTCCCCGCACTCTAGTGACCTCCCACATAGGGTCCCAACGACTTGTAAGAGTTACTCTTTCTTCTGCTTTCACTACCACTGTGTCACCTACTTTTACATCATCACAATTAGCCCGCCGTGCCAGTCTCTCCCTATTGTACCTCCGACTGTCTGTCGTAGCTTGCCTGGCCACTTTTAGTGCTATAGCCAGATCATCTAGTCTATTTCCAAAATAATTGTCTCTTTTTACAGTTAGCAATCTGGTCAGGGGCAGCCGACCACGACGTCCATAGAGTAGAAAGAAGGGGGTGTAGCCAGTTACCGAACTCACACTGTTACGGTAGGCGGCCAGACAGTCACCGAGTTTATTTTCCCAATTTGGGGTATAATTATTGACAGTTTTTGCTAACATTTCTTTCAAAGTACGATTAAATCGTTCTACTCGCCCATTGGACTGTGGATGTACAGGGGATGTGCGGTGGTGAATAACTCCTAATTTCTTCAGATAATCCACCCAAGCTTTGGCGCAAAATTCTTGGCCATTGTCAGTGATTAGGAGCTCTGGAACTCCGTGTCGTGGTACAAACTGAGTGGCCCATGCATTCCAGACACTTTCATTTGATTTATTTGGAAGGGGAAATGCTTCAACCCAACCAGTGCAGTGGTCGATAATTGTTAGAACGTATTTATTGCCAGAGAGGGAGGGGACGAATGGTCCAATTAAATCGGCCCCTACTATTTGCATAGGGTATTGTGCGAGAGGCATTTCCCCCATAGGTACATGGTCTGATCGACGTTGGTGCACCTGGCATACAGGGCACAGTCTCAATCGCTCCCGGATTGTCTTTCTCATGCTAGGCCACACATATGCTTCTCGCAGACGATCTAGAGTTTTTTCAGTAGCCATATGTCCAACTTCTTTGTGAGCGCGATCAATGACAGTATTCTGATGGGCTGAGGGAAGGACTAATCGGGGGTAGTCAGCTGAGTAGGGGGTAGGTTTTCTCACACTATATAAGGCATTGTTTATCAAGATATAACTGTTTTCCTCATCATCATTATCGGCCCGTTTACGTAATTCAGCAAACTCCTGTTCTTGATCTCTAACTATGATAGTCATATCGAATCCATCCTGAAGGAGGGGCAGTTGCTCCTCAATTCTCTGATCTGGTATGGCTGCAGGGTCCACCCATTGGTCACAATCAAAAGTTGCTATTTCCCTTTGTGGTGGTATCCGAGATAACATATCTGCACGAATATTGTTTTTGCCAGCCCGATATTTAATTTGAGCTCCATATTCAGCTAATAGCACACCCCATCGCTGTATTTTTGTATTTTGCATGTCCTTTGTGAAGAGGGAGGTGAGGGGTTTGTGGTCTGTGAATACAGTGAATTTTGCCCCATATAGGTAGGGTCGTAACTTGTTAATGGCATAGACTACAGCGAAGGCTTCTTTTTCAATAGTGGCCCATTTTCGTTGGGTCGTGGATAGAGAATGAGAAATGTATTGTATCACCCTCTCAACTCCTTTTTCATCTTCTTGGACCAAGATTGCCCCAACAGCATATTCACAAGCATCAGTGTAAAGTTTATAGGGGTGGTTAATTTTGGGTGCAGCCATCACACTAGAAGAGGTTAAGAGTCCTTTTAATTGTTCAAAAGCATTTTGTTGTGGTGTGCCCCATTGGAAGTGGGCATGTTTGCGTTTAAGTGTTTCTAGGGGTTCAGCCACTGCGGCATAATTAGACATACACTGCCGATAGAAACCTGTCATACCTAAAAATGATCTTACCCCTTTGATGTCAGTGGGTGGCGCCAAATTTTGTATGGCTTGTATTTTTTTCGGGTCTGCTGCAATTCCATCCTTATTCACAATATATCCTAATAGCTTCACACTGGGTAGTCCGAAAGAACACTTTGTTGGTTTTAACCGTAGACCGGCTTTTCGTAAACAGTCAAAAACCAGTTGAATATGGGCTAGATGATCATCCATATTTTCACTGTAGATAACAATATCGTCAATGTAGACCATCACACACTTTCCAATCAAGCTAGCCAGTACTTTATCCATTGTACGCTGAAACACACTAGGCGCATTGGTAAGGCCAAATGGCATCCTCAGAAACTCATAGTGGCCCATATGACATCGAAAAGCGGTTTTTGCTATTGACTCTTCCTCCATTGGCAGCTGCCAGTACCCGGCCTTTAAATCCAAAGTGCTGAAGATGGTGCTGCCCCCTATCTGGTCGAAAATGTCTTGAATCTGTGGGAGTGGATATTGGTCTCGCACTGTTACACTATTAAGTTTTCTATAGTCCACACAAAATCTCGTTGTCCCATCCTTCTTTGGAACTAGAGTGACAGGGCTAGCGTAGGGAGATGAGCTTGGCCGAATCACCCCCTCAGCCAACATGTCGGCCACTGCTTCTTCCACGAGCTTCCTCTTCACCAGTGGAGTACGGTATGCAGGCAAACTGATGGGTGGCCCAGTGGTTTTAATTGTCATGGGGACTATGGAACAGCATCCATTATGCTCACCTTTAGCTGAGAAAATGTCAGAATTTCTTTGTACTATTTTATTCACTGCTTGGCTTCCTGTTTCTGGCAAAAGTGGCCCGATACTGTCCACATAGAGCCCTCCTATGCGATGAAGAGGCCACACTTTGTTATGCCAGAAAAGTTCATCATCTCGAAAATTTATAATTCCTTGTCCTTTCCGCAGGTTATCTGCACCTAGGATCATTTCGTGGTCCATTTTTCCAACCACAGCAACTTTTACCACTGTTCTGGTATTGTCAATTTTAATCTGAGTGACTCCTTTCACGTCAATGGACTGGCCAGATATGCCACACAATGGCGGTCCTGGCTTCAGGTAAAGGCTGAGGTGGCGTTTATTTGCTAATTCTTGAAATATGTCCAGTCGTAGGAGAGAGCATGTCGCCCCTGTGTCAACCAGCGCAGTCACTTTTACTCCTTGGATCGAAAATATGACTGCGGGGCGATAAATCAGCTCTCCTACGACCTCCACCCGTTTCCCTGGTTCGTAGGCCTGCGCTGAGGGCACTCACGGCGCATATGGCCAGGAGCAAGGCAATGGAGACAAATAGGTCGTCCATCTGGGGTCCATCTTGGCTCAGTTGTAGCAACGTTCCGAGGACGGCGGTTGGCGAACTGTGGAGCTGCGGCCACTGGTTTAGTCTTGGGATGGGCCATGGGCCGGCTCTGGAGTGCTATTTTCTCAAGTTTTGTTACAATTTGCTCTTGGCTTTTCAGTAATTTCTGGAATATATCAGGATTTACAGCACTTTGGCGAATGGGGAGTGGTGTCTTGG
This sequence comes from Flabesymbios commensalis, assembly GCA_964017125.1. Taxonomy (NCBI): domain Eukaryota; kingdom Metazoa; phylum Annelida; class Polychaeta; order Terebellida; family Flabelligeridae; genus Flabesymbios; species Flabesymbios commensalis. Next base: position 18,494,008 of record OZ024911.1, read on the forward strand.
GTGTAATAGTACCAACCTCCATTGGTTCCTCTGTGCGGCTGAGTCGAGCATAAGCATCTTTTCTGGCACTGTAGCCAGAAATCAGCTTTATAGCTTCCTCCAGCGTAGAAGGCGCCCCTTCTTCTACCAATTTTCTGGCCAATTCAGAACTGCGTAATCCTCGGGCATAGGCACGAATCAAGATCCTGTTCTGATCGTCATTCCTGTCTGCTGTGGGATATGCTGCATCAGCCACTTCCCGGAATCGTCGGTTATATCCAGCTTCCGGTTCATATGCGCTTTGGTTGGTTTTTTCCAACTCATCACGCAATGCACTTGCCTCATCAATATGCAGGAATGATGCAGATATATGTTCCTTTACAGCCTCCCATGGAACGTCGTCTCTGGCGGAGGAATGAGTGGTCATATACTCCGAGATGAACCTCTCTAGTTCATGCCTTAAAGGACCAGCAACTGTCCTTGAAGCCAAGCTGATGGTTTGCTTGGACGCCAGCAGTTTCCGTGCTAGTTCAATCTCTTTAATCCAGATTCGAACCGCCGACGGGTTACTGCCGTCACAGACGGTTGTCTGCTTTATCTGACCCTTTAGTCTTTCCGAGTTTGCAGCTTGTATTCTCACTTGTTTCTTCTCAACAATCCTTTGTGCTTCCATTTGGGCCAGGCCATCAGTGTATTTGTTAAATTGTGAGGCATCCATGATAAATGAATCTATGAAGTTGTTTTCTAAATTTAGTAGCCAAAAAATGTATAACACTTATTTAAATTAATTTATAAAGTAGTTATTATCCTCTCACCCACGCTAAAGCCTTAATCCGCCAGCTAGCTCGCCACTGAAAAGTTCTAGGCCCTTTAATATAAAGATCTTGGCCCTTTTACCAATACGTTCTGGGCTTGTCCAGGTCCCCCAACTCGTGGGTAGGCTGCGTTGGGTGAGAGAATAAAACAACACTCTTTTCTGGATCAAAAATGAAAACTGAAATTTTATTGTGGTTTCGTACATTATATAGTATCGGTATATCCGGCCTACTATCGGGCCAGCTGCGCGTAACATAATTCGCCATAATTTACGGCTGGTAAAACATAATGTCACTTAGTGTAATGTCGTAGGGTCGGTAAACATACTCATATATTTCCTTGATTATGCTGTGGATTTATTACACCTGCCACTCAGGCCGGGCTTTGTTACAACGACTCAATAATCTCCATTTTCCTTTTTATAAGTTTGGCATTTCTTTAGATCCACTATGTCGTTCACAGTAAATATACAGTCTGATATAACATCGTATATATATTATATATATTTATACCTTTCTATATAATAGTTACTACTTCCCGTAGGCTAGGTGTTCTTATTAATATGGTTACCAAATATCATATTGTTCTCTCTACTTAACCAGTCCGGAGAGGGTTTGTTTTTGACCCTCGTATAATTCAGATAAATTTTGTTATGTAAGCTTCTTAACAGTCATTGCGTACCCGTGATATACTTTAACACCTAGAGTTAACACCTAGCGTACGGAAGTGTGGCAAACCGATTACTCAGTCCATTATTAATATAAGCTGCGGCTAATAGTTGTCTGCCTGGGGAGTAATAACACTCACGGCCTGTGCCCAGCTTATCCGCGGTCTGGCCTGTCTTTAAACCAATTAGTCCTTTATATAGATATTTATTAAAACCGTTACAACCAGACTAAACCTATTTGGAGGACGAATATATTTTTCACGCCTGGCACTTATGCCGTCAGTACGGGATACCCCACTAGAAACGGGACATCCAGATATCCTGACACGCAGTATCAGTGCACGGTGCGCGTGTCGCAGAAACCAGCCGAAACAATCAACCCTTCTTTCCCAGGGCTTACCATGCTGTAATTTTCATTTATATTAGATCGGAATATTTTACAATGGGATGCCGAACCTTGACTCTGTTCTAACAACGCTGAATACTAATGCTGAAACTAACAGAGCGATACACAGCTCACAATTTGACAGTGTGCGCCGTAATGGGCATTTATTGGCGGCACTACCATGTCAAAAATAAGAAATACGGGAATTTCGTCTCTATATCTAGCCTAACTGGTAAATGCACAGCACAAAAATTTAAAAAAAACTTTTGCAGTTCTATTCTATGGACATGTTTACATTATATGGTCATATTAATAAGCCAAAATAGAATCACTGATTTTTTTGTGATTTTAGCCTGAGCCAGTACCTTTAATTCAGCAGGCAGGGCCTTATCTTCAAAAATCCTATGGCCCACTAAAATTAACTTGTTGCGTCAAAAACAAAGATATTGCTCAAAGTGTGGCGCAGAGATAGAATGATGTTTGGCCAGTTTTTTTTTGTGGGAATCCCACAATTAGGCCTACTCTTTATAAGTCAGGCACTGGGTATTCTTTACATCAGGCGCCAGAAACACCAGATAACACGATACATTGGCCCAATGCTGATGTAATGCTGGGCCACTGTCTGGACGCTCGGCCAATATTATTCCAATCAAAACCCTTTACGGTCTAATCACTATATTTAATCATGAACATATATTTTATCTGAACACTTCTTGAAGACGAAAGTAGGCCTACCTAACCTAGGGACCCCAAACGTTATATTGGACATATTCACAAGGACTGCTGTACAGAAATGTAAACCGTTTCTCACACACAGCACCCCTATTTCCCCTCAATAGGACACAAACTCAGGCAAAATAAACTTAATAAATAAAAATGTATAGTTCACCATACTTTGTCCCCTTTTCATGTCAGATGGTCGTAATGAAAGGGTTAACTTACCACATGATCGGGCATTGCAATAAATTACATTATTCGGTCATTTTTCACACCAGAAGTGTTTAAATTATATCAATGTGCAATGCCTATTACTGCCGAGTCCAAAAATCTAATTTTAAAGGGACCCCTTGGGATGAGACATTTTCAATGTTGTCAATTTTGAAAATTTAATTTATATGAAGCTATATAGAGTACTGATCTTAACTGAAAATACGAAAAAGTCAAAAAACAATTTTAAAGCACTGAAAAAGAGTGAAATAGTTGTATTTCCAGGTCGTATATTTCCATGTAAACAAAACAAGTCAGCAATATTCAGCACTTTAGATCACATATTCCCACGTATCAGGCGGTAAGATCAAACCAGTCACCGCTAATTGGTGTCTCATAGTCAGGACACGGGAGGACACACCTGCAGCACTGATTGTCTACCCAACGCTGGGCTGATGCCATCAGCATGTGGCCCAATGCTGTGAAAACATTCAATCGTCCTTCAGGTATACAAATAGTTTGTTTGGGTTACTTCTGGTTACATAGAAATGTTGAATAAAAATATTTGTAAAAATATGAAAATTCTGAAAAAACTAAAAACATGATCCGTGGGATACACTACTTCAGTACCGGACTAAATACGAAAATTGATGTCATCCCAAGGGGCTGCTTTAATAATACAAAATTTGCAATTTTTGGAGATAAATATCTTAGCCAAGACCCAAATGTTATATTGCGTAACATAACAAGGTTGTGTCAAGTGAGGCAGAGAGGGGTGGGAGAAGTACGTGGCTAGCCCTCCCGCGACAGAGTGCTGGCATTCATGAACACCTACCCAGCTATCACGAGGCATTGACCCAATGTTGTTTTAATGTTGTGGCAACGTCGAAGCCGGCGGGCCAGCATTAGAACTACATTGGGTCAATGCTTTGTGTCTGCTGGGTTGCGGTCACAGCTGATCAGCAAACTCGAGTCATTGACACAATGCTAGCCTGGTAGTGGCCCACCGTTTACAACACTGGGCCGGCATTAGCCCAGCATTGGCATACCAGTATATAGGCCTCAACAAGATAAGCGTTCACCCAATGCTAGCTTACAGCTGACCCATCGTCTACGACCATGGCTCAGCTGTAAAACAGCATTGGCTAAAGGTCCCATTTTTGCAGGGAACACGGCAACTCAATACCCTGACACAATGTTGGTTCAATGTTGCAAGAGTGTCATAGATGATGGCACAACATTTAACCAACATTGGGTCAGTGCAAGCCAAAAGGAGGCAGTGACATCAGCGGAAAGGAAGTATATACTTGATTTACAAGTGAACAAATACGGCCTTTTGGCAGCGCTATGGCAGGAAAAGACGGGACGCCAGTTAAAAAGCAGTAAATGCCTGGTATACCAGGGAGCAGATATTGCCTTCTGACATTGCACAGACAGAACAGATAGTAACGGAAGTTAACGACAGACGTTTGTGTGGAAAACCAGCTGAAAAGTTTGTCGAGTCGACAAACTAAAAAACACAAAATTACCCCCCCGAAAAAGAATCCGCGTTGGGACTTAACCTACCCACCCAATTCCGATTTTTTTTGGATTTTTTTGGATTTTTTAACTTGACAAAACCCCTAACACAAGTCATGGTTGCTGGTTCACTCTATGATGCTAGCCCAGCATTAAACCAACACTTGAACAATGTTTTTGTATACATTTCCTGTTTTTCTGCCGCATTCTCTGACACTATGTTCAATTGGTGCAGGTTTTCCAATTGATACTACCGTTTGTGACTGTGTTAATAAACAACATCGCAGAACAAAACATTTCACAGATCTGAAAATATGTTATTATTGTTAATCTACATCTGTTTGAATTTATTTATGTAATTTGTGTATTTTCGATAATGTTGTTGACTTTACATATCTTGAACTTATATTTTATTTAACTTGTATGAATATAACTAAGAATACAAACATGGTAAAAAATCACTCTTAAGTGATTTTGCTGTGGGTGTTTACATAAATAAAATAACATATGTAATATATTTTAACTTTCATTTACCGCCTTATGTGAACACACCTTGATTAACTAGACATGACCAAATATATCGATTTTGGTTTCATGCTAACTGAATAACATTAACTCATTCGTTTCCAGTGTGAACACCCTTGATTTTTCCAGCTGATTGAATTGAATTCGTTTTTTAGTCAAATTTCATGGATTTACAACGCTATACCCGGGAGAGCTTTACTGTTCTGAAGGATATAAAACCCCAAAAATATAAGGGTAATAAGAAAACTGGTTAAATTGAATATGATCAGTGACCACCTGCCACCCACCCACCCCAATACGAATAGTCGGGGCATGACAAATAACTATAATAATACATATTTACTGACATTAGCCACTGCCAGAAAACTACAAATGCATTAAAAATATGACAAACCCTTAATATGAAAGGGGCAACAACCACCTACCACCCACCCACCTGTACACTAACGTCCTTATGGTAATCATTTAAAAATATTTGTATACAATGCAATCATGTAGCTATCGCTCTACTTCTATCTACAACAAATTTTGCGTAATACTTTTACTTCTTTTTATGTGTTACAATACAATTTATTATGATATATTGAAATATATAAAATATGATATTTAGTATCGGCATTAATTCAACTATGAATTTATTGTATCATGAACTGTCTGGCAACATGAAGCTGTCTATCCATGAATTATATTCATCATATTAGGCCAAAAACATTTGGGATAATGTTGTAATGTTGTAATAGTTATCACGGTCATATGAGACAAAATATCATTATTGATAAATAATCATGTTCGCGAAAGCAGTTAAAACTAAAATCACTTATTTTCCGTAGCATGCGTGTATTCTTAGCTTATTTCCTTTATAAATATTGAGCATTATTTGATAAATTGCTAACATTTTAAATTAATACAGCATGCTGTAACATTTCACAAAAATTACGCAGCACTCAAAGTTGCGTAGAGTAAATTAATTAATCATTTGACCCAGTTTAACCTGGAGATCTTGTGGGTTCTTCCGATTTTAATTTACTGCTACGTGAATCACAAATGAATACAAGTTGCCAATGAGTTGTCATATGAGACAAAATATCATTATTGATAAATAATCATGTTCGCGAAAGCAGTTAAAACTAAAATCACTTATTTTCCGTAGCATGCGTGTATTCTTAGCTTATTTCCTTTATAAATATTGAGCATTATTTGATAAATTGCTAACATTTTAAATTAATACAGCATGCTGTAACATTTCACAAAAATTACGCAGCACTCAAAGTTGCGTAGAGTAAATTAATTAATCATTTGACCAGTTTAACCTGGAGATCTTGTGGGTTCTTCCGATTTTAATTTACTGCTACGTGAATCACAAATGAATACAAGTTGCCAAGAAAACATATGATACAGAGAACTGTCCCTCTGGGAGGAGTATAACATATAAACCGTGACGCAGTGACATCCACGGCTGGCGAAGCTCTGCAGAAAGTGGACCACGATCTGGTGTGCAGTAAAACCAGGCCAGAAAACATGATACATTCAACCAATCGTGGTTTAATGTTGGTGCAGCGTCTGAGACGGTGGCCCGGCATTTATCCATCACTGGGTAATGTACCAAATTTTCTGAGAAGCGAGGCCTCTGGAGAATAAACATGGGCCTCACAAACAACATAAAACCAGGCTTTCTTGAGATTCAACACCAGTCTTACTTCAGACACCATAGTAACAATCATCAACCGAGTCAGGTAAGATTTGTGTTGATATCTCTTCTAATCAACACAAGACAAGTTTAGACACTCTTTAAGTCTATATTTTTATCTAAGCTGCTAACTCATCACCTAAAATTACAATGGTTTAGATCGACTTATCTTTTCTTTGAAGATCTTAACAGTTTTCAGCCTCTTCTGCTAAATCATTACTGATGTATAAATGTACAAATATTGTCTCAGAAAACGGTTCTAATGTTATGTGAATGTAAACATGGTAAGGCCACTATGTTTATTTCTCTGTTTTAGATGAGCGCGCACATTAGATTTAGGCCGCGCATTACCAAAAAAACATGTGTTTTTTCAGCCCAGCGCGCGCATTAGACTGTTGCCGATTTCTGAATAAAACAGTCAATTTCGGGCGATAAAAAAACATTCTAAGAAAAAACTAGTTTATTTCAGTGATAAAAAAACATTTTTTCCAGTTATGTTTTTTTTTGCTTGTTTTCTTTCGTCGTCCTCATTAACTTTATTTTAAATAGATCAAAAGTGTTTTTTATTTCGTCGGCCTCATTAACGTTTTTTGAAAATTGTACAAAGTTTTTTTTATTTCGTCGCTCTCATTACCTTTTTCAAAAATATGATCAATGTTTTTTTTCTAAACTGTTTTTTTTACCGCCCTCCCTCATTAGATTTTGGATTTTTTCTGATCTAAAAAAGATAAATTAAACTAAGTGGCCTAAAGGGGTGGGGCAGGGGGTGTCACAGTACAGCGTATCGTACATTCATTTCAAAGACGGCCGGACACTCGTTGTCGGCATTCGTTGGCATACCCGGGAATTCGCTGGCATATGCTGGCACAAACAAAATTATTTATAAACCTGGTAACAAAAAAATGTATGGCTTATTTAAACAAACGCTATGCACATGCTTAGCACGTTAGAGGAATGCTAGGTTTACTTTACTCATAGGTTGAGTACGCTGATTACACATATCCTGACATGAAAGTGTACCGTACAGCTTAGATCTAACAGCCTGAGTACTGTTCTGTCAGAACAGTACTCCGTTAATTCTTGTGTAGCTAGCGCATTAATAGCGCAATGTGGAAGATGTTACATATACGTTACATATGCGCTACAAGTACGCTAGCCTGGTCATATGCAGGCCATAAACTGGTAGCAGGCTAATATTTGCTGTAATGGCTGTATAAAGCACATTCCGCATTGGCAGGTCATATGCTTGCAGTAAACTTCCCACGAGTTTAATACCGCAAGTTCACTCACAATTTAGTTTTATTGATGTTTTTGTGAGTATGACACTTATTTTAATTTAATAGGTTTCAAACACAATCCAAAAATGTTCCCACCATGTACCATAGTGTGACACCCCCTTTAATGTGTGTGGTGTAGTATTTATTATTTTAAAGTTAATACATATATTTATATAGAACAATTATTAATATTTTAGGCTCTATATAGCTAACAATATAGTTGAGAAAATGAGAATAATGAAAAATGCCTTACTTGCATTAGGTCCATTACTCCTTGAAATCTAATGACAGCGAATTCTAATACTATTTTTAAAAACATTAACAATTATTGTAATATACAGCATATTCAGCCACTATACCTATTATTGTTTACAGCTTGAACTTACATCAAGACAACAAGATAACAAGATGTTGAGATTAATAATTTCACTAACGCTGCTGTCTCTCAGCCTGGCCAACATTGTCAAACGCAGTGAGTATACTTTGTTAAGTCCAATACAATCCATAGTTTATTATATAGCATGGAGATAATGGAAATATAATATGTGTGACCATTGCTATATATTAAAATATTTTGAATACCGTATTACGTTTTTTAGGGTGTCAAGACAGCTAGTAAAATTATATCCGATTTTATATACACACAATGCATTTCTATTTCAGCATTAGTCAATTTGTAAACCTCTTAATTATAATGAAAATATTATGATATTTGTTTGTTCTCGGTTATTTTATGGTTTTACTCCATGGGTCAGACTATGGCTAGATATGAGCTATGAACTATTCACCCATTTTCATCCTAGTCATGAAGAAATGCGCAAACTGACTAATTTTGAATACAGAGCGAAACAAAGAATTTGTTATTTTAGTTATCTAATGTGATATGTCTTCTATATTGCACATGTGAAATGTAGTATTTTAATCAACATACATCATCTGTCTAATTGTTTGATTATGTGTTACCAGGTACTGATGAAGATGAGTGCTACCGATGCAGTGACTTTGACGCCCTGGGCCGAGGTTTTATAGAGGCTGATGACAACCCTCGAATGTGTGGACATTACAAGGAATGTTATAAAGTTAAGAATAGTGGTGTTATTACATCCGTGGATCGTTGGTGTGCTCCTGGTACGTACACGGATCCCGAAGATATTCGCAGAGGAGCTCCATGCACAAAAACCACCTGTGATCCTGCCGAGTGTGACGACTGCGGTTTCCCCACAGTCAGCACTCCAGAACACGGTGAGTTAGATAAAATAGAAAAATGGCCTCGAAAATTAACGCCTTTAGAAAGCGGTATGTTATCTAAAACACAAAAATAACCTTTAGTATGTCCTCAATTAGGGCGTGGTATGTTTTTATTTCCAATATATCAAAAACATCCTCCAGAATTATTTCAAACGCAATGTAAAAACTTCCTCCAAAATGTACTGAAAAAATATATATGCCCCCAAATTAACTCAATTATGACACGATATGTTATTTGAAATATTATAACCTAAAGAATTAACTGCATTAATAAAATATTTACCCACAGTCAACAATCCAGACATCAATCGGTATGCTGCTCCATTAGTTGGGATCTAGCAGTGACTGACCACAATTTCGCGATCCACAATTTCAAATGGATAGAGATACCTGTATTTAAACAATTGCAGCATAGCGTCGATAGGCGAAACGGAGAGAAATTTGTAATTCTGAAAAGTATCCATACATTTGGCAATAAATAAAAAAAGCCTACTACCGTCAACACCAGTGATATATGGGCTGAGGGTGTATTTGCCATGATCTATCGTATACTATTCTACAGTTTGCATATTTTATACCATCTTAAAAATGAACTACGTTTGTATTCTAACTTATGAGCAGAATTACAATTAATATATTATAACATTGTTATTTCCAAAAAGACCATATCTTAATTGATACCATAATAATACCCAAGTGAAAACCATGAGAGAAATTATAATTCATGTTTTTCACGGCTAATTTAACATTGCATTCAATTAGTCGAATTGATATATTTATTATTGACGTGTTTGATCTTGCTCGTAGGTTAATATTTAATCTATGATATTCACGTGAAAAGTATTCTTTTTGTTTAAATTATATGTTATTGAATGTAGATAAAATTGAGAACATATATTTTAGTACCCTGCCCATACGTGCAAATGGAACCCGAATGGCTCTTTGGAATGTACCAAGGAGGTGAAGTTGTGGAAGTTGGAACATGTGGTGAAGGTGGATACTTCAACGACACAGATTATATTTGCACATGTACAGAAATGAAAGGTTAGCATCATTTAAACGGTGGAGCGATGAATTTCAAAATTTACGGCTTCAATATGACATTTTATAGCTTATTTAGACCGACATATGCCACATTTTCTGCTTTTGGTACACTTAAGGTGGGTACACCGACGGCGCCCCCTCTTGGATCAGCCGCTGTTTAATATTATATCCTTGATAGGAAAGCTCAATATAAAAATGTTTATTTAACAGTGAAACAATCTCCAGTTAACTGAATGTGATTCTTATCTTTTTGTAAATTTCAGTTGACTGCACCTGCAAAGTGTCTATTCCTCTTACAACTGACACAGAGTCTCATGGTTGTAACGGTGGATGGGTAGGACAGCTTGGTATGCCAGCCATGGCCAATGTACAGAACAACTGTGGACACTTTCTAGGTTACAATTCAGTTTTAGGAAATGGTGGTCATCTCGGAACCTATGTAATGGACGGTCTCTTTGCTGGAGATTGGGTCAGCCAGCTTAAGTTGACAGCTGCTTTCACTTTGGATGCATCTTGGGATAACACAGCAGTTGGCACAAGGTGGGGAATAGTCACTTATGGAGATTGTGCTGCTGACGCTTCTTTCGGTTTCAGTGTCGAGAAAAACACAACCGGCACCTACTTGGTCGCCACCTTGGAACTGCAAACTGGAACTTTGTCAAAGCATATACTTTCTGTTGGCGGTGTGAGTATTTAAACAAGGTTAAAAGCTTATTTTTCACAATTGATATTGTTAGTTACACACAGCAAAAAGCACGTTATAATGTATGTTGGTTAGGTGAATGAGCAGGGTCTCTTCCTTGTTCGACACATTAATCTGATGTTAGTTTAATGTTTTTCTAGCTTCTATGAATATGACCCATTATTAAACCAGCATTGGATTACCGTCTGGCATTTGTTGATTAAGTACATGGTCAGCTGTTCTGTTTGTACAGATCTTATCTGGAGTGAGCTACCACGCCGTATTCATCTACGGGCAGGATTTGTCTCCCAACAGCTGGAACCTTTATTTGATGAATGATGCTGAGTACAACAACTGTGTCGGTGGTAACTGCCTTGGACCCGTAGCTAGCTCCAATCCTACAGGTTGGCAACTATACTATGATATATCATGAAGTCGGAATTGTATTACTTGACTTGGGATCGTATATTGAGCCTATTATAAAATGAATGATTATCGTTTACTACGACTATGTGATTAATAGCTCTATGAAAATAAGAATTTTGTTTTAAAATATTTTTTCGTATTCAGGCACCATTACTCCACGTGGTTGTGGCTTTGTGATTGGCTACACAGGCTCTAACAGCGATGACGAATTCTTCATTGGAGACATCTGCCAAGTAGGTTTTTTATAGTTAGAGGTGGTGGTTTGTTACACATATCAAAATAGAACATGATTCTATTTACCTTTGGCCGCATTATTCCGTGATGGCTAAAACAAAATAGTTCAATAGCATAATCCCAAAATCTGCTGCTGACCATTCAATCACATGTTTCAGATTGATTAGCCTTGTGATACATTTTGAGTAAATTAATAGACAAGTTTTATACTTCATCACAATAAACACGTTCTGGGTTTTACTTTATCACTATAAACACGGTCTGGGTTTTAATCTATCACAATCAACATGTTCTGGATTTATTATGTGATATATTAAACTTTCGTAATATATAAAATACAACTGTGCTCCTGCTCACAATAACAAATTACAAATTATCAGCAATTTTCTCAGAAAATATGCATATTTATCTGTATTAAACACATTATCGCCCAACCCTCTATGTATTCTTAGTCACAAAAAAGGGTGATATTATGTTCAAAACGGATACAATTGACTTGGAATTATGTTTTAGTTTGCAATTGATATGTTTGAATATATAGTGATACAATATGTAAATGGATATGTATGACTCGGTAATAATAATTAGTTTGATTATGTAGGGATCACTTACAGGACTAGTTTACAGCTAATGTTGTCGTTTGTTTCCAGGTCAGTGTGGATATCGGAGCCAACTCTAATGATCTTTATCCATGTGTGTAAAAATAAAGACCGAGAATGATGTGGACGATATCACCGACCGTTAATTGACCTCCACTAAGGTTACTTGATCCATGTGATTACATAAACCACCTGCTTTATTCATCACAACAATATAATGATACATAGTTTGAAATACCTGTATATCTCTACTGTTGTATGTTTGTATATTGTCATCTTACAAAATAAACAGGATGAAGTGCATAATATATACAGAATTTATCATTTTATCATTTATCATCAGTATTGAAACAATATTGTGTATTTGGTATGGACAGTTGAAACCTTTCAAATGCTACAATTAAAATAAAAGTTGCAATTATTTTCAAACAAAACCGTTGAATCAATGTTGTTTTAATGTTAGGCTAGCGTCGCGGATAATGATATAACATTAAATCAACAGATAGAGAAGTAAATATGTGTACTGAGCACCCTGAATGCGATTCCATTTGACAAACAAATATACATGTATTTAAAACTGCAAAAGCTCAGTGGGGACTTTTGAAATTTAAAGCCTGAAGTCCGAAGTATAAAATTACAGCTCAGAATGGCTGCCAAAAACTCATACGCGAAATTCCAACCAATCTGTCATAATAAAAATAACCCGACCAAATTCAAAATGGCCACCACAAATACTTATAAAACCTAGCCCAAATACTATTGTTACTTGAAAAGTCACAATTCATGTCTAGTTGTTTATTATTGTTTATTACACTGCCCCCTCCCCCCCCCCCCCCAAGACATTGACCTCAACATCAGTGCATCGAAACTCATCGGGAATTTGTTGCAATGGTCATAAATGAAGAAAATGAACGAAAATTGTATCCCAGCAAACAAGGGAAATTGACCAATGCTGTGTCAAACCTGGGCCGACGTTGTAGATGGTGGGCCAACACTGAGCAGACATTGTGGCAATGCCTCGTGTTTGCTGGGATAGATATGTCTAATATCGTGCCTGTGGCAACATAAAATATCTACGCTGCTTTGTCATATTTCCAATACAGGCATACACCCCGTTGATTTTTATTGAACTTAATAACCTTTGTGCTGCTAAGACCATATATATACATTTTTCAAGCAAATGCAAGACGAAATAAACAACCAAAATGTAAATTTTTCATAAATAATTTTATTTTTAATAAATAATCTTATTCATCTGAAGCTGAGAATCGCATTAAAAGCTTCAAATGAACGAAAATACAAAAAACAAAAGCGGAAGTACACGTGTCAACAGCCACAAGATGTGTGGATGTATAGGTCTACATATCGTAACTATATGCAAAACAAATATCCCAGTGATGGGATGGATGGAGCCCAATTACAAATATATTTACGTTACATTCAAATGTCAACAGCATATTCAGTAACATACGTCAGGATAGGTCATTGGTATAGAGTGGTTGACTCAGAGACCGGGGGTATCAGGTTCAAATCCCACTGCAGCTGATATCTTTACTACTGTAGGTCCACACATATATATGCAGTTTTCCCAACTGTTGAAATTGATGGATAATGGCAATCGAAAAATACAACCAATTAGCACCACATAACAAGACACAATAATAAACAAATAAATGACAAATATATCAAAACTGACATGTAAGGATCAATAAAATCTGAAATACGTTTTGCCAGGGTAGCCTATTGTTAGCATGGTAGACTCAGAGCAAGGGGGGGGGGGTGGTAACACGTTTGAATCCCCCTGTGTCAGATATAGCTTTCTTCGGTGCACACAAAATTATGCAGTGAACCAAACTGTTAAAAAAGTTGGATAAGGACAACAGAAAAACACAACCGATTAGCGGACTAAACAACACCTATAATACATAATCAAGTGACAAATATGGCAAAGTTGACATGTAAAGATGAATACAACCTAAAATAGTTCGGCTCTAAAGATTGTTTATCCAACTTTAAAGCTATAGACCACTCCATATACGTTTCTAGTTTTAGTTGTACCCCAGTTGCTTTTATCTCTGTAATCAGTGCGGTGCTTTCTGGGTATAGATGTGTCCCGCTGTTCGTACACAGTGGACTACTATTTTAATGTTTGTCTTAACCCTTTAAACGCTAATGACGTCTACAGCCGTTTTTAGCTTTTCCGTTTGTCATTTAAAAAAGGAAATGTATAAAAGAAAAATACAATAAATTTGCAAGATTGGAATATATTTTGATTCAATAGCACAATACTGCGTAATGCCACGTAGGCTTTTTCCACAGCTAAGAATGTAGAGCTCCGGGTGTTTTAACTGACTTATAAAACACATCCGACCTAAATAATCTATTAATGAGGATCCCTCATAATCAACAGCTCGGTCACACCTAACTGATTATGGCACCATAGACCTACCATGATAATTGGTCTGTACTTGATCAACAATAACTCTCCATTCCCGGCTTAGAATGTAGTTGTCGGACAAAGCAAATAATGTAGTGGTGTGTTTTAATAACGTTTGATGCATTGATAGGGAAAACTATTCAAGTACAGACCAATCATCATGATATGCCTATGGTGCAATAATCAGTCAGGTTGACTGAGCTGTTGATTATGAGAGATCCTCATTATGGTCGGATGTGTTTTAAGTCAGTTTAAACCCTCGAAGCTCTACATTCTTAGCTGTGGAAAAGGCCCCGGCCTTCGGCCTCGACCTTTCCACCAGCTAAGAACGTGGAGCTCCTCGGGCTTTATACTATACATCGCTCTGTTATCTTTGTGCTCAACGTGGGGTAGATGACCCTGTTTACAGGTGTTAACAATTGAATGAGATAAAGTGGCTGACCAGTGACCACTACGAATAGTTTTATGTGTGAGAGTTTTTAACTTTTAAATTTATTTCTGGTTTTAATAGGGAGCCAATGAGTCTACTAGCCGTGGACAAGCTCACACCGTATAGGTGTGGACCGTAGATTGATGTATGCTTTTAACCAGGAAAATCAACGTTTTTCAACATGGTGGTGACTGAGAGCGATCTCGAGTCCAAGATCTGCAAAATGTGTATAACTATTTTTTGACGTTGCTGAAAATTAACTGGGCATGCAATCATGTAGCTGAAATATTACTGATTGTAATGAAACCTCTCATAGACATGATCGAGGCCAAATCTTATATATGACCGTCCAAAGAAATGTCCCACATTTTTGATTGAGCGAAATATGTGGCTGGCACATTCAATTTCAAGTTCTGTTTCGGCCAGGCTGAGGGGCCATGTCACTACTACGATGGCAAGTTCAAACGATGGCCTCGGAAAATACACTTTAGGTGTTTGCAATCGGGAATTTATGATATTTTTATATTATCTGTCCTGATTGCAAACAATCTACCAAAAGTGCCATTGTATCATTTGTTTCAGGCATAGATTAAATTGGGACTCGGTGTAGTACTGATTTGACCGACTTCTAAAGTTTTTCGGCACCATTCTCATATTCGTTAATGTAGTTTCCAATATACTGTCGCCTAGCTTTCTCTATCGTTCCGGTGCAGAGATGGGCCTAATTGTGACCTATATGTCAGACAAGAGACGTGAAATATATAAAAAGTATCAGTGAATACAAAACAATATAATAACATGGTTGAATGACAGCAACACACAAAAAAACAAAGATGTGACTGTTATCACAAGATTAGCTTAGACAAATTAATTTCAGTTGTGGGTTGATCAGATGGTCGTGGGATGTGCTTTGGTTGGTATTAACATATTTAGTAAGATTTTCAAGTAACACAGAATTATGTTAATACAAAGGATCTCCGGATACAAAAGATGTGCTGGGATTTATATAAAACATATTGAGCGTTGTTGTAATCATAGGACATACAGTACTGATTTAGCAAAATGGGACAAGCTTTTTCAGTGGGGCTAGCCCCGGCTAACGCAGGCTAGCCCTGGGCTAGCCCCATGTTCTCTCCCCACCCCATTTGGGGCTCGCAAGTATGCGCCCAAAGGTATAAAATCCTTTAGCCGGGCCGCAATGTGCGTTTTGGTATAAGTTCATATAACTGGAGCCGCGCTCAGATCGCCGGGGCTCAAGCCAATCTAGAGCCTCGGCGAATTGAGTCAACGCCTGTATGTGTTAGTCAGGCGCGCTTCTCGTCTGATACAGTTTCAAGCTCGACCGGTGCGCCGGGCGAGCCTGACTTTCCAGGTGCCTGCTTTTTCATCTTCAGTTAGGTCTATTCCAGTGACCGTAGCTTCATAAAACCACCCATTTTCTGAATTTATACACTGAACTGCTTTTCCGATACTAAAGATAATGTCTAAATGCTAAAGGCTAAATGCTAAATGGCTAAGCAGAAATAAATGAGGACTGCAACAGGTCTAGATGTATACGCGTACGGACACTCAATTATTTCACGTTTAGATCAACTCAGAGCTGTTTAGATGATGCTGAATGTGGTCAAGCTGAGCGCGCCCTGTCTTGCCCAGAGCGAGCCTGGCCAGCCCGGCGAGATGACACATGGTTCACAGCATCCATGTTATCCGCCACACAGTATACTGGGTGCAAGCCCAAGTAGGATTTGGGCGGATATATTTTCCTGGCCCGAACCGTGTGGGGGCTCGAGCCCATTTCATTCGCTGGGCGCAACCAATTCTGCGCCTGTCTCGCCGAGCTTGCGCCCGGGCTAATGACGGGCTGGCCAGCGTTAACGCAGGCCAGCCACTGATGAAAAATCTGTCCCATTTTGTGAAATCAGTACTGTAGGACAATGCTTGAGAAATGGGGAGGGGGGCATTGTGATGGGAATTGAAAAATACCATTAGAAAGGTATGGAACAGTCGTGGGATTTAGATTTGCAAAAATATTAGTAACATTTTTGTCAATAAAGAACATGTACATTACACACACTTTGCACACAATGAGACTCATCTGATGAAGAATTAACCACATCTGAATTATAGCGCTTACATTTGTTCAGTGAGTTTCCATGATATTTTGTACATCTATTTAATTAAACAAGTCTTAGGTTTTAGTGTGTATTACAAATAGAACTGCCGAAAATATGAAACATTAAGTAAGGGAGATAAAAATAAACTTTGTCGGAATATTTTAACACTTTAAACTCCAAGCACGGCTATCAAATCAAATGCCGTTTTTTTTTTTAGAAAAAGTGATGTTTAATAGATAGAAATTGTAACTGTTTGGTCTCAAATTACACAAATATGAATAATTTGCACCCACTGGAAGTTGTGGCATCCAGGCACAACGTCAAGTTATTTTTTTTTATGAAATCTACAGAACAAATATGGTCATGATTATACAATCATCATAGAAATTTGAATTATTCTTGACTCTCGGACACATCATGTGAATGTCTTTTGTAAAATAAAATATGTATTTAAACTTTATTTACCGGTTTATATAAGTGTATATTATATTATTATTATTATTATTATTATTATTATTATTATTATTATTTATTGGATTCCTGACAAGCAACAAAAACGATCATAAGTCTACCTCATTTAAAATAGTTTGAGTCTGATTGATTTTTCGTTATTCCCAGAAGGTTTAATACTTCTAATTAGATGTACCGATCTCATCACACACCATCATTGACACAGCAGGGTCAAAGGTTGATTTCGTTGAAATCAAAGTTCACAAGAGGAGCATTTCTGATTTAAACACTCTACTTTTGGGCCCATATTTTCTGCTAACGTTGCGCACAGTAGCCAACATTAATGCAGTATCGAATCAATTTATCTGGTTGGCTGCATTGCAAGGTAAAATAATAATTAATGAAAACCAACTAACACAAGTCATAGTTGCTGGTTCACAGTCTGCGATGCTAGCCCAGCATTAAACCAACACTGGAACAATGCTTTTTATATAAATTTCCTGTTATTTCGCCTCATTCTCTGGCTCCATATTCAATTGGTGCAGGTTTGCCAATTAATACTACCGTTTGTGACTGTGTTAATAAACAACATCGCAGAACAATACATTTCACACATCTGAGAAATCTACATCTGTTTGATTTTTTTCTTTGTTTTGTGTATTTTCGATAATGTTGTTGACTTTACATATCTCGAACTCATATTTTATAGAATATGTATGAATATGAGTACGAATACAAACATGACAAAAATCACTCTTAAGTTATTCTGGTCTGGGTGTTCACATAAGTAAAATAACAAACGTCAGCTATTTTAATTTTTATTTGGAAGTGTCTATTTACCCCGTCACGGGGTGTGTAAAAAGCCTAAAACCCTTATTTAACCCGACGATGACAACCAATCAAAATCGTTCTTTCAATGCCCTGCTGTCAATGTTTGTTTTTTGGCGCTCATTCACGGAACTGAATAGCCTACACCAAGACCTTATCAAAATGAACAGGTAAGTTATGCCGCGTAAAATAAACTTGTACAAATGTAAATATATCCCTGACTCCTGACAACTATTATCGCTTGCAACATTAACAAAAGCTATGAAAGCTGGATTACTACCAAATATTATGTGAATTGGCAACTACACGTATTTTCGTCCGTGGCCGCATTTGATTTATGCTAAATTTCCATACAAACAGTGGTCGCAACAGGTTTGATTACGACGCCCGCTGTGCATTTTACATTGCTTAGTATTTGAGACATTTACCCAAGGTTACTTTATTGTTGGTCCACCGTCTACGACACTGGGCCAGCATTAAACCAACATTGGGTAAATCTATAGTCAACTTAATGACGGGGAATGTCGGCCGCAGGTCCAGGCGGGGGAGGGGGGACGGCCCTGTTTTTTTCGACACATTATTTTAAAAAGCCACCTAAATTGGCCTTAGCATACCAACAAAAACTTGAGGGCCGGCACCAAGCCCCCCCCCCCCACGTTTTTTATTAAATCCTGACAAACAACCTGGGCTAAATAACAATAAAAACTTTCTTATATAACCCACATAAAAACAAGTGGGTCATAAAGCTATTTCATTCTTCGTCTTCAACCCACATAAAATCACCCGAGATAATATGTGGCCTACTTATTTAACCCACAACAAAGCATCCAGGCTAAATAACTATTTCCACATCAAACAACCCGGGCTGAATAACAATTCCAACCTTCTTATTTAACACGCAATTAAGAATCCAGACTATATATCTATTTCAACCTTCGTATTTAGCCCACAACAAAGCATCTGGGTTATAAACGTTTACAGCCTTCTTATTTAACCCACAGAAAAGCAGCTGGGTAATAGAGAACTAGCTCAACCTTCATATTTCATCCACACAAAATCCACCGGGCTAGATAATTATCCCAACCTTCTTATTTAGCCCACATAAAATCACATACTGGGCTACTTACCTATTTGAACCTTCTTTTTAACCCAAATAAAAAGTAGGAGGTTTTATATCTTTTCAACCGACATATTTAACCCACAGAAACATCCCGGGCTAAGGAAAAATACAAACCTTCTTATATAACCCACATAAAACAAGTGGGTTATAGAGCTATTTCAATCTTCGTCTTCAACCCACATCAAATCACCGTGAATAAATAACTATGTCAACCTATGTACCTATGTACTTATTTAACACACAACAAAGAATACAGGCTAAATAACTATTTTCACACCAAACAACCCGGGCTAAATAACAATTCCAACCTTCTTATTTAACCCGCAATTAATAACCCAGATTATATACCTATTTCAACCTTCGTATTTAGCCCACAACAAAGCATCTGGGTTATAAACATTCACAACATTCCCATTTAACCCACAGAAAAGCAGCTGGGTAATATATACCTATCTCAACTTTGATATTTTATCCACACCAAATCCACCGGGTTTGATAACTATCCCAACCTTCTTATTTAGCCCACAGAAAATCACCTACTAGGCTATTTAACTATTTGAACCTTCTATTCACCCCAAATAAAAGCAAGTAGGTTTTAGGCCTATAACTTTTCAATCGACATATTTAAAGGTATCCAGATTGAAAAAAATATGTTCTATTTGTGTTACTCTACATAATACAATTGTTAAAATTTAATTTTTTTAGTTTTAAACATGTTCAATTTTTTTTTATTTGATATATTTCTATTTCTCGCTAAATAGGGATAACAATTGTGTAAATGGGGCGTTTCTATGATGAACGTCACAGATTTCGTCACATTATATTTACACAAATGTTCATTTATGGTAACATTAAGAGTACCAGTTCACATGTACACCCCATTTTCAATAATAATTTGCTATCCTGAAATTTTTGTTCCCATGATAACCAGATAAAACATTTCTCACAATGTTATAAACGTTTACAACATTCCCATTTAACCCACCGAAAAACAGCTGGGTAATATGGAACTATCTCAACCTTGATATTTTATCCACACCAAATCCACCGGGTTAGATAAGTATCCCAACCTTCTTATTTAGCCCACAGAAAATCACCTACTGGGCTATTTAACTCTTTGAACCTTCTATTCACCCCAAAAAAAGGAAATAGGTTTTATATCTTTTCAACCGACATATTTAACCCACAGAAATATCCCGTGCTAAATAACAATACAAACCTTCTTATTATAACCCACATAAAACAAATGGGTTATAGAGCTATTTCAATCTTCGTCTTCAACCCACATCAAATCACAGTGAATAAATAACTATGTCAACTTATGTATTTATTTAACACACAACAAAGCATACAGGTTAAATAACTATTTTCACACCAAACAACCTGGGCTAAATAACAATTCCAACCTTCTTATTTAACCCGCAATTAATAACCCAGATTATATACCTATTTCAACCTTCGTATTTAGCCCACAACAAAGCATCTGGGTTATACACATTTACAACATTCCCATTTAACCCACCGAAAAGCAGCTGGGTAATATAGAACTATCTCAACCTTGATATTTTATCCACACCAAATCAACCGGTTCTTATTTGGCCCACAGAAAATCACCTACTGGGCTATTTAACTATTTGAACCTTCTATTAACCCCAAATAAAAGCAAGTAGGTTTTAGGCCTATAACTTTTCAACCGACATATTTAACCCACAGAAAACATCCCGGGCTAAATAACAATACAAACCTTCTTATATAACCCATATAAAACAAGTGGGTTATAGAACTATTTCAATCTTTGTCTTCAACCCACATTAAATCACAGTGAATAAATAACTATGTCAACCTATGTCCTTATTTAACCACAACAAAGCATCCAGGCTAAATAACTATTTCCACATCAAACAACCCAGGCTAAATAACAATTCTAACCTTCTTATTTAGCCCGCAATTAATAACCCAGACTACATTGTATATACTTATTTAAACCTTTCTAGCTTCCAGACCACAGAAAATCTATTTAACCCAAACAAAAGCAAGTAGGTTTTATAGCTTTTCAACCGACATATTTATTTAGCCCACAGAAAACAACCCGGGCTAAACAACAATTCCACTCTTCTTTATGCCGACACATAATAAAGCATCCAGACATATTTTAACCTTATTTAGCCCACTACAATGCACCTGGGTTTTATAATATTACAACCTTCTTACTTAACACACATAAAAACAGCTGGGTTTCAGAATGATTTTCCAATCTTCATATTTAATCCACAACAAATACACCGGGCTAGATAACTACCCCGACCTTCTTATTTAACCCACAGAAAATCACCTGGGCTATTAAACTATTTAAACCTTATTTAACCTACAGGAAAAACAGCTGGTTATAGAAATATTTTCGTATTTAATCCACACCAATTCCATTGGGTTAAATAACTATTCCAACCTTTCTTATTTAAACCACATAAAAGCAGCAGGGTTATTTCAACATGTCTGAGCAAGTTAATCTACAGTATATCTGGTGCAAAATGCTCGCTATGAGCGCTAGAACATAATCGTTGTTGCTACACAATACACCTACGTAGCAGAATTGCGTTCTCGTAATGATTAAATTATGCTATAGTGATATTTGTTTTGGTTTTCTTTCTACAGGATAAAGGTACAGCGATACAATTTTTAGATCATTCTCCTGGAGACACGATTGCCCCGTGCACAGATGTTACAGTAGTGTATGAGAGATAAATGTAGGTATGACTATGTACCTAATTTATGTGTTACCCAACACATATTTAAGTTCTTGTAGTTATTATATTGTAATTTTTTTATCAACATATTAAATGCAAATTTCAAATTTAATCACCACGAATAGAACATATTAAAAAAATAATTATGTTTCATTGATCCACTCATTATTTTATTTTCAGCGAGACGCCAGTGGTTTTAGAAGAATATATATGGACGCTCTATATGAACACTCAAAGTCACTGGCTATTTTTGTTTTATCTGTATAAGAAACATAAACAAGATCTACAATATTCTATGTGTAATATGATTTTCTTCGTGTTTAAAATTTAATAAATGCAATTGCAACATTTGTAATTATTATTATCTCATCATTAACTTTATAATTGAATGTGTTCACATGCCGCAGAGTGACACAAAAGTTATCCACAAAAAGATTACCTACTTCTTGTCTGTACATTATCAAATTCTCTAGTAGCTATACCGACTACCATAATATCGTTCCGGGGCAATTGTAAACAAAACACTAAATTCTAATACTTCCATTTGTATCAATTAAACAGGATAGTAGGCCTACCCCCTACACTTTTCGCCACCCAATAGGATACTAGTAAATGTACACAGTAGTAAAATACAGAAAATATGTGCCCCTGAGCCCTTGTTGAAAGGAAAATAAGATGTGTTTTCGCACTGGGGCGAAAATGAATGCATCTCTGCCAAGTATTTTAATTAACAATCACTAAAAATCATTACGCTATGACCAAAACCTTTTCATTTCGTACTCAGGCAGGTAAGTGCCTACATACAAAAGTATGAGGAATACGGACTAGCGGTACTTGGGATTACGCGTTCACAAAGTATTTTTGACTTTTTGGAAAAAAACAAATTCACCATACATTCTATAGTTCCTCAAATATTATTATAAATAAGTATAATTAACATAATGCTATTTTAAAACTTTTTGGTAAATCATAAATGGTACCTTGGATAAAGGCAATAATAGCTTAATTTAAACAACCGATGATAATAGTGTTCACTTTGCCTTAATCAGTCTTAATACAAGGACAAATTGAACAGATTGTTACTACTTCCAGAAGCAATAGTCGTCACAGACAGGAGGAGGATAAACCATGGGCCTACTCATAAAACAGAAGGCGAATAGTATAAATTAATTCACAAATATGTATTTTTTTGTTTATAACTAAATGTAATAATGATAACAGTAATTTGAAAAATGTATTGCCGTTATATCGTGCGCTCACTATGTGACCTCAGGAAAAAGTGGTATAAAAAAAATATATTTAGGACTAAAATCTGATTTAACCCATCAACATTGCCTAGTTGAAACAGGTCAGACGTTTCACTAACTGATTAAAAATATTCACTTTTGATGGCCCACATACCTTAGAACGTTGGCAAAATAAATATGAATTCATTAATGTCTAGATGGTTTAACACTTACAATGCTGAAATATTTGCGTATCAACCATGGAGACAATTTGAAATCATCACAAATAGCTTAGTTAGCTTTTCTGCTTCATTTGAATATCTATGTTATGGGTCTATGGTCATTACAATTTGCTAATTCCTTCAGCGCGGGGGTCGTTTACGTCTATAGACGGTCCCCGCACTGAAAGGGTTGTGAATATTTTAGGGAAAATATCACGGTAAAATATATGCTCCGAGCGTCCCCACCATAGCGGTATAGTGGCCAAAATTAGACAGTATGTCAAAGCTAGTAGGCTATAGACTAAACCAACTGAGAAGTTTTGCTCACTTATCAATAATATTTACCTTGACGACCCCAACCTTAGAACCATATGGGGGGGATAATGTAGGTGGGTCGTTGTGATTCGCTGAGTAAACATTTAGGGCGCCTAATACAAAGACAGGGATGCGCAATAAGGTCAACTTCGACAGGAGTGGGTCTATCGCAACGTAAATATTTTGATTCAGTGAAGTATAGCAACCCACCAACTTTAAATCATAACTGACATGTGAGTAGACTGAATAATAATCGGATAGGATAGATTATTTTATAGGCCTACACACATACTTGACCTCGCTTAGTATTGGTTAGTTTTGATAAAATTATGTAATATAACATAAAAAACACTTGATTATCATATTCCTGGTTATTATCAGAAGAGTGGACAGGCATGTACATCGATCGAGAGATCATCCACAGTCACTCGTCATACGGACCCTCGGGCCAATCCACAGGCCCACGCCTAAGTGCAGAAGCATTTATTATTTAATTCGAAATAAACATATTCAGTGTGTAACAAGCCCCGTCTTCTCATCCCTGAGAGATGAGGTTTACCCAGTGTGCAGTGGGCCCCTTGTACCAAACTGGGCCTAAAATATGAGGTCTACCCAGTGTGCAACCAGCTTCTCATCCATCCTAATTATCGTATCCCTGCACATGCACTTATATTCGAAAATGCAATAAGTTTTCGAGAATAAGTGCATGCACTTATATTCGAACATAAAGATTAATTTTAAATTTATTCCAATTCGTTAAAATCGTAATTATTTGATTTCTTCCAATCCAAGGTAAACTGAGTTAACGCTAGTAATCACTGGGACAGTTACTCTGAAGTTACCTTGCAGGAGTGACTCCGGGAAATAGATGTTGACACTACCTGAAGTGTTATATCACACCTCATTTGTCCCCACTTTTCAGCTATCACACCCATACCCTATCGCTTTGACGCCTTGAACTGTTGGCGCATATCTGTATTATGGGGCAATTCTCTCCTAATATCTACCCGTTAATGAATAATAAAAAAAATTATTGTAGTTTGTGTTTTACGATCAACATTTTTTTTAAATTATTATGGCCATTAACTAGTAGTAGTCTATAAGTCAATATACTCATATTATTATTATTCTCACCTGATGTCTTGAGTTACACCGTGGTACGCGTAGTAATTTTCGAATATAAGTGCATGCACGTAGTATTCGAATATAGTTGCATGCACTTATAAACGAACAAGAATATTTTTGGCGAAATGACATTCGAATTTCACTTATAAGTGAATGCACGTTTATGCGCGGGGATACGGTAAGGATGAGGTTTAGCCAGTGTGGAATGGGCACCTCACCCCTTCTAATATATGAGGTCTACATAGTGTGCAGTCAGCCCCTCATTCTTGACACTGCATCAGAGATGATGTTTACCCAGTGTGCAGTGGGCCCCTCATCCCTGAGAGATGAAGTTTACCAGTGTGCAACCAGCCCCTTCTAAGGATTAGGTTTAGCCAGTGTACAATGAGCCCCCCCCCCCCCCTCCCCCCCTGAGAGAGGAAGTTTACCTTCCGAGAGATAATGTTTACAAATCCTAGTGTGGAGTTGGCCCCTCATACCCACCTGAGTGTTGAGGTTTACCTAATATGCATTGGCCCCTCATCCCTCCTGAGAGATGAGGTTTACCTAGTGTGCAGTGGGCACCTCATCCCTGACTCTGCCTGAGAGATGAAGTTCACCCAATCTGCAACCAGCCCACCCTACAGCCCCTACTTCTCCCTGAGATGAAGCTCACAGGTGTGCGAACAGCCTCTCATCCCTCCTAAGAGATAAGGTTTTTCCAGTGTGCAATAATAACACAATAATAAAACAATTATTTTTAAAACTTTGATTACTATCAAAGTATTTTGCTAATTTTCTCTCTAACTCCCATTTGTCCACCTAGCTTTTCTAGCGTAGATAGCGTTGGGCCTAAGTTTCGTAAATATCTGCTTTTAAAATTCATCTGTCTAAAAAATATTTCAATTTGTAGCATTTGCTGGGTCTAGCTACAGAAGAAAATATATCAAAGCATGTGTGGCACCAGATGGTTAACATGGTTAATATGGGAGCAAGTTCATACTCTAGCCACCAGAAGATGATCATAAGAGAAAACACTTCATACTCCAGCCTCCAGACAGTTAAAGCGACGCAATCAGGCTAAAATCATAAAAAATCCTTAATTTTATCATGGCTTCTTAATATGACCATAATATGTGAACATGTCCATAGACTAGTATTGAGTATGTTTTTTTAAATTTTGTGTTGCGCATTTACCAGTTAAGCGATAAATAAATACGCAATTTAATTTCAGACATGCATGTTTAAAATAAGAAATACAGAAATAACTGATAAACGGGGTTTTCCGCAACCTTGCTACGTTGCCACAGCGACCTAAAATTTAAAAGACTTCCGTAATTCTAGTCTATGGACATCTTCACATATGAAGGAAGTATATTAAGAAGCCAAAATAAAATTATTGATTTTTTCATGATTTTAGCCGTATTGTGTCGGCTTAAATACAGAGGACATGTGATACGCTAGGCAACAGAAGGTTAACATTAGATATATATAATAGTCTAGTAGCAGAAGATTAATAGTTGAGACACGTGATACCAGAGAGCCCAGAGGATTAATACATGTGTTACTCTAGTCCGGAAAGGATTAATAAATAAATCATATGATACTCTAGGTATGACAAGGTTAATATAGAAGAAATATGGTAATCTAGTCCACATCGGAGTAATACACGAGACACAGGTGATACTATCGAACCTCTGGACCTCAGAGGGCTAATACATGTCAAACTCTAGCCCATAGAGGGTTCAGAAATAACATCTATGAAGCTCTAGGCATGAGTAGGTTAAAAAAAAGATAAACATGATAAGTCATAAGAAACGTGATACTCCAGAGGGTTTATACTTGCGAAAATCAACAGAGGGTTAATAAATAAGACATGTGATACCCAAACACCAAAAGGTGAATATAGAAGCAATTTGATAGTCTACTCTACAGGGGGTTAGTATTTGAGACACAGAATACTATCGACTCTCTGGACCTCAGAGGGTTATTACACGCAATACTCCAGCCTATAGAGGGTTAATAAATAACATATGTGATGAACTAGGTATCAGTAGGTTAGAATAAGCTAAACATGATAGTGTAGTCCACATAGGGTTAATATTTTAGAAACGTAATACACTAGACCACAGAGGGTTAATACTTGAGATAGTCTAGTCAACAGAGGGTTGATAAATAAGAAATGTGATACTCCAGATATCAAAAGGTTAATATGGAAGAAATTTAATAATCTAGTCCACATAGGGTTAATATTAGAGAAACGTGGTACTATCTACTCTCTGGTCCTCAGAGGGTTAATACATGTCAAACTGTAGCCTATAGAAGGTTAATCAATAACATTTATGATGCTCTAGGCATCAGTAGGTTAAAATAAGATAAACATGATAGTGTAGTCCACAGAGGGTTAACACATTAGAAACGTGATACTCTAGACCAAAGAGGGTTAATATGTGTGATACTCTGGTTCACAGAGGCATAATAAGTAAGATATGCGAACCTCTAGGCATCAGAAGGTTAACGCAGAGAAAATATAGTAGTTTAGTCCACAGAGGGTTGACACATGAGACATGTCATACTCTAGACCACAGAGAGGTAATACATGCGATACTCTAGAATGGAGAGTGCTAATACATGAGATATGTGATATTCTAGACATCAGAATGTTAATATAGGGAAAATCTGATAACCTCATCTCTTGGAAATGAGGGGCTCACTACACACTGTGTAAACTTCACCCTGAGAGAGTGAAAGGCTCGCTACACACTGGGTGAACCTCATCTTTCAGGCCCAGTTATGGATGAGGGGCTCACTGCACACTGCCGGCTAAATCTCATCTTCAGGGTGGGTGAGGGCTCGCTGCACACTGACTAAACCCTTATCTCTCAGAAGGGATGAGGGGCCCACTACACGCTAGGTACACCTCATCTATTAGGAGGAATGAGAGGACCACTGCACACGCTAAACCTCATCCTTAGGATGGATGAGGGGCTGGTTGCACACTGGGTAAACCTCATCTTTCAGGGCCAGTCAGGATTCAGGGGCCCACTGCACACTTGGTAAACCTCATCTCTCAGGCAGTGTTAGGGATGAGCGGCTCACTGCACACTGGGTAAACCTCATCTCTCAGGAGGGATAAGGGGCCCACTGCACACTAGGTAAACCTCATCTCTGAAGAGGGATGAGAGGCCCACTGCACACTGGGTAAACCTCATCTCTCAGGAGGGATGAGGGGCCCACTGCACACTGGGTAAACCTCCTCTCTCAAGAGGGATGAAGGGCCCACTGCACAGTAGGTATAAGCCTCCTCTCTCAAAAGGGATGAAGGGCCCACTACACACTGGGTAAACCTCTTCTCTCAAGACGGATAAAGGGCCCACTGCACACTAGGTGAACCTCCTCTCTCAGGAGGGATGAGGGGCTCACTGCACACTGGCTAAACCTCCTCTCTCAAGAGCGATAAAGGGCCCACTGCACACTAAGTATAAGCCTCCTCTCTCAAGAGGGAGGAAGGGCCCACTGCACACTAGGTATAAGCCTCCTCTCTCAAGAGGGAGAAAAGGCCCACTGCACACTAGGTATAAGCCTCCTCTCTCAAGAGGGAGGAAGGGCCCATTGCACACTGGGTAAACCTCCTCTCTCAGGAGGGATGAGGGGCCCGCTGCACACTGGGCAAACCTCCGCTCTCAAGAGGAACGAAGGGCCCACTGCACGCTGAGTAAACCTCCTCTAGCAAGAGGGATGAAGGGCCCACTGCACAGTAGGTATAAACCTCCTCTCTCAAGAGGGAGGAGGGGCCCACCGCGCACTGGGTAAACTTTCTCTCACAACAGGTATGAAGGGCCCATTGCACACTGGGTAAACCTCCTTTCTCAAGAGGGATGAAGGGCCCACTGCACAGTAGGTATAAGCCTCCTCTCTCAAGAGGGATGAAGGGCCTACTGCACACCGGGTAAACCTCTTCTTTCAGGAGGGATAAGGGGCCCACTGCACACCGGGCAAACCTCCTCTCTCAAGAGAGATGAAGGGCGCACTGCACACTGAGTAAACCTCCTCTCTCAAGAGGGATTTAGGGCCCACTGCACACTGGGTAAACCTCCTTTCTCAGGAGAGATGAGGTGGCCCACTACACACTGGGTAAACCTCCTCTCTCAAGAGGGATGAAGGGCCCACTGCACACTGGGTAAACCTCCTCTCTCAAGAGGGATTTAGGGCCCACTGCACACTAGGTAAACCTCCTTTCTCAGGAGGGATGAGGGGCTCACTGCACACTGGGTAAACCTCCTCTCTCAAGAGGGATGAAGGGCCCACTGCACACTGGGTAAACCTCCTCTCTCAAGAGGGTTGAAGGGCCCACTGCACACTAGGTAAACCTCCTCTCTCAGAAGGGATAAGGGGCTCACTGCACACTGGGTGAACCTCCTCTCTCGGGCGGGGCTTGCTACACACTGTATATGTTTATTTCGAATTGAATATCAAATGCTCCCTACACTAAGATGTGGACCTGTCCATTGGCCCCTCGGGGCCGCATGACGAGTAACTGTGGATGATCTCATGATCGATGTACAAGCCTATCAGCCTCGGAGTGCCAGATGGAACATACTCCACTAATCGATGTAGTTGCTTTTGAAAATTAGAAATGCGAACATATTTATTGTGCTAGTCGAATGGACCCAATGTAATGCTTCTTTTGACAACCAATAAAAAACCCCGTTACATCATTCACGGGGTGCCCAAGGACACTTTAATTATCTTGCATACACCGCAGCGGGCTGTATAACTCTAATTTTCCTTTATTTCGGCCGCCACGGTATATCGAAGGCACAAAATCAGCGGTTCCACGCCCCGTCACGGGACATGGAAGAGGATTTAACTGTTATTTGCCCCGTCACGGGTTATCCAACACACTTTTCTTGCCTTGTGTGCCCCGTGACGGGGCAAATAGACCCGGCCTTTTTATTTACAGGTGTTTGTGAATACACCTTGAATAACTGGACAAGACAAAATATATAGATGTTTGTTTCATGCAAACAGAATAACATTAATTCATTCGTTTCCAGTGTGAACACCTTTAGAAGTGGTCGATTTTTCCAGCTGATAGAATTGATAATGCTGTGATTCGTGTTTTTTAGTCCAATTTCATGGATTTACAGCTCTATACCCAGGAGAGCTTTACTGTTCTGAAGGATATAAAACCCCAACAATTATAAGGCTAATACGAAAACTGATTCTATAGGATTTGATAAGTGACCACATAGCACCCACCCACAAAACAACAAATGCAGTACAAATATGACAAACCCTTAATATGAAAGGAACAACAACCACCCATCACTCACCCACCTCTGCAATAACGTCCGTATTGTATTATTTTTTTTTGTATACAATGCACTTATAGTAATCATAGTAATACTTTTCCTTTTTTTACTATGTGTTGCAGTAAAACATATTATGGTATAATGAAATATATAAAATATCATATTTAGAATCAGCATTAATTCAACTAATTGTAGCATGAACTGTATGGCGACATAAAGATAAATATCACTTAGAATTATTAGATGTGAACAATTATGGTACTACACATTTGGTCTAGTCAATTTTCAACATCAAAATTCGACGTATGAATAATACAATTTACTAAATCAATCAGCTGTCTAGCCATGAGTTTTATTCATGATATTAGGACACAAACAATTGTGATAATGTTGTAATGTTGTAATCTTTGCATAAGATAAAATATCATTATTGTCAAATAATGTTTAAAAACACATTACCATTCCGAATGTAAATGGTAATGCCATGGAGAATTAAAAAATCATACTTGCGAAAGCAGTCAAAACTGTAATCAATTATTTTCAGTAGACTGCGTGTATTCTTAACATATTTCTTTTATAAATATTGAGCATTATTTGGTAAATTACAGAAAGTTCAAATTAATACAGCATGCTGGTAAATTAAAAAAAATGTCTAGTTCCTCTTACTTGAAGTTGCGTAGAGTAAACTAATAAACCATTTGAACCAGTTTAAGGCTACTATGTTTTTTCTCTCTGTTTTAGATGAGCGCGCGCATTAGATTTAGGCTGCGCATCACCAAAAAAAACATGTGTTTTTTTTCTGCCCAGCGCGCATCAGATTGTTGCCGATTTCGAAAAAAACAGTCAATTTGGGAGATAAAAAAAACATTCCAAAAAAAACAAGTTCCTGAAATATGTCCAATGTTTTTTTATCTGGTCGCCCTCATTACCTTTACCAAAAATAGGTTCAATGTTTTTTTTCTTAAATGCTATTTTTCCGCCCACCCTCATTAGATTTTGAATTTTTCTGATCTAAAACAGAGAAATCAAACAAAGTGGCCTAACCTGGAGATCGTGTAATATTGTGCGTTCTTCAGAATTTAATTTACTGCAACGTGATCACTAATGAACACAAGTTGCCAAGAACATATATGACCCAGAGAGTTGTCCCTCTGGGAGGAGTATAACATATAAACCGTGACGCAGTGACATCCACGGCTGGTGAAGCTCTGCATAAAGTGGACCACGATCTGGTGTGAAGTAAAACCAGGCCAGAAAACATGATACATTCAACCAATCGTGGTTTAATGTTGGTGCAGCGTCTCAGACGGTGGCCCAGCATTTAACCACCATTGGGTAATGTGCCAAGTTTCCTGAGAAGCGAGGCCTCTGGAGAATAAACATGGGCCTCACAAACAATATAAAACCAGGCTTTCTTGAGATTAAACACCAGTCTTACTTCAGACACCATAGTAACAATCATCAACAGAGTCAGGTAAGATTTGTGTTGATATCTCATCTAATCAAGATAGGACGAGTTTAGACAATCTTTAAGTCTATATTTTTAGCTAAGCTGCTAACTTATCACCTAAAATTAAGATGGTTCAGATTGACTTAGCTTTTCTTTGAAGATCTTAACAGTTTTCAGCCTCTTCTGCTAAATCATTACTGGTGTATAAATGTATAAATATTGTCTCAGAAAACAGTTCTAATTTTATGTGAATGTAAAGGGGTGGGGCAGGGAGTGTCACAGTACAGCGTATCGTACGTACATGTACACTTCAAAGACAGCCGGACTCTCTGGCATTCGTTGGCATACCCGGAAATTCGCTGGCAGATGCTGGCACACACAAAATGCATTTTAAACCTGTTAACAAAAAAAATGTATGGTTTATTTAAACAAACGCTATGCACATGCTTAGCACGTTAGAGGAATGCTAGGTTTACGTTACTCATAGGTTGAGTACGCTGATTACACATA
This sequence comes from Flabesymbios commensalis, assembly GCA_964017125.1. Taxonomy (NCBI): domain Eukaryota; kingdom Metazoa; phylum Annelida; class Polychaeta; order Terebellida; family Flabelligeridae; genus Flabesymbios; species Flabesymbios commensalis. Next base: position 18,526,286 of record OZ024911.1, read on the forward strand.
TCCTGACATGAAAGTGTGCCGTACAGCTTAGAACTAACGGCCTGAGTGCTGCTCTGTCAGAACAGTACGCCGTTAATTCTAGCACTGGGTACCGTCTCGCGGCCGAAGTGAATCGGCAGCACTCGGAGTGTGTGTGTATATAAAGACATGGGTAGCAGCTCGACAGTCATTCTCGTCCAAAATACCTACAGTCCCTTCACAATACATCGCCTAGCTGAGTAATATTAAATCCTAACAAACCAAATCAAGTGTAAAGTCATCGAATGATAATTATTCTTTGCATATGTTACAAAATAACACCTCCGGGAAGGCGAATAACACCACAATTCTCCATAAATACGGGTACATTTTGTTTGTGGTCATTTCTCGACACGAACCCATTACACTTTCGGTACCGCCCACTTTTCAAGGCAATCTGATAAAACAACGTATTATACAACAAAGCTCACGAATTATAACTTGCCGTGTGGCATATCACCATCTCTCTTTGTTCTGAATACTTCACAAATTAAAGAAAACGAAAAAAAAACATTAGTTATCTTACTTTATCAACAAATCGTCAGTTATTTCACTCACAAGCCAGAATATGTTATGCAACAGGTGTCCACTAGCCACCAGCATACACGATACGCTGAATTAATGTTGGCGCGATGTTATTCCATCACATCGAACGTCAGCCCAGCACGAAAACAACATCGGGTCAACGTCCCGTATCTGCTGTGCACCTACCAGCATAAAAACAATGGGGCTACGATCATACAAATTCGACTTCTATTATTGCCATTACGATGACAGCACAGGCATTCATTGATCTTTATAAAATAAATGTTTTTAAAAAGCAAATAAGTTATCAACAAACAGTCAGGATAGGGCATTAGAATTTGCGTGTCAGGGCCACAATCTAGTCATATGTGGACAGGCCGGCACTGGTAAGACTTTTTTGTTGACAAATATTGCGCGTAAGCTGATTCAGTTACAAAAAAATGTTGCAGTCACTTGCACCACTGGAATGGCGTTTCACAATTTCAATAGTGTGTTTTGTTGTTGATTCTATTTATTTTCTAATAATAATTATGTTTCAACGTCTGACAACGTGCAGCACATCATTAGAACAAAAATTTAGGTATCTGTTATCAGACGTAGTACATGTATTGATAGGTAAATCATAACAGCAACGAAAGACGCTTACGTAACCCTACCCCTTAAAATATAGACAGGTTTGGGGGTACCCCCATATAAGCCTATTTATTATATAAAAAACGCATGATGCAGCAACGGAAACCACGTTTTCTTAAACCTGACACCCTAATAGACAATAAACATGATAAAACTAATAAAGTGAATCGACGCAGGGGTCGATGATGCCTCCGTTGTTAAAACCCCCTATTTTTTTAAGGACAGTCAAAATTAATATATCTTTGATCTACATCGTACCTCCCCCCACACAAAAATAACTGAAACCAAATATACCTTATATTTTTTTTAAAGCACAGTCAAAATAAATAAAAATATTCTTTTGACCTACCTGACCCCCCCCCCCACCCCACCAATATAAATTAAATCAGAAGATCCTTTTTGCTAAATAAATAAAATAATAAAAGTAAAATAATATATTCGTTTGACGTACCCACCTGCCCCCCCACCCGAAAAAAAATCTGAAGAGGCTACTGAAAAACATTGCCCTTGCCCCCCTGTTTATTTGTTCTAATTTGTTGTGTTAAAAGAAAAAAAAACGTAAAAAAGTATTTGTTAACCTCCCCACTCCATGTGCCCACCCTGTCTGAATATTTCTAAAATGGCATTGATCATTGCCCTTCCTGACTTACCCTCCCATTCGAAAGAACAAAATAATATTTTGCCTTGACCCCCTACATTTTTAATCAAATTTGTTTTGACCCCCGCCTTCCCCCTGGCAAAAAAATCAAGTTAGCCTTTACCCCCCACCCCCGGCCTGATCCTCCCCGCCCGTAAAGAAATGTTATACAGAGAGGTTACTGCGTTAAGTGCAAAAAAAACTTAAAATACATTTTTATATTACGGACGGACGGACGGTTGGACGGACGGACGGACAACCCGACAACATAATGCCTTCGGCCGCAGGCGAACGGAGACATAACACATGGTATTCCACATGGTAACAAAGTTTTACCACTAAACCTATTTCTAGAGCACATTAAAGATTCTGCCACCAGGCTATTAATATTAGTAAATGTAGATACTTCTGCTACTTTGGATAATATAAAATTACATCTCATTCAATTCCTAAACGTGACAGTATACGACAGAACAATGCCACAGGTTTACAAACAAACATTAGAACGCTTTGTGAAGCATATGCTGTGAAGGCGTGTTCTCGAGAAAAAAATCATAAGCAACAAACTATGTAAGGCCATTTTGAGTAGTAACGCTATGACTGTGTCTATTGTCTTTACCAAGCTGACATAGCTGATAATACTAACTTCTCTGTCTAATTGCTCAACGTGAAACAATGAACAAGACGAAAATAAGTTAATAGCCTATATTATGGCTGATATTTTCCATGCACCACCATAAATCTAGACCCTTCTTCATCTGAGCACTGGTTATTTCTGTGTAATTAACTGTGTAATTAAACGTCGGTACCCAATTCTCGTTTTCTATCAACGAATTTGTATGTTATAGAGACTGTTGTTATGATGCTGGTACCTACGCAGCGTTCACCCGATGCTGTTTTCGTATCGGGCTAATGCTGCAGGCGATGGTATAACATCGCGCCAACATTGATTCAACGCATCGTGTATACTGGTAGCGAGTGGACACCTGTTGCATAAGTTAGTCTGCCACTGAGTAAATTAACTGACCATTTGTCGATAAAGTGAAACAACGAATGATTTTTTTTTTCGTTTTCTTACTTTGTGATGTCTTCAGGACAAAAATATATTTTAATATGCCACACGGCAAATTATAATTCGTGAGCTTTGTTGTAAAATACGATGTTTTCTCAGATTGCCTTGAAAAGTGGGCGGTACCGAAAGTGTGATGGGTTCGTGTCGAGAAATGACGGCAAAAAAAATGTGCCCCTATTTATAGAGAATTGTTGCGTTTTTCGCCTTCCCGGAGGTGTTATTTTGTAACATATGCAAAGAATAATTATCATTCGATGACTTTACACTTGATTTGGTTTGTTAGAATTTAATATTACTCAGCTAGGCGATATATTGTAAAGGGACTGCCGATATTTTGGACGCGCAAAAAAATGAAATGAATCGGGCTTTAGGCCACCTTTGTGAACATATAGGCTAAACTGGGCCAGGAGAACCTCCTGAGGATGGTGAGATGATTGAGATGACACTGTCCTCCAGACACAGGATTCGAAATTCGAGCCCTGGCGGTCTGAGGCCGAGCACGCTACCTCTCGGTCACGGAGGCTCCCCACAATACTAACTTTCACACGTGGATGGGGAAGAAACAATTTTGTTTCTTTCAAACCGCCGAGACCGGGAAACGAACCCCGGACTCTGGCGTGAAAGGCAGCGGTGCTAACCACTACCCTAGGGCCCCCGCCCTTTGGACGCGCATGGCTGTGGAGTTACTAGAGGAGCGCGCAGCGCGAGGGCTGACGCGAGATTATGCACTAGTTCTGGTATAAACCTTATAGTGCCTCTCTCTTTTCACCTGGTGAGGTAGGTGATTGTACAAGCAATGGCAAGAAGTCCAGGAGACAAGGAACCAGGGAAGAGGCGACCAGCCACCAGAGTAAGGGCAAGGACTGACCCTTTGAAATGTGCTCTGCTTTCTGAGCAGTGTGTTTGAAACCACCATCATGAACCGTCATCGTTAGCCAACCATCCGTGTCCGCCGTGCCATCACCCAAGCTAGCAATGTAATGATAGAGAGCTCATTGCTTAAGACCAGAATCCGTCTCCTTCAGTGCTATGATTGAAAGCCCACTGCCTTATGTGTCTCACAAAACGGCTCCTTTCAGAGCCCCTGCTCTCTGTGGGAACAGGAGTTCAGGAGTTCAACCGATATCCGTCAACCGTCAACCGTCAACCGTGTTCTTGTCTCATGCAGTGGAGTGATAGGGAACTCCCTGCTTTTGGTATGTCACACAGAACGGCGCCCCCAGAGCCCCTGTTCTATGTGGGAACAGGGGCTCAACCGTTATCCGTCAATCGTCAACCGTCAACCGTCAACCGTGTTTAAGCGTCAGCCTGGATTTCAGCCAGCAATTGATCCAGAATTGTATTAGAGCCTGATCGTTTTTGAACGATCTCATGATTCAACACCAGATCCTTGAAACACTGTGTGTTTTCAAGTGATCTAAATGTTTTAACCGCCAGTGCTGTCATCCTAGTTTTGATCATAGGGACGTTAGTGAGGTCATGCAGATCTATTGTTCTCATTCTGTCCAGGTAGGTTACACCAAGTGCTAGTCTCAGGCACTTGTTTTGAAAGATCTGCATTTCCTTCACTTGTGATTCCCTTAAAGCTCCAGTTATCAGTGAACCATATTCAAGGACAGGGCGTATAAAGCACTTGTAGGCTTTTAAGATGGTATATGGTCTGGCGCCCCAGTTTGTCCCTTTGAGCAACTTCAACAGGTTCAGTCGCCTGTAGACCTTTGTCATTAGGTCTTTCATATGGTCTTTGAAGCTAAGCCTTCGATCAAATAGGATTCCAAGCAGTTTGGCTGTTTGAGTTTGGATAATAGGCTCACCAAACAGTTCCAGATCTATAAGTTCTGGTTTTGGACCGACACTAAACACAATCAGCTGAGTTTTTCCTGCGTTTAGTTTTATCCGCCATTTGGAGCACCATGCTTCAATAAGTTTTAAAGCTTTTGATAGCTTTGCCTTCACCCATTTGGCATTGGTTGCATGTGCCCAGATGGCTGTGGAGTTGATACCCATGTCTTTATATATACACACACACTCCGAGTGCTGCCGATTCACTTCGGCCGCGAGACGGTACCCAGTGAATTCTAGTATAGCTGGCGTATTCATAGCGCAATGTCCCCAGACCTACTCTGCACAATGTCATATTTCATACTACAGTAAAACCTGTCCATACCGGAGTGCCTTGGGGACAAAGTTTTATTCCGGTTTGGACAGGTTCCGGTTTGGAGAGGGTTTTTGCTTTCGGGAGGAACAAACAACGATAACTTGTACAATTGACATGAGGGTTATAATTCAGGATGTGTCGTCGGTAGGTCTACAAATGATAGGTGGATGTATGCAAATAAATTGATATAATAAAATACACGATTATTTAAAGATGTTTTATTATATTAAAATAATAAGCATATAATAATCAATTCATACATTATTTTTTCAAGCATGATTCATATATAAAACACATAATACAGCTAGTATACATAGTAAATCTAGTACCGGGTATACATATTGTGTCCGTGATAATTAATTTTTTTTTGTAATTGTGTGTCACATATTTCACACACGGGGCGCATTTGTCATTTTACAACTTTGATTTTTAGCGCCTAATCTAAAATAGCATTACATTCTTGTAATCGTCCGTCACACATTTCAAACACGGAGCATATTTGTTAACACTGACATCAGTCCGTTTGAATATCTAAGCGTTAGGAGAAGTTGTGCTTTCGCTACGGAGCTAATCATATTGCAGCAGTTTTATTTTTTAACTGTTTCATGACGGCAACACTCATTTGTTTGTTAACTTTTATATATTTTCTGGAATTAATGACGCTGGATTAAATGTTCCGATACTGTATAATTAAGTCATTTAATACAATCAATGCCTTGAGTAAAAGTAACAAATAATATAGAAATAATCGAGCGGTGAAAGCATAAATCAAATGTTTTTATATTTTACCTACCGTTAGTTATTTATTTATTGGGCCATTAAGTGTCACAAGCAGAATAAATTTATCCAAAAACACAGTCTAATTTATGTGAGAATTTTTGTTTAAAGCACTGATATATTTATAAATTGATACGACCTTTTAATATTTTACTAGTCAATTAAGCCATTATGTTGTTAAAATATCTTACCAATCTCAAAGTAAAGGCGCTAACACTGCTCCTCTAACCCTTTCGAGCCTGAATTTACAATATTGTCATCTCATCAACTACAAGCCGCGAATTGCTGCCGCAATTATCGACTGGCAGTGGATGAAGATGACTTGAAGTGGGTGAAAAATTAAAGAAAATTGTCATGCATTGGTAAAACAGTTTTAAGGAAATTTTCATAATAAAACCCCTAGTTGTAGGAGAATTAAGTCTGTATACAGTGATATAAAATGATGCTTTAATGCGTCGTGAGGGCTAAAAGGGCCAACACGAAAAAAGTTGTTACCAACACTAACTTCGCACCTTCCCCATTGCATAACCAGATAACAAGAAGGATGTTACGTCACCTTGCCGGCCCCTGTTTAACCCTTAGCGCACCGCTTTCGATTTAAATTTTTTTTTTTTAATCGATTCCGATTTGGACAGGTGAAATACAATACAGTTTATGCATTTGGGGAAAATAATGAGTCCGGTATTCGGAGTAGACAGGTTCCGCTTTGGAGAGGGTTAATTAGTGTTGTTTTGGGTGTAATTAATTCGGGACCAAATAATTATTACGGTATAGACAGGATTCCGGTTTGTACAGGGTCCGATATGTACAGGCTGGACTGTATTTTAGATGACTTTTTAAATATTAGATGGCTCAGCTCCCATTTTTAAACCACTGGGAACGATTTTCCCAAAGGCAAAAGTAGGGGCGGAGCTAATTGGTGACGTCTAAAGGTGGAGACATGCTTGGCTGGTTATAATACATGTACATATACATGTAGCTGATGATGTATTGTATGATTTTATGAAGCTGAACAAAGTCAACACGTAAGGCCGGTTCGACGCTGCCTGAATGCATGCGCAGCACTAGAATTGATGGCCATCACCGCGTCCGCTCCTGGCCAGCGTCTAGCATTCACTCGCCCCTTGTTCACCATGTCGATGCAGGCATATTGAAAAGAATAGAAATTTAGTTCAGCTCATATACAAATACAAGACACATGAAACATATACCAGATGCAGTTTCAATGTTAATTCAGATTCAATAATGGGCGGTTTTTGTGTGTCATGAAGTCATGAGGTGGGAGATCTGCCTAGCCCATTCAATGCGCACATTTTCAGTTTTTATTTTTGAAAATAACTATTGGACTGAAATAATCTGCTTACTTTTAAGTTATGAGATTGTTGATATATACTTTAAATATATTGATGAACTGAAATCACTTCACAGGGCCTTTAAATATGAGACATCAGAGATGAAAAATTATTGTGATATACAGCATATTTTGCCATTATACAAATTATTGTTTACAGCTTGAATTTACATCAATACAACAAAGATAACAAGATGTTGAGATTATTAATTTCACTAACGCTGCTGTCTCTCAGCCTGGCCAACATTGTCAAACGCAGTGAGTATACTTTATTTAGTCCAATACAATTCATAGTTTATAGCATGGAGATAATGGAAATATTATATGTGTGACCATTGCTATACTTTATAATATTTTGAATACCGTGTTGCGTATTTTAGGGTGTCAACGAACTATAATCGTGACAGCTAGTAAAATTTTATCTGATTTTATAAACACACAATGCATTTCTATTTCACAAATTATTAGTCATTTTCACTTTTGTAAAGCTTTGAATTATAATGAAAATATTATGATATTTGTTCGTTCTCCGTTATTTTATGGTTTTATTCCACGATTCCGACTATGACTAGATAAGATCTATGAGCTATTCACCCATTTTCCTCCCAGTCTCGAACAAATGCGCTGACTAATTTTGAATAAAGAGCGCAACAAAGAATTTGTTATTTTAGTTATCTAATGTGATATGTCTTCAATATTGGACATGTGAAATGTAGTATTTTTATCAACATACAGCATTTATCTTATTGATTGATTGTGTGTAACCAGGTACTGATGAAGATGAGTGCTACCGATGCAGTGACTTTGACGCCCTGGGCAGAGGTTTTATAGAGGCTGATGACAACCCTCGAATGTGTGGACATTACAAGGAATGTTATAAAGTTAAGAATAGTGGTGTCATCACATCCGTGGATCGTTGGTGTGCTCCTGGTACGTACACGGATCCAGAAGATATTCGCAGAGGAGCTCCATGCACAAAAACAACCTGTGATCCCGCCGAGTGTGATGACTGCGGTTTCCCCACAGTCAGCACTCCAGAACACGGTGAGCTGGATAAAATAGATAAATGGCCTCGAAAATTAACGTATTTCGAAAGCGGTATGTTAACTAAAACACAAAAATAACCTTTAGAATGTCGTTAATTAGGACGTGGTATGTTATTTTAAATATATAAAAAACATCCTCCAGAATTAAATGACCTAAACCGCAATGTAAAAACATCCTCCAAAAATTTACTCGATTTGAACACGGTGTGATAATTGAAAACAAAATATATGCCCCCAAATTAACTCTATTAGGACACGATATGCTATTTGAAATATTATAACCTAAATAATTAACTACATTAATACAATATTTCCCCAGAGTCAACAATCCAGACCGAGTTAAGTAGTCTATAATATTAAAAATTAAAGGTTTATATTCCCCCGTGTACTAACATCAATCGGTATGCTGCTCCATTAGTTGGCATCTAGTAGTGACTGACCACAATTTCGCGATCCACAATTTCAAATGGATAGGGATACCTGTATTAAAAAAAATGCAACATAGCTTCGATATGCGACACCGAAAGACATTTGTAATTCTGAAAAGTATCTATACATGTGTCAATAAATACAAAGAAAGCCTACTACCGTCAACATGAGTGATTTATGGGTCAAGGCTGTATTTTTTGTGATCTATCGTATAATATTATACAGTCTGTATTTTTCTATACCATCTAAAATGAGCTACATTTGTAATCTAACTTATGAGAAGAATTATTTACTCTCATATCATTTTCCGCTCAATCAATGCCTTATGACATTGTTATTTCCAAGAAGACCATATCGTAATTAGTACTAAAATAATAACCATGGGAGGGGGTTATAATTCATATTTTTACGGCTAATTTAACATTGCATTCAATTAGTCGTGCTGATACATTTATTATTGACGTGTTTGATCTTGTTCGTAGGTTGATATTTAATCTATGATATTCACGTGAAAAGTATTCTTATTGTTTAAATTATATTTATATTGAGAACATATATTTTTAGTACCCTGCCCATACGTGCAAATGGAACCCGAATGGCTCTTTGGAATGTATCAAGGAGGTGAAGTTGTGGAAGTTGGAACATGTGGTGAAGGTGGATACTTCAACGACACAGATTATATTTGCACATGTACAGAAATGAAAGGTTAGCATAAATCCCGACAAATTCCTTCTTCAAGCCACACTTTGCGTATTGCTGTAGAATTGCTTGGACAAAATTGACAAATACTTATACCTGTCTAACCAAAAGTCTTGATTATTTGAGTACTTGACAATGACGTGTACAACATTTGACTGGTGGTCGCAGAATTGAAAAAAATACGGCTTTAATATACTATTTGAAAGCACATTTAGGACGAAATATGGCACCTTTTCTGCTTTTGGGACACTTAACGTGGGTACACCGACGGCGCCCCCTCTTGGATCGGCCGCTGTTTAATATCATATCCTTGTTAGAAAAGCTCGATAAAAAATGTTTATTTACAAGTGAAACAATTTCCAGTCAACTGAATGTGATTCTTATCTTTCTGTAAATTTCAGTTGACTGCACCTGCAAAGTGTCTATTCCTCTTACAACTGACACAGAGTCACATGGCTGTAACGGAGGATGGGTAGGACAGCTTGGTATGCCAGCCATGGCCAATGTACAGAACAACTGCGGACACTTTCTAGGTTACAATTCAGTTTTAGGAAATGGTGGTCATCTCGGAACCTATGTAATGGACGGTCTCTTTGCTGGAGATTGGGTCAGCCAGCTTAAGTTGACAGCTGCTTTCACTTTGGATGCATCTTGGGATAACACAGCAGTTGGCACAAAGTGGGGAATAGTCACTTATGGAGATTGTGCTGCTGACGCTTCTTTCGGTTTCAGTGTCGAGAAAAACACAACCGACACTTACTTGGTCGCCACCTTGGAACTGCAAACTGGTACTTTGTCAAAGCATATACTTTCTGTTGGCGGTGTGAGTATTTAAACAAGCTTAGAAACTTATTTTTCCCAATTTATATTGTTAGTTACACACAGCCACAATGCCTCCGCTTTGATAGTGACTCTTGGCTGCTGAGAACAGTAGCATGTACCATCAGTAATTATCTATACTTGTTTTATCAAGTGAAATAGGTGTTATGATAAATTCTACATGGCCACATTTCCTCCTGACAAAACTATATATAAGACGGTATAGATAAAACAAACCGGACATGCTGTATCGATATTATAATTAATTGGGTGTGCCTCTTTATCTGTTTATTGTGTCTCGATGGGTTTTCACTAAAAAAAGAAATATACAAGTTCATCATAGGCGATACTTACATGAGCTGTGGTGATATGAAACGTTAAATTGTCTATTATCAAGAAGATATAAACTATATCTTTTTGCTACTATGCACCGTCACCAGGCTATTGTTTTCCACAGAAAGCATGTTACTAGTAGACCTGACCTCTTTGCTGGATATGTGAATGATCAGGTTCAGGTTAGTAATCCATTGTAACCAGCATCAGTCAATGGGTGTGCCAAAAAGCAGTGCATCATGTATAGTTGGATAGTTGAATGAGCAGGGGGTTTTCCTTGTTCGACACATTAATCTGATGTTATTTTAATGTTGTTCTAACTTCTGTGAATATGACCCATTTTTAAACCAGCATTGGATCACCGTCTGCTATTTGTTAAATAAGTACATGGTCAGTTGTTCTGTTTGTACAGATCTTATCTGGAGTGAGCTACCACGCCGTATTTATCTACGAGCAGGATTTGTCTCCCAACAGCTGGAACCTTTATTTGATGAATGATGCTGAGTACAACAACTGTGTCGGTGGTAACTGCCTTGGACCCGTAGCAAGCTCCAATCCTACAGGTCGGCAACTATACTCTGATATATCATGAAATCAGAATAGTAATACTTGACTTGGGATCGTATATTGAGCCTAATAAGTTAAGGTGCTCCACTAAGCTATTATTTTGTGACGACATATATTACCGTTTAAGATGTACATAAGATGCTATAAGTCACTACGTAAATGAACTATTGAACAAATCTTTTTTACACATGATTGTATGTAATTCAATGTATTGAGAACTGTTCTGTTGATGTTGCTATATTATCTTGAGACCCTCAATGGACTCCAGGCATGATTTGACACACAAACAGCGTCTCTGTGAATGCTGGCGTTGGCCAGTGTGGGATTATTCCTACTCACATAAAACGCAATTATAAAACGAGGGATTATCGTTTACTATGTGATTAATGGCTCTATGAAAATGAGAATTTTGTTTTAAAGTATTTTTTGTTTTCAGGCACCATTACTCCACGTGGTTGTGGGTTTGTGATTGGCTACACAGGCTCCAACAGTGATGACGAATTCTTCATTGGAGACATCTGCCAAGTAAGTTTTTCATAGTAAAAGGTGGTGGTTTGTTACACGTATAAAACTAGAACATGATTCTATTTTCTTTTGGTTGCATTATTCTGTGATGGCTGGAAAAATATAGTTCACTAGAAACATCACAAAATCCGCTGCTAACCATTCAATCACATGTCTCAGATTGCCGAACCTTGTGCTACAGTTTGAGTAAATTAAAAAACAAGTTTAATAATCCATCACAATCAACACGCTCTGGGTTTTGCACCATCACAATATAAATGTTTTAGGTTTAGTCAATAACAATCAACATGTTGTCGGTTTTTTATTAGATATAATCAACTTCCGTAATGTATATATAAAATACAACTGTGCTTCTGCTTACAATTAAAAAATACAAATTATTAGCTTTTTTTTCAGAAAATATGCATATTTATCTGCATTTAACACATTATCGCCCAGCCATCTAAGTATTCTTAGTCTCAAAAAGGGTGATATTATGTTCAAAACGGATACAATTGACTTAGAATTATTTTTTAGTTTTTAATTGTTAGTTTTTACATATAGATGAATATCTATGACATCGAAAAAAATATATAGGTAATGTACAAAAATGATATGTTAAATATTTTAATATTATAGTGATACAATATGTAAATGAATATGTATGAAAAAGGAATACTAATTAGTCTGATCGTCGTTTGTTTCTAGGTCAGTGTGGATATCGGAGCCAACTCTAATGATCTTCATCCATGTGTGTAAAAATAAAGAGCGAGAATGATGTGGACGATATCACTGACCGTTAATTGACCTTCACTAAGGATACCTGTCCATGTGATTACATAAACCACCTGCTTTATTCACTACAACAATATTATGATACATAGTTTCATTACCTGTATATCTCTACTGTTGTATGTTTGTATATTATCATTTTACTAAATAAACAGGATGAAGTGCATAATATATACAGAATTTATCATTTTTTATTCGATAGAGCATAACTTATTAGCAGGGTACTGTAGAAAAATAATGATCCTAAAATTAGCCAGAAGGTCCCATCAGTTGACACACACAGTTGTACACACCATTCTTAAAGCTTCAACTGTATGGGGGCGTCTGTGACCGAGAGGTAGCGGCCCTATTTTAGAAGTTGGCTAATTTTTTTAGAATTTATTTGGATATTGATTCAATGCTGGGAACTCTGACTAGGACGGATTTTTAAAATTAAGTATGTTCGGACTGTGTCCAAACATATTGAGTTTTTTTGTTCTTTCTCGTTTTTATTCCCCTTTGTCCAAAAATTGGAGAGCTATTTCTCCCTGTGTTTTCATCCAATCAACTTCAAACCTCGGCACAATGCTCCTTAGGTATTGTGGAGGATTTTATGGATCACTATGTAGATTGATGTCGGTTCAATGATGTACATATCGGGTGAAGCCCCATTCATGGGATTCTTGACCAGTCAATTTGGGTCTTTTGTTAGAGGTATCTCAATACCGATACCGTTTGAGCACCCCTACATATAATACATTTATACAGTAATATTTTAATGCCGGGCCAGTGTCGCAGACAGTGGCCCAGTATTGAACCAATATTGGGTGCTTTGTATGGACATTAGAACACTTTTAAATGCTATATTAACATTTTAAATGCTTTTATAACAGTTGCAATTCCATTCAAACACAAAACCTCGACTCAGACAGTAATTCAACACTAAGTCAACAGAGAGACAAGTCAATGTGTGTACTGGGCACTCTGAATACGATTCAATTTGTCAAACAAATATATATCTCTCCAAAAGTACAAAAGCTCAGTGGGGACTTCTGATCTCTGAAATTTTAGGTCCGAAATTTGAAGTCTAAAATACCAATACAAAATGGCTTCCAAAAAGCCATATGCAAAATTCCAATCAATCTGTCATAATAAAAAAACCCCATTATTTTCAAAGGCCAATCATTCCTCAAATTTAAATATTTAAAAAAATTGTTTTCGCACCATAATCACACACAAAAACACGTTAACCACATTTTTGTATGATAATTCACCTATTATAGACTCTGTACTAATTAAATTTAAAGGCGATGGGGTTAATTTTCATGACATTTGAGTGGCGGTGAAAACATTACATGTCGGCATGTATCCATTCACTGCATGAATAGACTGATGCTTAAATGCGGGCAGAGTGTTCAGGCTGGGTCGCTCCAGTAACCCTATAAATGCTAAATTTGATAATTAAATTGCATTTGCTTAACCCTTTAACCGCCAAATTATACAATTTAAATTTTCACCCACTTGAAGTCGTGTCTCGCTAACGCGATCCACAACTTCAAGTGAGTGGAAAATATTCAGATTTGACAAAGTGTCGGTCAACTCTTTTCAAATCTCGCTGATTGATGTCACATTTTATTTTTAACATACTTAAAATGTTGTACTTAATGTGCTAATAAAAAATCCCCCAAATATATGCTGTTTCAATGCTATTTCAATGTAGGACCAGTCTTACAGACAAATGCCCACCATTGAACCAACATCGAGTGTTTACAATGGTCAGTAGTTAAATTTAATTGCTACATTTGACAGTTAAAATAACAACTGTAATTCTATCAAACACGGAACATCGAACCAAGTTGTTTCAATATTGGGTCTTTGTCGCAGACAATGATACAGCATCAAACCAGCAGAAAGTCAAGTCAATCTGTTCACTGGGCACATTGAATGTGTGTCCATTAGACAAACAAATATATATCTATGCAAAAACACAAAAGCCCAGTGCACAAGTGTTTAACTGCGCAAATACTTGCGCAAGTGTGCAAGGATCACTGTACGAGTACTACTTGCGCAAGTACTTCCTCTTGCGCAGGTGCTTGCACGAGTACTTTTACGACTACTTGTGCAAGTAAAGTGCACAAGCACGTAAGTACAAAAGGGAGCAAGTACAAAAAACTGGACCCTTGTAGTTCTATATTAATTTCATTACTGATCTGTACAGGACCTAACAAATAAGGTGGTCCATTTTTGTAATAAGAGGCGGCAATTATATACACTCAAGTGCACACAAAGTATATAACGCTGAGATCTGAGGGTCAAATTCACGGCGAAGGGGGCAAGAGGTTGCAGCATCTTATTAATCACGATAATCAATCTTACTAAGAAAAGCTTATTGTGAGTCAATTTTCTAAAATAGTTACAAAAAGAACGGCATACAGAATTTTGCAAAAATATAGATTAAAATTATTAAAAAGATAAAATTAACATGAAAGATTTTTCTTAGCAAGCGTGAAGGCGCGACGTCAACCATGTAGGCCTAGGGCTTATGTTATTTTTAATGCCTCACTAAGTCTGCTAGCTAATTATCACGGTGCAGGCGTTCATCTCACATGGTTATAGAGTTAAATCTTATCCGGATCACCATTGTCATCTCACATCTCACAAGGTTATAGATTTATATCTTATCCGGATAACCATTGCTGGTTGAACAGCTACATTTGTTTAAATAAAAATAAAAGGACACAGAAAAAGTGGACTAAAACAATAAATAAGAACTAATCAATTGAATGAACAAACGAACAAATGAACGCATGAACAAACGAAGCGAAAGCAGAACGATGAAACGAAGAAATCAACAAAAGAAAAATTGACTGCAAAAATAATTAACTTACACGATCGAATTAATAAGCAAAAAATCGAACAAACAAAGGAACAAAAAACAAAAGAAAAAAAAATTGCCTAAAGAAATAATTAAATAAACGCAAAAATAAATCTACAAACAATTAAAAAAAATATAGATATAGATTTTTTTTAAATCGACGAAAAAAATTGACGCAAAAAAATAAACGCAAGCCCAAACCATCGAACGAAAAACAAATTGCCAATCACAAAAAAAACCACGAATAAAAATAATAATTCAGGAATGACAAAAAATACCTGATAAACGATAAAAAAAATCGACCAAGAATATAAAAATCTACGAACGAAAAATAAATTGACAAACACAAAAAGAAAAACATTGACTGGATCACAGTAGGCCTATCCCAAAAATAAATAATAATAAAAATCTATCTAAGTCACGGAGATCCCAGCATTGAATCAATATCTAACAGAATTCTAAAATAGTTGACAAACTTTAAAGATAGGGCCCAGCACGATACCTCTCGGTCACAACCCCCCCCCCCCCCCATACAATTGAAGCTTTTAGAATGGGCCAGAACCATCATGTGTAGAAAGTATGTGCGTGGGTAGCACTCTGTGTGTGCGACTGATGGGACCTTCTGGCTAATTTTGGTAGCATTATTTTGCTACAATACACTGTTAATAAGTGGTGCTCGGTGTAGTTTTGAAAAATAATAAAAGTGGATCCAAATGTCAATTTTGTCAACCATATTCTATGGAATTAAAAAATGATAAATTCTGTGTATATTATGCACTTCATCCTGTTTATTTTGTAAGATGACAATATACAAACATACAACAGTAGAGATATACAGGTAATAGTAACTATGTATCGTAATATTGTTGTAATGAATAAAGCAGGTGGTTTATGTAATCACAGGGATCAAGTATCTTTAGTGAAGGTCAATTAACGGTCGGTGATATCGTCCACATCATTATCGGTCTTTATTTTTACGCACATGGATGAAGATCATTAGAGTTGGCTCCGATATCCACACTGACCTGGAAACATATGACAACATTAGCTGTAAACTAGTCCTGTAAGTGATCCCTACATAATCAAACCAATTGTTATTCTGTTTTAATACCTATTCATTTACATATTGTATCACTATATATTTAAACATTTCTGTCCATTAGTCTAACTATAAATTATTTGCGCTGTCATCGATTCGTTTTCATAATCAAACACATTATTATCAGACGTAGACAGCGGATATTCATGTATATGTAATAACTAGCAATTGCAAACAAAAAAATAATTCCAAATCAATTGTATCCGTTTGTAACATACTGTAATATCTCCCTTTCCTTGTGACTAAGAATTTAACAGGGTTGGGTTATAATGTGTTGAATTCAGATAAATTTGCATATATTCTCAGAAAAAACCTTAGAATATGTATTGTTTAATTATGAGCAGAAAAACAGTGTTATTTTATATAATATGAAAGTCTAATATATCAAATAAAAACCCAGAACGTGTTGATTGTGACAGACTGAACCCAGAAGGTGTTAATTGTGATGGATTAAAACCCACAACGTGTTGATTGCGATGGAGTAAACCCAGAACGTGTTGATTGTGACGGACTAAACCCAGAACGTGTTGATTGTGACGGACTAAACCCAGAACGTGTTGATTGTGATGAAGTAAAACCCAGAACGTGTTGATTGTGATGTAGTAAAACCCAGAACGTGTTGATTGTGATGGAGTAAAACCCAGAACGTGTTGATTGTGACGGAGTACAAAACTTGTCTATTAATTTACTCAAAATGTAGCACAAGGTTCATCAACTGAGACATGTGATAGAATAGACAGCAGCAGATTTTGTGATTTTTGTTGTAAAATATTTTTTTCGCCATCACGGATTAATACTGCCAAAGGAAGTGGTATCATGTTATATTTTTACATGTGTAACACTCCAACACCTTTCACTATCAACACTTACCTGGCAGATGTCTCCAATGAAAAATTCGTCATCGCTGTTAGAGCCTGTGTAGCCAATCACAAAGCCACAACCACGTGGAGTAATGGTGCCTGTAAAACAGGAAAAAACATAAAGCCATTAATCACATAGTCGTAGTAAACTATAGTCATTCGTTTTATAATTGCGCTTTATGTGAGTATGAATAACTCCACACTGGCCATCGCCAACATTCACAGCAAAGACGCTGTTTGTGTCTCAAGTCATGCCTGGAGTCCATTGAGAGTCTCAAGACAAGAAATCAACATAAAAAAAAACGTTCTAAAGATACTGAATTACATAAAATCATGTGTGAATGAGATGGTCTGTTCAATAGTTCATTTACAAAGTAACTTATAGCAGTCTATATTACCAAGTACATCAATGTCGTCACTTAATAACAGTTTGGTGGAACACCCTAACTTAATAGGCCCAATACACCATCCCAAGTCAAGTAAAACAATTCTGATTTCATGATATATCATAGTATAGTTCCCAACCTGTAGGATTGGAGCTAGCTACAGGTCCAAGGCAGTTACCACCGACACAGTTGTTGTACTCAGCATCAGTCATCAAATAAAGATTCCAGCTGTTTGGAGTCAAATCCTGCTCGTAGATAAATACGGCGTGGTAGCTCACTCCAGATAAGATCTGTACAAACAGAACAACTGACCATGTACTTATTCAACAAATACCAGACGGTGATCCAATGCTGGTTTAATAATGGGATGGGTCATATTCACAGAAGTTAGAACATCATTAAACTAACATCAGGTTAATGTGTCGAACAAGGAAGAAACCTGCTCATTCACCTTTCCAACATACATGATAACCTGCTTTTTGGTAAACCCATTGACTGATGCTGGTTAAAATGGACTACTAAATCAACACATATCTTAAAAGGTAAAAAAATGCTGGGTCAGGAGTAACAAAAGGTAAAACAGAATAAAGTTAACGTTAGATTAGCACAACAATGTGTCGTACAAGGGAAAACCTCTGACAACCAAGAGTCACTATCAAAGCGGTGGCATTGTGGCTGTGTGTAACTAACAATATCAATTGGAAAAAATAAGCTTTTAAGCTTGTTTAAATACTCACACCGCCAACAGAAAGTATATGCTTTGACAAAGTTCCAGTTTGCAGTTCCAAGGTGGCGACCAAGTAAGTGCCGGTTGTGTTTTTCTCTACACTGAAACCGAAAGAAGCGTCAGCAGCACAATCTCCATAAGTGACTATTCCCCACTTTGTGCCAACTGCTGTGTTATCCCAAGATGCATCCAAAGTGAAAGCAGCTGTCAACTTAAGCTGGCTGACCCAATCCCCAGCAAAGAGACCGTCCATTACATAGGTTCCAAGATGACCACCATTTCCTAAAACTGAATTGTAACCTAGAAAGTGTCCGCAGTTGTTCTGTACATTGGCCATGGCTGGCATACCAAGCTGTCCTACCCATCCTCCGTTACAACCATGAGACTCTGTGTCAGTTGTAAGAGGAATAGACACTTTGCAGGTGCAGTCAACTGAAATTTCCAAAAAGAGAAGAATTACATTAAGTTAACTAGAAATTGTTTCATCGGTAAATAAACATTTTATATTGAGCATTCCTATCGAGGATATGATATTAAACAGCGGCTGGTCCAAGAGGGGGCGCCGTCGGTGTACCCCCGTTAAGTGTCCCAAAAGCAAAAAAGGTGCCATATGTCGTTCTAAATAAGCTCTAAAATGTCATATTGAAGCCGGCCGTAAATTTTAAAATTCAGCGCTCCAACTTTTATATGTTGCTAACCTTTCATATCTGTACATGTGCAAATATAATCTGTGTCGTTGAAGTATCCACCTTCACCACATGTTCCAACTTCCACAACTTCACCTCCTTGATACATTCCAAATAGCCATTCGGGTTCCATTTGCACGTATGGGCAGGGTACTAAAAACACATGTTCTCAATATTATCTACATTGAATAACATACAATTTAAACAATAAGAATACTTTTACCGTGAATAACATAGATTAAATAATAACCTTATATTAACCTACAAGCAAGATCAAACACGTCAATAATAAGTGTATCAGTTCGACTAATTGAATGCAATGTTAAATTAGCCGTGAAAATATGAATTATAATTCCTCCCATGGTTTTCACTTGGGTATTATTATAGTATTATTTCAGGTATGGTCTTCTTAGCAATAACAATGCTGTAATGTATTGATTGAGCGGATATTAATATTATAGTAAATAATTCTGCTCATACGTTAGAATACCAACCTAGTACATTTTTCAGATGGTATAGAAAAATGCAGACTGTAGAATAATATACGGTAGTTCACGTAAAATACACCCTTAACCCATAAAGCACTGATGTTGACGGAAGTAGACTTTCTTTGTATTTATGTATGGATACTTTTCATAATTACAAATGTCTTTCCATTTCGTCTATCGACGTTATCCTGCAATTGTTTGAATACAGGTATCCCTATCCATTTTAATTGTGGATCGCGAAATTGTGACTACTAGATCCCAACTAATGGAGCAGCATACCGATTGATGTCTGGAGTGTTGACTGTGGGGAAATATTTTATTAATCTAATTATTTAGGTTATAATATTTAAAATAACATATCGCGTCATAATTAAGTTAATTTTGGGGCATATATTTTTTTCCAAGTAACACACCGTGTTCAAATCGAGTAAATTTTTAAGGATGTTTTAGATACCATGCCGCTTTCGAAATACGTTAATTTTAAAGGTCATTTTTCTATTTCATCGAACTCACCGTGTTCTGGAGTGCTGACTGTGGGGAAACCGCAGTCATCACACTCGGCGGGATCACAGGTGGTTTTAGTGCATGGAGCTCCTCTGCGAATATCTTCGGGATCCGTGTACGTACCAGGAGCACACCAACGATCCACGGATGTAATGACACCACTATTCTTAACTTTATAACATTCCTTGTAATGTCCACACATTCGAGGGTTGTCATCAGCCTCTATAAAACCTCGGCCCAGGGCGTCAAAGTCACTGCATCGGTAGCACTCATCTTCATCAGTACCTGGTAATACATAATTAAACAATTAGACAGATGCTTTATGTTGATAAAAATACTACATTTCGCATGTCCAATATTGAAGACATGTCACATTAGATTGCCAAAATAACGAATTCTTAGTTGCTTTCTGTATGCAAAATTAGTCTGCGCATTTGTTCGTGACTAGCTCATATCTAGCCTTAGACTGATCCATAGAATAAAGCCACAAAACGAGAACGAGCAAATATCATACATTTTCATTATAATGCATAGCTTTACAAAAGTGATTTTGACTAATGCTGAAATAGAAATACATTGCTTCTATATAAAATCAGATAGAATTTCACTAGCTGTCACGATTATAGCTTCTTGACACCCTAGACTACGTAATACGATATTCAGTGAAATAAACTATAACAATGGTCACACATATATATATTATAATATATAGCAATGGCCACACATATATTATTTCCATTATCCCCATGCTACATAATCAATTATGAATTGTATTGGACTGAACTAAGTGTACTCACTGCGTTTGACAATGTTGGCCAGGCTGAGAGACAGCAACGTTAGTGAAATTATCAATCTCAACATCTTGCTATCTTTGTTGTCTTGCTGTAAGTTCGAGCTGTGAACAAACATTTATATAATTGCTGAATATGCTGTATATCACAATAATTGGTCATCTGTGATGTCTCATTTTTAAATGCTGGAAAAGTAATATTGTCATTCTCTACCATTAGATTTCAAGAAGTAATGGACTTATTACAAGTCAGGAATTTTTCATTATACCCATTTTCTTAACTATATTGCTACCTATATAGAGCCTAAAATAATAATAATTGCTTTGTATAATTATATGCTTAACTTTAAATTGATAAATACTACGTGACAAATTAAAGGGGTGTCACACTATATGGTGCATGATAGGAACACTTTTGAGTTGTGTTTGTAACCTATTAAATTAAATTGTGCGTGTACGGTGTAACACGTATGGGTGGTTTAATGCAAGCATATTGCCTGCCAACTCAGAATAATTTTATGTCCAGCGTTCCACTATCAAGGGCGATGAACTTTTGTGAACACCAGATCTTCCACATTTCGCTATGCTAACGCTAGCTATACTAGAATTTACGGCCTGAGTTATGTTAATTCTGACAGAACCGTACTTAGGACGTTAGTTCTAAGTTGTACGGCACACTTTTATGTCAGGATATGTGTAATCAGCGTACTCAACCTATGAGTAAAGTAAACCTAGCATTCCTCTTACGTGTTAAGCATGTGCATAACAAAATTGTTAGCAGGTTTAAAAATCATTTTAAATGTGCCAGCATATGTCAGCTAATGTCTTGGTATGCCAACGAATCCCAGAGTGTCCGGCCGTCTTTGAAATGTATTGATTGAGCGGTTTGATACGTTGTAGGCCTACTGCGACACCCCCTTTACATTTACATAACGTTACAACCGTTTTTTTTAGACAATATGTACACATTTTCACACCAGTAATAACTTAGCAGAAGATGCTGAGAACTGTTGAGATCTTCAAGGAAGAGCTAAGTCAACCTAAACCATCTTAATTTTAAGTGGTGAGCTCGCAGCTAATAAAATAGTCTAAGATTGTCTAAGAATTCCCGTTGTTGATTAGATGAGATATCAACACAAATCTTACCTGACTCGGTTGATGATTGTTACTATGGTGTCTGAAGTAAGACTGGTGTTGAATCTCAAGAAAGCCTGGTTTTATATCGTTTGCGAGGCCCATGTTTGTTCTCCAGAGGCCTCGCTTCTCAGGAAAGTTTGTACATTGCCCAATGATGGATAAATGCCGGGCCACCGTCTGAGACGCTGCACCAGCATTAAACCACGATTGGTTGAATGTATCATGTTTTCTGGCCTGGTTTTACTTCACATCAGATCGTGGTCCACTTTCTGCAGAGCTTCACCAGCCGTGGATGTCACTGCGTCACGGTTTATATGTTATACTCCTCCCAAAGGGACAGTTCTCTGGGTCATATGTATTCTTGGCAACCTGTTTTTATAAGAGATTCACGTAGCAGTAAATTAAATTCGCAAAACCCACAAGATTCCTCGATCTCCAGGTTAAACTGGTTCAAATGGTTAATTAGTGTAGTCGACGCTACTTTAAGTTCAGAGGAACTTGTCAGTTTATGATTTATGCTGTATTAATTTAAACGTTCTGTAATTTACCAATTAATGCTCACTATTTATAAAAGAAATAAGCTCAGAATACATGCAGTCTACGGAAAATAGTTGATTATAGTTTTGACAGCTTTCGCGAATATGATTTTTTAATTCTCCATGGCATTACCATTTACTTTCGGAATGGTAATGTGCTTTGAAACACTATTTGACAATAATGCATTATTTGACAATAATGATATTTTGTCTTATACAACCATTACAACATTACAACATTATCACAACTGTTTTTTGGACTAAAAAAAACACGAATCACAGCATTTTCAATTCAATCAGCTAGAACAATCGACCACTTTCAAACGAACGAGTTAACGTTATTCAGTTTGCATGAAACAAAGATCTATATGCTTTGTCCCGTCAAGGTATTCAATGTGTATTCACGTGAGCCTTTAAATACAAGTTAAAATAGCTGACGTATGTTCTTTTACTCATGTGAACACCCAGACCAGAGTGATTTTTGTCATGTTTGTTTTCTTACTCATATTCATACATATTCTATAAAATATAAGTTCAAGATATGTAAAGTCAAAAACATTATCGAAAATACAGAAATAAAATCAAACAGATGTAGAATGACAATAGTAACAATTTTTTCAGATCTGTAAAATGTTTTGTTCTGCGGTAATGTTTATTAACACAGTAAAATACGGTAGTATGAATCGGAAAACCTGCCCCAATTAAAAATGGAGTCAGAGAACGAGGCGAAAAAACAGGGAATTTATATAAAAACGTTGTTCCAGTGTTGATTTAAAGCTGGGCTAGCATAGCAGACTGTGAGCCAGCAACTATGACTGTTAGTTGGTATTCATTGGTTCATGCAGTTTATTATTTTATCTTACAATGCAGCCAGCCAGATAAATTGATTTAATGCTGGATTAATGTTGGCCTACTGTGCGCAAAGTTGGCAGAACATATGGGTCCAAAAGTATTTCAGAGTGTTCAGAAATGCTCCTCTTGTGAACTTTGCTTTTAAGCTAAATCAACCTTTGACCCCACTGTGTCGATGATAGTGTATGATGAGATCGGTACATCTAACTCAATCATACTCAAACTGTTTTAAATGAGGTAGACTTATGATCATTTTTGTTGCTTGTCAGGAATCAAATAAACCGGCAAATAAAAGTTTAAATAGATATTTTATTTTACAAAACATCCACATGATGTGTCCGAGAGTCAAAAATAATCCAAATTATCATGATGATTGTATAATAATGACCATATTTGATTTATGTTAAAAATTATTTATATGGTATAATTTGACATCGAAAATTTACATTTTCTACATATTAAACATCATTTTTTCTCACAAGAAAACGGTATTTGATTTGATAAATCAAGTATTGAAAACGAATATAACGAGTATAGTCGTGTTTGAGGCTTAAAGTGTTAAAATATTCTGACAAGGTTAATTTTTATCTTCCTTTCAAAAATTAGATATTGCTCGTCATTTAAGCTGGAAATTGCGTCAGTAATTCCAGCTGACTCATACACATCAACATGATGTAAATCAAAAAGGATGAAGTACACATTTCTGATAGTGATGCTGGAATGTCATGCCGACTGTGGTGATATCGAAGTATTTGACGAGAGCACCAGAACGATAGAGAAAGCGAGGCGACAATATATTGGAAACCACATTTGCAAATAAGAGAATAATGCAAACACAACACCAAACGTGTATTTTCCAAGGCCATCGTTTGGAACTTGACATTGCAGTAGTCTGGCCGAAACAGAACTTGAAATCGAAGGTTTCAGCCACAGATTGTGCCAAATCAAAAACGTGGGACATTTCTTTGGGCGGCCATGTTTCTTTGTAGTGGTCGGTAAAATAAAATAATGTAGTGGTGTGTTTCAATTCGGTTGCGTCTCCCCGGCTTTGAAATAATAGTTTACCTTTAAAAATAAAAGGAATCTCGTCAGGCACTACGGAAGCCGATGCAAATGTACTATTTGGCCAAGCTTTCCATCCTTTATTTTTATGGCAGTTCAGCCATGACGGATGTGGTTTATATTAGCCAGAGTACACCGTAATACACGGAATATAACGGAATAAAATCATCGTTCAATGAATGAAGGGTTCCCATTTAAACACTATATATGTGTATCACGGTGTATTCCGGCGGCTCTGTATTCCGGTGTTTAGAGATACCGGTTTAAATTGGCTTTCACCAATAACTTTCACAAGATATTGCAAGCCGATTGCACACAAATGAAATCAAAATAATCTTGGTATATTTGAATAAATGTACAAAATAGCCTACAACTTTAAAAATGAAAGTTTACTTAATAATGATTTGTTCATTGGATAATATAATTTTTCCTCTTGTATTACAACTATGATTTCATGTAGTTGTATGTTGCATAGATATCAAGTTTGCATAAACAGGCCATTATAAATATCACTTCCTCCAAATGTTCCAGAAAGGTTAATTGTCTTCCTGACGTAAATATATTCGATCATACTCTTTCAACTTCTGATATGAAATGTAAAAGTCGTGAATATCATACAATAATCATTGTTACGGGGGCTCACACAATGCCATGATGACATATAAAACTCCAAACCGTCTAACACACTTTCATTAGTTTCAGGTGAGATCCCTAACCCCTAACCCTTATAACGCTGAAATATTATTATGTAAACCATAGAGACCAACGGGTTTTCTCAATTTGAAATCATCATAAATGTCTCAGTTAGCTCTTTCCGCTTCCTTTGAATACTTATGTTATGGGTCTACGGCCATTATAAATCTATTTAATTCTTGCAGTGTGGGGATCATCTTTATGCGTGAGAATCTGACGTTATCTAACATCTGAAGTCAATCCCCGTACTGACAGGGTTACCTCATTCAATTGATTTTTTTACCAACTTTAAATCGTGTCTCGCTACCGCGACCCACAAGTTCAAGTGGGTGGAAATACTCGTATCTGTATACTAAGTGGCATTACGGACTGTTGGGCTATCGAATCAAAATATATGCCAATCTTGCAAATTTAATTCATACATACATTTTCTTTTTTGAAGAACACACGGCAATGCTAAAAACATCGCTATAGACGTGATTAGCATTCTAAGGATTAAGACAAACATTAAAGGAGTAGTCCACTGTGTACGAACAGCGCGACGCATCTATACCCAGAAAACACCACGCTGATTGCAGAGATAATGGCACCTAGGCTACAACTAAAACCAGAAACGTACATGGAGTGGTATATAGCTTTAAAACCAGATAAACAATCCTTACAGCCAAACTATGTCTTTACATATGTGTCACTGGCCCAAGTGTAGTACTCGACACTAAAACTGAATGACGGGTGCTGACAATTTACCACCAGGTGACGTGAAACACTGTCTTTTCGCTGGATGGGTGTCGATAAGTACACTTGCACTGCCCCCCCCCCCCCGTGAGTTTACCATGCTAACAATAAGATACCCTGGCAAAACGTATTTCAGATTTCATTGATCCTTACATACCAGCTTTGACATATTTTTCATTTATTTATTATTGTGTCTTGTAATGCGCCTCTAGCCTGTTGTATTTTTTTATTGTCATTATCTCACGAATTTCAACAGTTTGGAGCACTGCTTATATATGTGTGGACCTAATAAAGTCACCCTGTGGAGACTTCAGTTGTATTCGTTCCTGTAGTGGGAAGACAAGTACACCCTGCACGCAGGATGAGTAAAGTGGGATTTGAACCTGATAGCCCCGGTCTCTGAGTCAATCACTCTATACCAATGACCTATCCTGACGTATGTTACTGGATATGCTGTTGACATTTCGATGTAACGTAAATATCTTTGTAATTGGGCTCTGTCCATCCCATCACTGGGGTATTTGTTTTGCACGTAGTTACGATATGTAGACATATACATGCACACATCTTATGACTGCTAACACATGTACTGCTGTTTTTTTTGTGTATTGTTTCGTTCATTTGAAGCTTGAATTTTTAACGCAATTCTCAGCTTCAAATAAATAATATTATTTATTAAAAATAAAATTATTTATAAAAAATCTCCCAAATTAAATAATTTTATTAACCACCATATGTTACACATTTAGGTGGTATTTTATTTAGTCTGGCATTTGTTTGAAAAACGTATATATATAATATGGTCTTGGCAGCACAAAGGGTAATAAGTTCATTAGCATATTAACGGGATATATTCCTATATTGGAAATATGACAAAGCGGCGTAGATATTATATGTTGCTACAGGCACGATATTAGACATAATATATTCCAGCAAACTCGAGGCATTGACACAATGTCTGATCAGTGTTGGTCCAACGTCTACAACGTCAGCCCAGGATTAACCTAGTATTGATCAACTCCCCCCCCCCCTTTATTTGCTGGGATACAATTCTCGTTCTTTTTTTTATTATTTATGGCCCTTGTAACAAATTCCCGATCAGTTTTGATACACTGATGCTGAGATCCGAATAATGACTTGGGGCAGGACCACAATAATAAACAAATACAGTACATCTAAGGGGTCAGTCACATGTGACTCGCTCTCGTACTCGAACCACTCCACATTTGGCGCTCTCCACTCTACTCTACTCTACTGGGGGGGGGGGGGCACGTTAATTTGCTGCAAAGGCGCCGTTAATGGCCGTGCCATTACCTGTGATTACTGCCTGATAAGGCGTTTCCAATGCAATCAGCTTATGTCACAATTGGAGATTTTTCTCCAATTGTTGCAGCGCTGTATAATTAATTATTTTAAATAAAGTAATCTAATTCACCTTCGAAATGAACCAAGTCTGAAGAATCAATAGTAAAAATTACTAGCCACATTATATAATAATTTAGTCAACGTTTCTTAATGTTTCCTTAAATATTCGCGTGATCCCGCAGTTTAAATGTCACTTCACGGAATATTTTAACATGCTTGTCTTATAGGGTTTAAGGAATTTTAGAAGCAGTATTTATTAATATATTTTTGACATTTAAACGTCTTCAGTTTATAAAACAATCATCATAATTCCACTTTGGTGAATGAATGGCTTAGAACATGATTAGCGCTAGTTCTTGGATGACTACCAATTACTGACGTTTTATGCGTTAAATGCGAGTTTTATGCACTGGAACAAAATAAATATTGGGACCTTGAAACAAATTCGTTTCCAATAGACGTTGAGCCAATGCGGATTTAAGTTTGGGCAAGCATTGCAGACGGCGGAGCAACATTACACTATCATTGGATTAACACCCAGTGTTTGCCAAGTTAGTGGGAAGGAAGGTCTGCAACGTAGCGAGGCCCTCTAATAAGATAATTGACCTTTTGATTTTTCCCTAAAACGCCTTTTGTGCCCTAGAGGTTCTAGGCCTGTTGATATATTTTCTTATGCCATATAAAATCGCTACGCGCTAATATCATTTTTCAAATAGTAGCATATTCGTAAATATCTTAAGTAATGTGAAGAATTGTATCAATTGAAATACGACAACACGTTGTTTTACTTTTAATATGAGTTTATCTGAGTGAGGTGTAGGTAGACACGATATAGCTACCACAGGGTCACAATTTTAGAGTCTCAAGTAGCACCTGCTTCACGGCTTTTCAGGACCATTGTGTTTATATTACTGCAGTGTTGATGGCAAACAATTGCGGTTTAACAATAAGTGTATAGAAATAACGCGCCCATAATTAATTCTCCGTCCAGTTTTATCGACTAGCAAGGGTGCAACATCCCATTTTATTAAAAATATATTTGAATTTTACACCACTTTGTTTTTAATACTAAAAACATTAAAACTGGAATGTTAAATTCTTCTTGCGATGCCTTTTTACTTCCGTTATAAAAAATGTATTTAAACTACTTAAAAAATAATCAAATAGCTGTTTGGACCACACAAAAGTTATCATTCAAAATATTGCATTTTAATTTTCTCCACATCTAAGGTTTCAAAGATTTTATTGACCGTTTACATGTCAACTTTGACATATTGGTCATTTTTATTTATTTATTTTTTTGTACGTTTTTTATGCGGCGCGAATCAGTTATGTGTTCGGATGTCATTATCAGCCACGAATTTGAACAGTTTGGGTCACTGCATATGTGTGTACCAAGGAAATATATCGCAGCGGGCTGCGAACCCGGTACCACCGGGCTCTGAGTCAACCATGCTGCCAATGAGCTATCCTGGTGCCACTTGTATATATTGGTAAATCTCATGTTGTTAAACGATATCTGTATTTTATACCACTTTGTTTCTGATACTAAAATCAGTCATGTGATGAACTCTGAGCAAGTATTGTTTATAAGCGAGATCACCGTCTGAGACATTTGCCCAGCATTATTCCACAATCCGCTCAATGCCTGTTAGCTGTAGAGGCTTCTATTGTAGCAGCAATTAACTCTTTCTACCTTAGATTACTTAAGTTCTTGTTAGGCTATTACAAAGAGCGGATTTATCTTGTACTTTTGCATTTTAACTGTTATAGGCCTAAATAGTATAATAACATAAAGAATGATACAAATAAAATTTGCTTAACTAAAAATAAACTTAAGCGTAATCTGACACTTATATAAAGGTAAATATGAGCAAGCATGCAAGTATGATCAGTATAATAATAAAGGTGATTATAGTATAGCTACATGTAACATCACGCATACTATAACATTACAGTCTGGTAGTACATTAAATCGCATGTCATGTAAATTATGATCTTACAAATCATTCAAAATAAACTAAATTATTGACCATTTGATAAAACACTACCTGTTGTGATATGATAAAAAATGACTAGTATGTGTAGGTCCTATGTATAGGCCTATAGCCTACACTTATGAACACGTTTTAGGGATTATACAGAGTTAAATGGTTAAGATACGACCTCACGGCGCGCGACGCGAGTGAGGGGGGGGGGGGACACTTGTTAGATCTGTTAGATCTTTCTGCCCACCGCTGCACTGCGGCTGGTGCTTACATATCGCTGACAGCTAATTATCTGTCAACACTTACGCTAACGAGCTGACACCTCGCCTCTAGCCGACGACTCGCGAGTGGCGCGCTCTACTCCTGACTCTACGGTAATCACTCGGGGGTAGGGCGAGTCACATGTATGTGATTGACTCGTTAGTTGTACTGTACATAAAAGCTACGCGCTACTAGGCTCGTATTCATGTTTTTATTATCACCCCCCAAAAAATTATTTTGAATTAAGATGTTTCTAATAACCGTACGCTTACCGAATGGCTCCCAAATTTGACAGATCTGACAAAATTAGAACTAAACATGCTAAAGGAAAGTGTTCAACGGTACATCTTCATGGTAGTCGATCCCCGCACTGTAATCTCAGCGCTTCAAGGGTTGAACCCGTATTGGATCAGCATCTCCTGCCTACTGGGCTGGTATAGAAGATATATATATTATAAACTTATATGTTTAATTCACTAAAGATATACCATGTTTACTATTTTAAATACTTCAAACAACACAATCGTAAATTTAATTTAATTCTGATTAATAATTTAGATTTTTTCCAATAATTATGATATTTATTTATTTATCACTATTTTACTGCAATGACTGTGTTTTAGCTGTTAGAAATCTTGCAAACAAAGTAGTTGGTTAATTATATATTATAATATAATATATTGTGGTTAACATTATGTGCGTGTATTTATATATTATAAACAGGTAAAACTTATGCAGAAAGTGTACTTTAACTCAAAATATAAAATGTTCATCAAAAACGGTTTTTTTGAAAAGTGAATTATTTGAGCGACTATAATAATAAAAAAATAGACTTCTCCCTAATCCTATTTTCTCTTAATGTCTCACCACAGTAGTGTTATAAAATGTTTGCTTTCAACTATAAATACACAGCTATATTACAAATACAGCTACCGCATGCTAAAATGTTGTCAAATTGGAAAAATGGCTGATTAAATTTATCATAATTAGTTATTACCTTAACTTAAGATCTTAATGCACATGTGAAATACATTTCGTGAGTAGTAGAACTTCAAATAGACTGGTATTTTAACAACCAAACACACTGGTATTGTTAACGGTCCATCTTTTGAATCTGTTATTTCGAGATATTATGTGCTCTTTTCATACCTCATGTAACAAGGCAGCGGCGTATATAAAGTTCCTAAATTATAAAAAACCTTTCGTCTCCATGTTTAAAACAAAAATAATTCAGCGTTGTAAGGGTTAAAACACGAGACAGCACAGGTTGGAACAATACCGCATGAAATGTTGAAATAGCAGGGCTGGAGTCAGCTGTCCCGGTATGTTAAATTGAGTGAGTGTTGGCTGACCCCACATAAAGTATTTGAGGTCAGCCAAACACTTACGCGACTTTCACCGTGGGTGTAAATGTTTTCTCTGTGATCCAAGGAGCTCGAAAAATTGACCCTTAATGCTCCAGGTGGATCGATAAGCGAGACTCCTTTAGTGAAAAAAAGTGGTACGAGTCTCGAATAGCATGGGTGGTCCGCTAAGGGTTAATCCTTAAGCATTACGTCAATGGGATGAGAATTGTGACTGGACAAAAGCGGTCCGGACGCTTATTGAGGTGGTACGAAACTGAGGATATACCGTTCACGCATAAAAAAAATCGATGAACCAAAACAAATCAACGAATTTTTATTTAATAAAAGTGAGAGAACAAATAAAAAGTGGACTAAAAAATAAATAAGAACTCATTAACTGAATGAACAGACGAACAAATGAACGGATGAACATACGAAGCGACAAAAGATAGATGGAACAAAGAAAAAGCAAAAGAAAAAAAATTGACTGAAAAAAAAATTAACTTACGCAATCGAATCAATAAACGAATGATCGAATGAACAAACGAACAAACAAACAAAAGAAAAAAAATGACAAAAAAAATAAATTAATGAACACAAACATTTTTTTTTAATAAAAAAACGAAATTAAGACAAACAAAATTTGCGAAAAAATCAACGAAAAAAAAACAAATTGACGCAAATAAAATCAACGCAAAAACCAAACCATCAAATGAAAAACAAATTGTGTGTACAACTGATGGGACCTTCTGGCTAATTTTAGTAACTTATTTTGCTACAGTACCTTGCTTAAATAAGTGGTGTTCTATGGAATAAAAAAAATGATGAATTCTGTATATATTATGCACCTCATCCTGTTTATTTTGTAAGATGACGATATACAAGCATACAACAGTAGAGATATACAGGTAATTGAAACTATGTATCATAATATTGTTGTAGTGAATAAAGCAGGTGGTTTATGTTATCACATGGATCAAGTATCCTTAGTGAAGGTCAATTAACAGTCGGTGATATCCACATCATTCTCGGTCTTTATTTTTACACACATGGATGAAGATCATTAGAGTTGGCTCCGATATCCACACTGACCTGGAAACAAACGACAACATTAGCTGTAAACTAGTCCTGTAAGTGATCCCTACATAATCAAAATAATTATTATTCCTTTGTCATACATATTAATTTAAATATTGTATCACTATATATTTAAACATATCATTTTTTTACTAAGAATACATAGAGGGTTGGGCGATAATGTGTTGAATGTAGATAAATAAGCATATTTTCTGAGAATAAAGCTTCGAATTTTTCTTTTTCAATTGTGAGCAGAAACACAGTTGTATTTTATATATTACGAAATTTTCATATATCAAATAAAAACTCAGAACGTGTTGATTGTGAAGGAGTAAAACCCAGAACGTGTTGATTGTAATGGAGTAAAACCCAGCAAGTGTTGATTGTGACGGACTACACCCAGAACGTATTGATTGTGACAGACGGATTAAACCCAGAACGTATTGATTGTGATAGAGAAATTGTTAATTGTGATGGAGTAATCCGAGAACGTGTTGATTGCAACGGAATAAACCCAGAACGTGTTGATAGTGATGGACTAAACACAGAACGTGTTGATTGTGATGGAGTAAAAAAGAGAATGTGTTGATTGTGATGAAGTAAACCCAGAACGTGTTGATTGTGATAGACTAAACCCAAAACGTGTTGATTGTGATAGCCAAAACCCAGAACGTGTTTATTATGATAGAGCGAAACCCAGAATGTGTTGATTGTGATGGAGTAAACCCAGAAAGTGTTTACTGTGATGGACTTAACCCAGAAGGTGTTGATTATGATGGAGTAAGCCCAGAAAGTGTTTATTGTGATCGAGTATAAAACTTGCCCATTAATTTACTCAAAATCTAGCACAATGGTAATCAATCTGAGACATGTGATTTAATAGACAGCAACAGATTTTGTGACTTTTCTAGATAAATATATTTTTTCGCAATCATGGATTAAAACTGCCAAAGAAAGTGGAATCATGTTATATTTTTCTATGTGTAACACTCCAACACCTTTCACTATCATAACTTACTTGGCAGATGTCTCCAACAAAGAATTCGTCATCGCTGTTAGAGCCTGTGTAGCCAATCACAAAGCCACAACCACGTGGAGTAATGGTGCCTGAAAATAAAGAATCAATACTTTGAAACAAAATTCTCATTTTCATAAAGCCATTAATCACGTGGTCGTGGTAAACGATAGTCATTCGTTTTATAATTGCGCTTTATGTGAGTAGGAATAATCCCACACTGGCCATCGCCAACATTCACGGGTGAATATACAATTTAAGGGTCATTTAGTGTCTTTTGACTATTCTGAGCGAATTTATGCATTGTGTGGGTCCGAATTTCTTTAATATTGTACTATGGGCGATACGATAAACTGAGAAAAAAAAATAATTCAATATCTCTGACGAATATTTTTTTATTCAACATGCAATGTGCTAAAATACACGAATTTGTACACAAATGCAATGTCTCCCAATATCTAACACCTGAAACATAGACTGTTTTAACATGGAAGATCTGTTGGAAATAACTTAACCCCGAGTTATTCTGTAGCGCAATTGTTACGGTCAACGGAATTTATTCATATACAGACATGAACTCAATATAAAAAGTTGCCAAGGATACATTTACTGAGGCTTTTTAGCTGTCTCACGCAAACCGGTCAACTCAGCAACGCCAGTGTTATCTAAACTCCTCAAATTGTGGTGTGATACCATTCAATTACTTTGATATATGCAGAGACAGCTGCAAAGTCCCATTATTTTGAGGTAGGTGAAATATTTCTAAACATTCAATCTGAAGTGCTATTTTATAACCAAAGCAATCACCCCTGAAGCGTATTCAATTTCTGTGTCAACTCAGAAACGCTCATAATTTAGCAAAAAATCATTGAAAAAATGTTAAACTGAACAAAGTGCTTGATAATGATGGCCATCCCCCTACCGCATCGGTGGGCAATGATACATCTATTTTAAATACATTAAAGATCGTTTTATGTTGTCCGTATTCAACTCAGCAACATTATTATTTCGATCAACTCAGCAACGTTTATGAGTTGATCACTCAACTCAGAAACGTTGCTGAGTTGACCAAATTTAGCTTTCTGTCTCACTAATGTAATTAAGACTAAAAATGTAACTCTATAAATGCAAAATTGAATTAAAAAATATGTTTTTAATTAAATTAGACTGAGAGAGTATTCGCTTATGTAGACATTTTTACAACAATGAAAAAACGTTTCTGAGTTGAAAACAAAAACGTTGCTGAGTTTACTGAATTCTGCTTTCTGTCCCCCTTTTTGTAATTACAACTGAAATTTTACTTCCGTCAATGTGAAATGCAGTTGAAAAGAAGCTGCTTTTGATTGAATTAGAGTGAGAGAGTATTTTAGAAGTTGTTTACATAAATAAAATTACAAATCACACTTAGTTAAATTTTTAAATCAAATTTACCCTCATCATATTGGCATGTATGTATTGTACAATGACCTCCGAAATACATTTTCAAATTAGGCTTGTTATGATCCCATTTCTTTTTTGTCTTTATAATGATGAACCAATTGTTTTTTTCAGAAAATGGGGCTCAAGTGTTTAGAGATCTCGTAGATGCGCTTAAAACATGACTTTTACGTGCAATTATCGTGCTTTGTCAACTCAGAAACGATAAGGTCAACTCAGCAACTATATAATTTCACAATAAAATCACTGTTCTGTCTTTGCAATTTTTATTTTAAAAAGTGTTATAACTACTAACATATCACTAAGCTATCATACAAAGCAATTTATGATTTTTAAAATTTGAAAATGATCAAATATATATATATATAATTCGTTGCTGAGTTGACATTTTATTTTTACGGTCCTTCACAAGAACACAATTTTTTTTTGAAATCTGTTTTAGATTAAGCTCTGATATTTTAATTGTGTATCACATAGACCCTACCCTTAATATCTGACCCTAGTATATATAATTTGAAGCGACTTATTTTTTTTCAAAAATACAGATTGAAAGACCCCTTAAATTGTATATTCACCCTCGGAACAGCAAAGACGCTGTTTGTGTATCAAAGTCATGCCTGGAGTCCATTGAGAATCTCAAGACAATAAATCAACATTAAAAAAAGCTGTTCTAAAGATTACATTAAATCATGTGTGAATGAGATGGTCTGTTCAATAGTTCATTTACAAAGTAACTTATAGCTTAGCTTAGTGGAACACCCTAACTTAATAGCCTCAATACACGATCTCAAGTCAAGTATTACTATTCTGATTTCATGATATATCATAGTATAGTTGCCAACCTGTAGGATTGGAGCTAGCTACGGGTCCAAGGCAGTTACCACCGACACAGTTGTTGTACTCAGCATCAGTCATTAAATAAAGGTTCCAGCTGTTGGGAGACAAATCCTGCTCGTAGATAAATACGGCGTGGTAGCTCACTCCAGATAAGATCTGTACAAACAGAACAACTAACCATGTACTTATTCAACAAATATCAGACGGTGATCTAATGCTGGTTTAATAATGGGTCATATTTATAGAAGCTAGAACAACATTAAACTAATATCATATTAATGTGTCGAACAAGGAAGAGACCCTGCTCATTCACCTATCCAGCATACATGATAACCTGCTTTTTGGTACACCCATTGACTGAAGATGGTTAAAATGGACTACTAAATGTTTTAAATCAACACATATCTTAAAAGGTAAAAAAGCTGGGTCAGGAGTAACAAAAAGTAAAACAGAGTTAAGTTAAAATTAAATTAAAACAACAATGTGTCGTACAAGGGAAAACCTCTGACAACCAAGAGTCACTATCAAAGCGGTGACATTGTGGCTGTGTGTAACTAACACTATCAATTGGAAAAAAATAAGCTTTTAAGCTTGTTTATATACTCACACCGCCAACAGAAAGTATATGCTTTGACAAAGTTCCAGTTTGCAGTTCCAAGGTGGCGACCAAGTAGGTGCCGGTTGTGTTTTTCTCGACACTGAAACCGAAAGAAGCGTCAGCAGCACAATCTCCATAAGTGACTATTCCCCACTTTGTGCCAACTGCTGTGTTATCCCAAGATGCATCCAAAGTGAAAGCAGCTGTCAACTTAAGCTGGCTGACCCAATCTCCAGCAAAGAGACCGTCCATTACATAAGTTCCAAGGTGACCACCATTTCCTAAAACTGAATTGTAACCTAGAAAGTGTCCGCAGTTGTTCTGTACATTGGCCATGGCTGGCATACCAAGCTGTCCTACCCAACCTCCGTTACAACCATGAGACTCTGTGTCAGTTGTAAGAGGAATAGACACTTTGCAGGTGCAGTCAACTGAAATTACAAAAAGATAAGAATCACATTCAGTTAACTGGAGATTGTTTCACTGTTAAATAAACATTTTTATATTGAGTATCCTATCAAGGATATAATATTAAACAGCGGCTAATCCAAGAGGTGCGCCGTCGGTGTACCCCCGTTAAGTGTACCAAAAGCAGAAAAGGTGCAATATGTCGGTCTAAATAAGCTCTAAAATGTCATATTGAAGTCGTAAGTTTTGAAATTCAGTGCTCCACCTTTTAAATGTTGCTAACCTTTCATTTCTGTACATGTGCAAATATAATCTGTGTCGTTGAAGTATCCACCTTCACCACATGTTCCAACTTCCACAACTTCACCTCCTTGATACATTCCAAAAAGCCATTCGGGTTCCATTTGCACGTATGGGCAGGGTACTAAAAATACATATTCTCAATAATATCTACATTCAATAACATATAATTTAAACAGTAAGAATTCTTTTCATGTGAATATCATAGATAAAATATTAAACTACGAGCAAGATCAAATACCTCAATAATATATGTATCAGCTCGACTAATTGAATGCAATGTTAAATTAGCCGTAAAAATATGAATTGCCCCGTTGTTTTCTTGGGTATTATTATAGTATTAATTGAGGTATGGTCTTCTTGGAAATAACAATGCTATAATGTATTGATTAAGCGGATAATAATATTATAGTAAAAAATTCTGCTCATAAGTTAGAATATAAACGTAGTTCATTTTTCATATGGTATAGAAAAATACAGACTGTAGAATAATATACGGTAGATCACGGAAAATACACCCTTAACCCATAAGGCACTGATGTTGACGGTAGTAGGCTTTCTTTGTATTTATTGCCACATGTATGTATACTTTTCAGAATTACAAATGTCTTTCCGTTTCGCATATCAACGCTATGCTGCAATTGTTTGAATACAGGTATCTCTATGCATTTGAAATTATGAATCGCGAAATTGTGGTCAGTCTCTACTAGATCCCAACTAATGGAGCAGCATACCGATTGATGTTAGTACAAGGGAAATTCTGAACCTTTAATTTTTTATATTAATGACTACTTAACTCGGTCTGGATTGTTGACAGTGGGAAAGTATTTTATTAATGTAGTTGATTCTTTAGGTTATAACATTTTGAATAATATATCGTTTCCTAATGGAGTTTATTTTGGGGTATTTTTTTCAAGTAACATACCGTGTTCAAATCGAGTAAATTTTAAGAGGATGTTTTTACATTGCGTTTGAGTTTATTTAATTCAGGAGGATTATTTTTTGATATAATTTGTAATAAAAACATACCGCGTCCTAATTGAGGACATTCTAAAGGTTATTTTTGTGTTTTAGATAACATACCGCTTTCGAAATACATTAATTTTGGAGGCCATTTTTCTATTTTGTTGAACTCACCGTGTTCTGGAGTGCTGACTGTGGGGAAACCGCAGTCATCACACTCGGCGGGATCACAGGTGGTTTTTGTGCATGGAGCTCCTCTGCGAATATCTTCGGGATCTGTGTACGTACCAGGAGCACACCAACGATCCACGGATGTAATAACACCACTATTCTTAACTTTATAACATTCCTTGTAATGTCCACACATTCGAGGGTTGTCATCAGCCTCTATAAAACCTCGGCCCAGGGCATCAAAGTCACTGCATCGGTAGCACTCATCGTCATCAGTACCTGGTAACACACAATCAAGCAATTAGATAAATGCTGTATGTTGATAAAAATACTATATTTCACATGTGAAATATTGAAGACATATCACGTTAGATAACTAAAATAACTAATTCTTAATTGCGTTCTGTATTCAAAATTAGTCAGTTAGCGCATTTCTTCATGACTAGGATGAAAATGGGTGAATAGTTCAAAGCTCATATCTGGCCATAGTCGGACCCATGGAGTAAAACCATAAAATAACCGAGAACGAACAAATATCATAATATTTTCATTATAATTAAAAGCTTTACAAAAGTGAAATTGACTAATGCTCAAATAGAAATGCATTGTGTGTATAAAATCAGATTTAATTTTACTAGCTGTCACGATCATAGTATGTTGACACCCTAAAATATGTAACACGATATTCAAAATATTATAAAATATAGCAATGGTCACACATATAATATTTCCATTATCTCCATGCTATATAATAAACTAGGAATTGTATTGGACTTATACTCACTGCGTTTGACAATGTTGGCCAGGCTGAGAGACAGTAGCGTTAGTGAAATTATTAATCTCAACATCTTGTTATCTTTGTTGTCTTGATGTAAGTTCAAGCTGTAAACAATAATATGTAGGCCTATAGTGGCTGTATATGCTGTATATCAAAATAATTGTTAATGTTTTTAAAAATAGTATTAGAATTCGCTGTCATTAGATTTCAAGTAGTAATGGACTTAATGCAAGTAAGGAATTTTTCATTATTCTCCTTTTCTTAACTATATTGCTAGCTATATAGAGCCGGAAATATTAATAATTGTCGTATAGAAATATATTTAATAACTTTAAAATTATAAATACTACGCCACACATTAAAAGGGGTGTCACACTATGGTGCATGGTGGAAACATTTTTGAGTTGTGTTTGAAACCTATTAAATTAAAATAAGTGTCATACTCACAAAAAACATAAATAAAACTAAATTGTGAGTGAACTTGCGGTATTAAACTTATGGGAAGTTTACTGCAAGCATATGACCTGCCAATGAGGAATATGCTTTATACAGACATTGCTAGCAAATAATAGCCTGCTACCAGTTTATGGCCTGCATATGACCAGGCTAGCGTATTTGTAGCGTATATGTAACGTATACAGCCCACATGTCCAGCCTTCCACTATCAAGTTCGAGGAACTTTTATAAACACCACATCTTCCACATTGCGCTATGAATGCGCTAGCTACACAAGAATTAACGGCGTACTGTTCTGACAGAACCGTACACAGGCCGTACTTTCATGTCAGGATATGTGTAATCAGCGTACTCAACCTATGAGTAACGTAAACCTAGCATTCCTCTAACGTGCTAAGCATGTGCATAGCGTTTGTTTAAATAAACCATACATTTTTTTGTTAACAGGTTTAAAATTCATTTTTTGTGTGCCAGCATATGCCAGCGAATTCCCGGGTATGCCAACGAATGCCGGCAACGAGTGTCCGGCCGTCTTTGAAATGAATGTACGATACGCTGTACTGTGACACCCCCTGCCCCACCCCTTTAGGTGGAAAAAAATCAGAAAAAATCCAAAATCTATTGAGGAAGGGCGGTAAAAAACATTTAAGAAAAAAAAACATTAAACATATTTTTGAAGAAGTTAATGAGGGTGACGAAATAAAAAAACATTGGACAATTTTCTAGAAAAGTTAATGAGGGCGACGCAATAAAAACAACTTTTGATCTATTTGAAAAAAGGTTAATAAGGGCGACGAAGTTTTTTTTATCTCTGAAATAAATTGTTATAAACTCCAAAACAGAGAAAAAAAACATAGTGGCCTTACTATGTTTACATTCACATAACATTAGAACCGTTTTCTGAGACAATATTTGTACATTTATACACCAGTAATGATTTAGCAGAAGAGGCTGAAAACTGTTAAGATCTTTAGGGAAAGCTAAGTCAATCTAAACCATCTTAATTTTAGGTGATGAGTTAGCAGCTTAGATAAAAATATAGACTTAAAGATTGTCTAAACTCGTCCTATGTTGATTAGAAGATATATCAACACAAATCTTACCTGACTCGGTTGATGACTGCTACTATGGTGTCTGAAGTAAGACTGGTGTTGAATCTCACGAAAGCCTGGTTTTATATTGTTTGTGAGGCCCATGTTTATTCTCCAGAGGCCTCGCTTCTCAGGAAAGTTGGTACATTTCCCAATGGTGGCTAAATGCCGGGCCACCGTCTGAGACGCTGCACCAACATTAACCCACGATTGGTTGAATGTATCATGTTTTCTGGCCTGGTTTTACTTCACATCAGATCGTGGTCCCCTTTCTGCAGAGTTTCATCAGCCATGGATGTCACTGCGTCACGGTTTATATGTTATACTCCTCCCAGAGGGACAGTACTCTGGGTGATATGTTTACTTGGCTACTTGTATTCATTAGTGATTCACGTAGCGGTAAATTAAATTCGGAAGAACCCATACCACAAGATTCCACGATCTCCAGGTTAAACTGGGTCAAAGATTAATTAATTTACTCTACGCAACTTTGAGTGCAGAGAAACTAAAGTTTGTAATTTAATGAAATGAAACAGCATGGTGTATAATTTTAAATGTCAGCAATTTATCAAATTATACTCAATATTTTTAAAAGAAGTAAGCTAAGAATACACGCAGTCTACGGAAAGTAGTTGATTATAGTTTTGACTGCTTTCGCGAATATGATTTTGTAATTCTCCATGGCATTGCCATTTACATCCGGAATGGTAATGTGCTTTTAAACATTAGTTGACAATAATGATATTTAGTCTTATATAACCATTACAACATTACAAGATTATCACGAATGTTTTTGGCCTAATACAATGAATATAATTCATGGCTAGACAGCTTCATGTTGCCAGACAGTTCATGATACAGTTTATAGTTGAATTAATGCTGATTCTTAATATAAAAATTTATATTATTTCAATATACCATAATATGTTTTTTTGTAACACATAAAAATAAAAAAGTAAAAGTATTACACATAATTTGTTGTATATAGACATAGTGCGATAGCTGTGAGTGCATTGTATACACATATTTTAAAATGCATACAATAAGGACCTTAGTGTACAGGTGGGTGGGTGGATGGTCGTGGACGTTAGTGTACAGGTGGGTGGTTGTGGACGTTAGTGTACAGGTGGGTGGGTTGCTTGGTTGTGGACGTTAGTGTACAGGTGGGTGCTGGTTGGTTGTGGACGTTAGTGTACAGGTGGGTGGGTGGTGGGTGGTTGTGGACGTTAGTGTACAGGTGGGTTGTGGGTGGTTGTGGACGTTAGTGTACAGGTGGGTGGTGGTTGGTTGTGGACGTTAGTGTACAGGCGGGTGGGTGGTTGTTGCCCCTTCATATGGCACCACATGGGTGTTCATTATATATGTGTCAAAATAGAGTGTTATAAACTTCCATCGGTGTATTCATACTCAATTCGTTTAATTATGATTCGAAAGGTTAGGCAGGTGATTGAAATGAACCAAAATAGTTTTCTTTCTTTTTTATATGTGAATATAATGTAGTTTCTATAGCACCACAAAGGTGTTCATTATATGTGTCAAACGTGTGTAGTATGTTGACATACCCGGCTCGCTCACATTCGCACTGTATTGAAATGCCATGCTGGCAATGCTGGTATTTCTTTGTATTATGGTGTGTACCTTTTATACGTTTAAGGTACACATCATCTCTATATATACGGCCACTTCTCATATGCTGACGTGGCTGTACATAAATATTTCAAACTCTTTGACTTTCTTTTATTTTAAAATAATTAAGATGATTGTGTTAGTGCAAGTTATTATTCATGTTTATAATTTAAGGTATGATTTAAGTATTGTTGCATACATTGATATTTTAAATTATTATTCAATTTATAATTGTTGTTAACTATGATGAGTGAATATCTTGAAAATATCGGAGGATTAAATAACAATTCGTTATGTAATATTTTGAATACGATTGATGAAAATGACAATAATCAGGATAATGTAAATCACATGACAATTCGTCATTCTCCTTACTTAGATGATGAAGCATTTAAATCTTTTATAAAAAATAAACACAATGGTTTTGCTGTTATCAGCACAAATATAGCAAGTATCAGATCAAAGTACGACGAATTGCAAATATTTACACAAGAATTACTTGATTATGATTTTAAATTTGATGTTATTTGTATCCAAGAAAGTTGGCCTGGGGAAAACGATGATCCCTTATTTTACAGTCTTGATGGCTACATGTGTATTTCCCATCAGAAAACGAGCAGTTCAAAAGGTGGATTAATGATTTACTTAAAAAATGAATATTCTTATAAGGTTATGAATCTTCCCGAACATTCAAATATATGGGAAAGTCAATTAATAGAAATATCTGGAGGTACATTAGCAAAAACCATTATTTTAGGCAATATATACAGACCTCCTAGAAACACTGTGAATGATTATAATATATTTACCCGAGTGTTCACCGGTGCCTTAGAATATTTAGAAAATTCAGGACCCGAAGTTCTTATAGCCGGTGATTATAATATAAATCTTTTGGATGTACACAATAGAGATGTAGTTGGAAATTATTTTACATCTGTTACTGCTCAAGGTTTCATACCACTCATTACATTTCCTACTAGATTTTCTGATTTACGTGGCATACTAATTGATAATTTTCTATATAAATATCTGCGCGATCCTCAAACACTACCTCTGGTATAATGATTCGTAAGTTTTCTGACCATCAACCATACTTCACCTGTTTGGACTTGACATCTCACCATGTGAAACAACCCCGGGTAATTAATATATGTAAACAAAACCAGGAAAATATATTGTCATTTATGACTTGCTATCAGTTAATTTGCTAGACAATCTAGATTTAAATCCTTTAGCTAATCCTAATGATAATTATAACGAATTAGACAATATTATCCAAACTGTGAAGAATAAACATTTTCCACGAAAGACAATAAAATATAATAAATATAAGCATAAAAAATCAGAATGGATCACTAAAGTATTATGAAATCAATAAAATTTCGAAACAACTTATATAGACAGATTCGATCTACATCACCCCTAGATCCAGTGATAGAAACGTATAGAACAAACTTAAGAAACTATAATAAAATAATTAGACAAAGTATAAAAAATGCAAAAAAGAATTACTATACTAAATGTTTCAGTAATATTAAAAGTGATATGAAAAGTACATGGCGAAATAAATAAAACAAAAGTAAAAAAACAATTTCCTGATAAGTATAAACTAGACGCTCAGCTTCTCACTGATAAATTTGAAATTGCTAATCAATTTAACACTTTCTTTGTAAATATCGGAACAAAACATACTGAAAATATAGTTACTCCCCCAAACAAATCATATAAAGATTATTTGACATCACCATGTGAGACTTCATTTAATTTTACGTTGGTCACTGAAAATGACATTAACAATATTATATCAAAACTGAATTCAAAAATGAGTAGTGGGAAAGATGGTATATCGAATATTTTATTGAAAGCTATTATGCCAGTAATTTTAAAACCACTAACTCTAATAATAAATCAAATGTTAAATACCGGTATTTTTCCAGATAACTTGAAAATCGCGAAGGTAGTACCTCTTTTTAAAAAAGGAGATGATGGACTTTTTACAAATTATAGACCAATTTCTTTGTTACCTTCAGTCTCTAAGATTTTTGAAAGAGTGATTTTTAACCAATTAATACTGTATTTTGATCGTTATAAATTGTTATATAAAAGTCAATATGGCTTTCGTAAAAATCACTCTACAGAATTCGCTGCTCTAGAATTTATAGATAAGATAATTCATTCTATGGACAATGGCCATATCCCCGTGGGCATTTTTATAGATTTGTCAAAGGCCTTTGACACCATAGACCATAATATTTTAGTAGCTAAGGTCTTTCCAATAAATTATTAAAAAATTATTTGACTAATAGGCAGGAATATCTCTCACTTGAAGACAAAAATTCGAATTTGTTGGAAATTAAAACGGTGTTTCAAAAGGATCAATACTAGGTCCACTTCTATTTCTAATATATGTAAATGATTTGGTGAAATGCAGTGATATATTATTTTTTATTCTATTCGATGATGATACAACATTAATTGTGGATTTGGATGTATATGATCAAACTATAATAAATCGTGAATTAAAAAAACTATCATTATGGCTAAAGCTAAATAAATTGTCTATAAATGTGAACAAGTATATAGTATTTCGACAACTACAAAAACAGTGGAAATTCCAGAATTTAAGATTGATAACAACAACATAGAAGTTGTTGACAATTTTTTATTTCTCGGTTTAAATATTAATAAAAACTTAAATTGGAAAAATCATATTGATTGTATTAGTATTAAAATTTCTAGAACAATTGGTATTATAAATAGGTTAAGACATGTTATCCCCTTTGACGTTTTGGTTATGCTTTATAATACTTTAATTTTACCTCACATAAACTACTGCATTTTAGCATGGGGATGTCAGTCAGATAAAATCTTGATTCTTCAGAAAAAATGTTTACGAGTAATTACTGGAAGCAAGTTTTTTGCACATAGTGATCCACTGTTCAAAGCTATTGGTTTTTTTAAAGTAGAAGATTTATTTGTAATTAATAAAATCAAGTTATACTTTAAATATATAAAATAAAAGTTACCTGCTTATTTTTCAAGCTTTAGTATTGCAAGAAAATATTCATTGTTATGGAACAAGAAATCGCGATCTACGTAAAATTAGAGTTTCCCATGATTTTGCTAAAAACTGTGTACAATATAGTATAGCTTCTACCATAAATAATTGCCCATCTGATATTAAAGGTAAACTATAG
The DNA here is from genome assembly GCA_964017125.1 of Flabesymbios commensalis. Lineage (NCBI taxonomy): Eukaryota > Metazoa > Annelida > Polychaeta > Terebellida > Flabelligeridae > Flabesymbios > Flabesymbios commensalis. The sequence goes on from OZ024911.1 coordinate 18,570,969, forward strand.
ACGCACAGCTTGTCAGGACTGATTTGGTATTGTAAACGATATTTAATTGACAGTTACGTAATTGAATGTAACATACCTAGATGTTATGTGTGTTTAAATATCTGATATATCAAGTGTTCGTATATGGATATATATGGTTATATGTATGTATTGGCAAGTGCTTT